>ML675603.1:4567055-4584112 GCA_007922155.1 Mesoclemmys tuberculata | reverse complement strand
GCTGTCCGAAGAGTTGATGTTCTAGATGCTGTGTGGAAATGCTGTCCAAAGAGTTGATGTTCTAAGTAGACAAGAGATGCGCAGGGAAGTGATCTGTCCTAGATCAGCTGCTGAGTTCCAAACAGAGCTCCAGTCTTGTGGCTGTCCCCAGAGTAGCCTATCCACTGGATTATGCTGTCTCTGTGAAAGCTGCTTGCATTAATCAAAGTACTGTCCAGTCCATAGTACTTAAAGGAGCCATTGCCACGTGATGAAACATCTGACTTTTCAAGGGAAAGGGAAACTGGAGACAGCCTACACTAAGCCCCCATCAGCGCCATCATTGTTACATATGCTCCACTGTCTAAACAGATGTGAACCACAAGTAAAAGAACCATTTAACTGTGAACAAACCATGGGAAGTAGATCTTCTTGCTGTCAGTCCTGGACGATCATCACTGAATTGAGTGACATGTGTCATTGGGAATTCCGGCTGTACCAAATCCAGGCTCTTCTCAGGTAGGCTTGATTCTGAAAGAGGTACATTTCCAAAGGGGATTTAGCTACACTGGGGGGTTCAGTCTTCACTCTGAGACATTACTTTGAAATTGTATCCAAATGACTAAGCGCCATCGTGTGCAGGCTTCCAAACAATCCATTCCTCTGTGTGCAAAACAGACCATCATACATGGCAAAGCATTTCCAGAAAAAAGCTATTGTTTAAATATCCCTCTTACACAGGAGCCCTGGGACTGGCATCTAATAACAAAAATCAAGTTTGAAATGAACACAAGGAGTCATCATTATTTTAAGTGTGCAACCATGAGGGGAAATATGAGAGACAATAATAAATAATGCTACCGCCATTCTATTCTATGTATGTTCTTATGCTGCATTCATCATCATAGTCTGAACACCCTATGCTACTGATAAAAAATAATCCATCCTGTAATCACACAATGCTGCTATTAATGAAGTCATTAGCAAAATTCCCATGGACTTTAATGGAAGCTGGGGCTAACATCTATGACGAGGTGGACTAGGCCCTGAGGCCCTCTGCTGGAAGCCTTGCGATGCTGCCACACTCCGCCCCAGAAAAAGGCAATGGAAATGGTCATCCAAGCTGCCTAGAGAGGCTGTGTGGGATGCTGCCAATCAGGACCCACAGGCTCATATAAAAGGAGCTGGCGGGCAGGGTGAGTTCAGTCTGCTGGCATGGACTGAGGGAGCAGGAGGTGTTCCTGGCTGGCTGCAGAAGGCATGAGGGCCAAGGCAGGTAATTAGTTAGTTAGTTGCTGGCAGGTTTCAGGAGAGCAAGGAAGGAGATCCATCTGGCTACTTGGACTTGACAAAGGCAAGGACTGTGGAGAAGTGGCCCAGGAAAATGCAGTTAGTTAAAAGAGATGTGGCACATGGCCACAACTTCGAGGGTCCCTGGGTTGGGGCTTGGAGTAGTGGGCAGGCTTGGGTCCTCCCCAACAGCCACTGGGGAAGTGGCTATGCCTGGAGAGAAGGGAATTTAGACAGGACCAGGGGTAGGACTGTACATAGAACTGTTACTTCCCTCCCCTCAGAAGGGGGCTGAACCGAGACTGACCCAGCTGAGGTCAGAGGACTAATGGACAGATAAAGATTATCTAGGGAGGAAACTTGGGGGGTGTTGCTTCACCCCAGAGCAGGAACCTTTGCATGTAAATTGACTAACTAGGTTACAGAGATGGGTCTCTTGGGTCAGACTGAGGAGGGCTACACAGACATTGCCAATGGAGGGGTACTCTGATGGGCCTTGAAGGACTGAGTTTGGGGAGGGCTACAGGCCATTACTAAGGGCATTGACATAGACCTGGGTACCCTAAAGGGGGTTGTTTGTTTTCACACATGGACTGTGTGTGACTCCGACGGAGGGCTGAGTCACTGAAGACCCAGCTGATGAGTGCAACCGCTGAGAGGGCACCATGAGTGGAGGAAATTGAGGAAAAGCCGAAGGCATGCACACAGGTGACAAGGGGGTGCCACCTCATTGCACATCTGTACCTCACTAAGGACCTTTTATTCCTTTGGAGCCATAGATCTCAAAGTACTTACATGAAGGCAAATGTTCATTACTCCCTTTTACAGCTAAGAGGTAAAACAATTTGCATGA
Source organism: Mesoclemmys tuberculata (assembly GCA_007922155.1). NCBI lineage: Eukaryota > Metazoa > Chordata > Testudines > Chelidae > Mesoclemmys > Mesoclemmys tuberculata. The sequence goes on along the minus strand of ML675603.1, from coordinate 4,581,990 downwards.
TCATAATCAAAAGAGGGAGGACTTGAGTCCAGGTCACTTGATTCTCAGTCTAGGCCCCAATCCACAAGGCCACAACACTCTAGCTAGGATCTGACGCCTTTAATTTGAAACATGCCTGACATGCTTCACAACAGTGATTCACAACTTTCACGTAGCATGGACCACGTTATAAGAAAATTGTATTGTAAACTCTCTTTTCTGTTTGCAGCTTTATAATGTTCCTGTAGCAACTACAGCAATTGCTTACGCAGAACCGAGATCTTAGGAAAGCTTTAATGCATTTTCATTGTCTTTAATGCACTAAGTGTTGTGTCGTTTTAAACAACGTCCCAGGAAAAGCAGCTGGGAGCAAGCAGCAGGCACTAGGAGGCTATGATTTCACAGCTCTGCAAACTGCCGGTGGTCGGGTCACCATTTGGGAACCAGTGCTTTAAAAACGAGGGCCCCAATCCTCCAACTGTCTCCATACAGATCCAGGGTCCACCTGTGTAATCAGATGCAGGATCGTGGCCTGTAAATATCCAGGAATCACTTCTCTCAGCAATGAAATGCAACCGTCTCTGGGCTGTGATGTGGCAGATGGTAACTTCACACACTAATGCAACACCTTTGGACAGAAAATGCAGAAAAACAATGGGAACCCATGTGTAGCTGCAGGAGGACCTTCAATAGGCTCACTATTATAGCCAATGTGAGCATTTGAAGAGGATTCTCTTCTTCTTGCAGAACTGCCAGGGTTGAATTTTTTATGACTGGGAAGGGGGACAGGACCTCAGTTTGGCATTTCTATGCCACTTCCAGCAGCACAATAACCTCTAGCTCTACGTTGCGTCCTGGATTCAATGCTGATTCAGAGGAAAGAGTGCCACTTTGTGACTCTCCGGCTGGAATTCCTGGGTTTTCATCGTACTTCTCCCATGCAAGCATTGATCAGGCCTGAAATTAGGCTGTCTGGATCAACAAGAATGCAGCTGGAGTTGGGGTGGGCAAAACAAATCAGTCATTTTCCCCCTCTCTTCTTCTGAGTGTCAGCAGAAAGATAAGGAGAAAGAGGCTGATCCAAAGATCAGTTAAGTCACTGGGAATCTTTTGGATGTTTTTCCTTGGAGGCAGAAACACTCGCTTTGTGTAATGATGTCAGAGGATTAGATTAGCCATTTGACAATAGCTATTAATAATGGAATCTTATAGCATGAACTCTACCTACTCCCCCTTCTTTTTAGCATAAAACATCTCCTTCTGAGTCTCCTGGCACATTTTGTCTTATCTGTGCCTGGCTTCTCGACTGTATGACTTTGACGCAGAGGCTATCTCTGTGCATTGTACAGCTCCAAGCACACTAACAGAGCATAACAATAATAAGGGCATAAACAATTGTATATTCCTTGCCCTGTTGACAAATGCAAACACCACTTGCAGACAGAGACAAAACATAAAAAATGCCCTAGTAGATAAGGCAATTAGCAATTAATGTTTATTATTTGTAATAATAGATTCCAAGACAGAAGGGACCAGTGTAATTATCTAGTCTGACCTCCTATATTGCACAGGCCATAGAGATTACCCAAAATAATTCCTAGAGCAGATCTTTGAGAAAAACATCCAACCTTGATTTAAAAATTGTCCATAATGATAAATTCATCATGACCCCTGGCAAGCTGTTCCAATGGTTAGTTTCCGTCACGGTTAAAACGTATGCCTTATTTCCACTCTGAATTTGTCTAGCTTCAACTTCCAGCCTTTGCATTGGGTTTTATGCCTCTTTATGGTAGATTGAAGAGCTAGATAATTCTTCGTTAAATTCACGGATTAATATATCCCAAAGCCAGAAGGGACTATGGAAATCATCTACTTCCAACCATGTGAGCCAATCCAACAATTTCAGTATTCTTGCAAATGCAGCAGAGATCGGTCCTTGGGACTTCACGTGAAGATGTTAGAAAAAAAACCTTAAAATGATCCCCACCACCAAAAAAATCCCCAAACACAGTAAGCTGTGATTTTCAAAGGAGCCTGAAGGAATTCTGCACTCAGACCACTGAATTTCAATGGGCCTTGTGGCACCTAACTCTCTTATGTTCATGTATGCATAGTTCTGCCTCAGCACCGGGGGATAGAGTAGATGCCCTCTCGAGGTCCGTTCCAGTCCCACATTTCCATTGGTTCCATGAAAATCCCAGTTCAGAGGCACACAGCTCATTGTGTAGTGCTGTCCTCGGCCCATGCCGTGATTCATTTGTGCCCTGAAGTTTGAGAGTTGATTATGCTCATCTCAGCCTGCAGGACACCCAAAGAGAGAGGCTGGATTTGTGAGGTAGGTGAGCTGTTATTACAGCATGAGATGAGGAATACAGACACATGGATTCAGTTTCCAAATGTGCCACAAAACCTCCTGTGACCCTGGGCAAGCCAGTCAATTTCTCTGGGGCTCAATTCCGCAGCAGTAAAATGGGTGTGAGTGGGGAGAAGAAGCAGAAGAAACCTCTTTACTTCACAGGGTGTTGTGAGGAGAAATTCTTTACTGACTGTGAACGCTCAGATACTAGAAAGATGGGAGTCCTATAATGCATAGATAGACCCAGTCAGCATGGTGCTGTGTCCAAAGGGAATTCTAGAGTAGAATATTTTTAATTATGTCACTTAAATTAACTAACTGAGATGTTCAGATACCCCCCATTGCCATGGTTACTTCAGATTGACCACAAAATCTTCAATGCATGAATCCTCACAACTTCTCCCCAGTGATAGAGGGCCGTGCTATTAGCACCATTTAAATGGGGTGGGAGATGTTGCCCAAGGTCATAGAGGAAGCTTGTGGCAGAGCTAGGACTTCAACACAGGTCTCTTAGATTCCAGTTTAGCACCCTAACCACACTGGTCCAACCTTCCTCTCTTAACCAACCTTCTTTTCTTTAGGTCAATGCGAGTACAACCAAGCCACTTAGACGGGGTTTTCAAAAGTGACTGAGGGTTTTCGGCATGCGGTTCCTATGGACTTTCAACAGGATTTGCCTGTCTGCCATGGCCCAAGGGTCGCCTGCGAGACCTGGAGTCTCACAGGTGGCCAATAATGCTCAAGCTCTTTCTCGAACCTTGTGCATTAAACTCTAAAATGGGCCAAAGTAGGAAAAATAACGTCACTCCACAGACAAACGATGTTAACGTTGGAACAAAGAGAGCTGGTAAACGCAGAGGGCGTGGTTCTGGTTTTGACCCAGCGTGCTCAGAGGCGGAATGTCTTCGCCTGTCTTACGAAGCCCGACACAAAGTTTCAACAGCTGAAGGACCACTAGTAGGGGTGAAAAGATGGTTCGCTCAGCCTCCATGGACAAATCAATGCTTGGCTCAGGATTGCCAGTCGATAGCAGTTGTAGCCAGTATTTATTTTTTTGCGTGCTACAGCCTGTGAGTTCCTGTTAGGAGCCAGTCCAAGGCCCCCTAACCCATTTCATACAGTCCATTTAAAAGCCCTCAGCCGGTATCTAAACACTTTCAGTCACTACTTGGGCTTTATGCAAACCCGGAACAGAGAGGTGAAGGGACACCTTAACCCTTTACGTCCTCTAGATTATCCATTCCACCTCAGGCAGCATGAGCTAGGGCCTAGAGACTTCGGATGCCCACATGTTTGAGTAGAACGCAGGAGATACCTTATAGGTTTTAAGAAGGAGCTGAGCATCCACCTGAAAGTCAGGTCGCTGATTTGAAAATCACTAGTATTGTCTGAAAATGTAGGACTAAAAACAAAAAGAAACACATGTCTAACTCGAGCCTTAAACTAGCATCACTACAAAATCATTAGGACACTTACTGAAAGCCATTGTGTAACTTATTAGTACGATATACAGAAACTTGACATCATTTTTTTTTCTTTGCTTGGTTAATGGGATTTTAAAAATCCATCGACTAAAGAAATGTTCCAGGGCTTTTGCCATGAGTAATAGGTTTTCATGAAATGTGTGAATCTTCCTAATGATTCACTCAGCTCTTCTGCATATTGTACTCCCCGTCTGCTATTACATTTTACATCATCGCAAGCTCTGCCTTCAATAAAACTGATTCCGCCTGGTGCGCCTTGCCAAACCACAGTGTGTGAAGTCATGCACCAAAAAGAATGGCATGCAAGTACCTCTGAAAGAGGAGTGTTGGTGGTAACTGACAGCCCCTACTGTACATTTCTGGCTCGGTTTGAAAACTTTTTAAAGGTTTCTAGTTTTGTCCAAAATGGCGATCACTCATTTTCCTTTTTTTAATTTTAAAGTCATAATTGTTTTATACAGATGTAAAATGCATCTGACTACATAAGACTAAATATGAAAACACCCAAGCTCTATTACCTGGACATGACCCAAGCCTGTTCCAGTCTATTAGAATCTAGTGGGAGGTGAAAGCTGGCAAATGGCTTCAAGATACATTATCAAGCTAATGGTCACTCGGGGCCTCTCTCTCTGCAAGAGGAGAAAAAAATGTTATGGACCCAGGGCAGGACATAAATAATGACATTATAACTGAAAATGAACTGCCGTTTGTTGTTAGTTATCGTTTCTCGGCTTGAAAGTGACAAAGAACAAACAAAAGGAATTTGTTTCTGTATGGAGACGTTGTGGGAGTGGAGGATCGTGCAGTTCTTGAGAACATTCAAGGAAACATCCTCCTGCCAAGGATACGTTACTGCTATAAATCTGTGTTTTGCCTGCTGTTTGCTTATTATATCAGAGATTTTGTTGACAAGGCTGGGAAAGTCAGTGAGAAGAGTAATGGGGGGAAAAGAAAACACATTTTCTTTTCTTCCCACAAAATTAATGATGGGCGAAACCTGCCCAAAATTGGGAGGGCGGGACTCAGTAGACAGCCAGGAGACTCCCACTGCTTCAGACAAGGCTCCAGGAAACATACTGTACGATAGCCTCTGGGTGGGATTTTCCAAAGCACCTAAATGACTTAGGGATATGCACTATTAAATTATATAGATGCTTTGAAAATCCCACCCTTAATATGGGCACAGACTGACACCCTTTCTGACTAGTACTTGAATCTGCCACTAGTCCTATTGAAATCAATAGGATCACTACTGATCTACTCAAGTAACATGGGCACAATCTCCATGTGGCTATAGATTTTCAGAGGCTATTTTCAAAAAAGGGGTCCATATTTAGGCTCCTAAATCAATGGCCTGATCTTCTAGAAATGCTGAAGGCCCAGTAACTCCTGAGTGAAGTCAATGGACCATGACACAATGATGGGTGAAGCACATTGCATTCAGAGTTCAGTTTGCCATCCCGAGCAGTATCCCTGCATTCAGATGCTAATTCAAACTATCTGCACATCGTAGGCCTGGAAAAATCAGGTTGGAAATCTCTGAATGGGTTTTCTTGTGAGATTATGTATTGCAGTTATGTTTGCATAACACTAAGATCAAAGCAGGTACTTTCCTCTTTTAAAATAAATATATATATATATTATTTTGGATTTGAGATAAGAAAGAACAAAAATAAAGCATTCAGAAGAGAGCATGGGGTGGTTGTACCTCTTTTGTAATAGCTCTGGAGGCAAAATGGCTGCTGATGGTGCACAGGCAGAGTCTTTGGCCATTTAAAGGTGTATCCAGAAAAACAAGGTGCAAGAAGTATGTATAATTACACCTTCACTACTTCTATGTCAGCTAGAAATCCCATGGGAATAAAGTTTCTTGTTGCATTTCAGAACTTCCACATCTGGACAAAAATGCAGCAAAACATGAAAAGGCTGAAAATATATATATTCATGTTTTAGATCTCTCAAAAGAGGCTCAATCTGAATTCAGCTTTCAAATGAAGAGAAGACTTTTCCTTCTGTCTGATCTAGTTTGACCAGCCCTAGCAATGGCCTAAGATGCACAGAAACTTTTCTAGAGGAAAAAGGAAGCTAGTTTGGGGTGGGAATCAGATTAAACTACATCAAAATACATAACTCTGACAGTCAAAGTTGACTCCTCTGTTATCCAATATTTTCCAGCTACTCTGGAGCAAATCTGGAATAACTCTGGGCTTGTCTGTACAGAGTGTTAATGCATGGTAATCAGTAGATCAAAGCACAAGACAGAATTTTCAGTGCACAGTAGCAGGGTCTAAATGGATGGTTTGCATGAGGCAAGCTAATGTGACAGATTTACATCCCAGTTTGCCACACAGTAACTCACTGAATAGAAACAAGCCCAGAGTTACTCCAGATTTGCACCAGAGATCAGAATTGGTCCCACCATCCCTCTAGGACCATCTTTAGGAAAACTTCTTGGAAAGCACAATGCTGACTCAAATTGAGTGCAGACTACATTGGAGGAGAAAGAGTGAAGCCCGTGACTTGAAAGCTTAGGCACTTGCCAACAGAGCCAAGTGGAACTCAATGTTTTTGCTAAGGAGGCAACATGCTGCTGGAGATGCTGTCTCCCGGATGAAATGCAAAATCTCAGACATGACTCCTTTCAGTGGAGAGGTAGTCGTAGGAAACATAAGTTCCCTTAAGAACGTCTTCAGTAGGAAACATAAGAAGTTGCCATAAGAAGTTGGGGTTGCGAGAATGGTGTTGCCAGGAGGGCCTTGGCTTCCTTGACCATGGGATGCTGTTCCAGAAAGAAGGACTGCTAAGTAGAGATGGGGTCCACCTATCGAAGAAGGGGAAGAACGTATCTGGATCCAGACCGGCTAACCTAGTGAGGAGGGCTTTAAACTAGGTTTGAAGGGGGCTGGTGACCAGAGCCCACAAGTAAGTCAAAAAGACCTGGGAGAAGGGCTGGAATTAGGGGGGAGCATGGGCTGTTATAACAGGGGTAGGGGAGAGAAAGGACAAAACTGGGGGGGGGGATCAAATCAGTATTTTAGTCTGTATAGGAATGTGAGAAGTATGGGAAATAAGCAGGCAGAACTTGAGATGCTAGTAAATAAACATAGCTATGACATAGTTGACATCACAGAGACTTGCTGGGGTAATACACGACTGGAATATCGGTCTAGAAGGGTACAGCTTGCTCAGGAGGAACAGGCAGGGGAAAAAAGGGAGCGGGTGTTGCCTTATATATTAAAAACGTACACACTTGGACTGAGGTTAATATAGAAATAGGAGCCAGACTTGTTGAAAGTCTCTGGGTAAGGATAAAAGGGATAAAAAATGAGGGTGATGTCATGGTAGGGGTCTATTACAGACCACCAAACCAGAAAGAACAGGTGGATGAGGCTTTTTTTTTAAAACAACTAACAAAATTATTCAAAGCACAGGACTCGGTGGTAATGGGGGACTTCAACACCTCAGAGATCTGTTGGGAAAATAACACAGCAGGGCACAGACTATCCAACAAGTTCTTGGAATGTATTGGAGGCAATTTTTTATTTCAGAAGGTGGAGAAAGCTACTAGGGGAGAGGCTGTTCTAGATTTGATTTTGACAAACAAACCGGATGAGAATTCGAAACTGAAAGGCAGTTTGGGCGAAAGCAATCACAAAAGGATAGAACACATGATTATAAGGAACAGTAAAAGGGAGAACAGCAAAATAAAGACAGTGGATTTCAAGAAGGCAGACTTTAGCAAACTCAGGGAGTTGGTAGGTAAGATCCCATGGAAAGCAAGTTTAAGAGGAAAACAATTGAAGGCAGTTGGCAGTTTTTCAAAGGGACATTATTAAGGGCAGAAGAGCAAACTATTTTCTTGCGTAAGAAAGATAGGAAGTATGGAAAGAGAACACCATGGCTTAAAATCAAAGGATGTAAAGTGATCTAAAAGTAAAAAAAAAAAAAAAGTCCTACAAAAAGTGGAAACTAGGTCAAATTACAAAGGATGAATATAAACAAATAACAAGTATGCAGGGACAAAATTAGAAAGGCCAAGGCACAAAATGAGATTAAACTAGCTAGAGACATAAAGGGTAATAAGAAAAACATTATGCAAATACATTAGAAGCAAGAGGAAGACCCAGGACAGGGTAGGCCTGCTACTCAATGAGGGGGGAAAAACAATACCAGGAAATGTGGAAATGGCAGGGGTGCTAAATGACTTCTTTGTTTCGGTTTTCACCAAGAAGGTTGGTGGCCATTGGACATCTAACATAGTGAATGCCAGTGATAATGAGGCAGGATTAGAAGATAGAAAGGGAAAGAAGAAGTTAAAAATTACTTAGACAAGTTAGACATCTTCAAATCACCAGGGCCTGATGAAATGCATGGTAGGATACTCAAGGAGCTGACTAAGGAGGTATCTGAGTCTTCGAAGACAAGAGAGATTCCAGAAGACTGGAAAAGGGAAAATCTAGTGCCCAACTACAGAAAGGGAAATAAGGACAACCCAGGGAATTACAGACTAGTCAGCTTAACTTCTGTACCCAGAAGGATAACTGAGCAAATAATTGAGCAATCAATTTGCAAACATCTAGAAGATGATACAGTAATAAGTAACAGTCAGCATGGATTTATCAAGAACAAATCATGTCAAAACCACCTGATAGCTTTCTTTGAGAGGGTAACAAGCCTTGTGGCTAGGGGGGAGGCAGTAGATGTGGTATATCTTGATTTTAGTAAGGCTTCTGATACTGTCCTGTATGACCTTCTCTTAAACAAACTAGGGAAATACAACCTAGATGGAGCTACTATAAGGTGGGTGCAAAACTGGTTGGAAAACCATTCCCAGGGAGTAGTTATCAGTGGTTCACAGTCATGCTGGAAGGGCAAAATGAGCAGGGTTCCACAGGGATCAGTTCTGGGTCCGGTTCTGTTCAATATTTTCATCAATGATTTAGATAATGGCATAGAGAGTACACTTATTAAATTTGCAGACGATACCAAGCCAGGAGGGGTTGCAAGTGCTTTGGAGGACAGGAGTATAATTCAGAATGATCTGGGCAAACTGGAGGATTGGTCTGAGGTAAATAGGATGAAATTCAATAAGGAAAAATGCAAAGTACTCCACTTAGGAAGGAACAATCAGTCGCACACGTACAAAACGGGAAATGGCTGCCTAGGAAGGAGCACTGCGGAAAGGGATCTGGAGGTCAGAGTGGACCACAAGCTAAATATGAGTCAACAGTGTAATGCCGTTGCAAAAAAGCAAACATGATTCTGGCATGTATTAGCAGGAGTGTTGTAAGTAAAACATGAGTAGTAATTCTTCCGCTCTACTCCATTCTGATTAGGCCTCAGCTGGAGTATTGTGTCCAGTTCTGGGTGCCACATTTCAGATCACATTGTCCAAGATGTGGACAAATTAGAGAAAGTCCAGAGAAGAGCACCAAAAATGATGAAAGGTCTAGAAAACATGACCGATGAGGCAAGACTGAAAGAACTGGGTTGTTTAGCCTGGAGAAGAGAAGAATGGGGGGGGACATAACAGCTTTGAAGTACATAAAAAGTTCTTACAAGGAGGGGGGAGAAAGATTGTTTCTTAACCTCTGAAGAGAAGAAGCAATGATCTTAAACTGCAGCAAGGAAGGTTTAGGTTGGATATTAGGAAAAACTCCCAACTGTCAGGGTGGTTAATCACTGAAATTGCTTAAGGAGGTTGTGGAATCTCCATCTTTGGAGATTTTTAAGAGCAGGTTAGACAAACACCCGTCAGAGATGGTCTAGATATTATTTAGTCCTGCCATGGGTGCAGGGAACTGGAGTAGACGACCTCTTGAGGTCCCTTTGATTCTATAATTGAGTTTGAGATGGTGACAAGACATGAAAAAGGGGACGTTATCAAGGTGGCTAAAGTGATGAGACTGAACTGACCGGGGGAACAGGTTCTGTGTCGAGAGGAAGATATAAGAATCACCTTGTAAGTGTTCTCTGCTGCCACCCCTCCGCTTCAGCCACCCTCTTTGTCACGAATGACTTCAAGACCCTCTTGTTTAGCAAAGCAGTGCAGTTTATCTACAGCATGCAGTAAATAACCCTCCACCTTCTTATCACATACAGCTTAGCTCACTGCCTCAGGCGCTTCTGCAATCAAGCAGCTAGAGCCACTGCTCCCCTTCCTCTCCATAGCTTCTCCCTCCCTAACTTTCTTCACCTGGGCCTGTTTAAAGCCCCTGGTTAATTAGGTGGACAGCTGTTTCCCCTTCACCAATCTGGTGCAGGTGTACCTAGCTAGCTCCAACTTACCCCACTCAACTGGGGCCAGAGTGACAGAGGGCTGGCTAAGGAGCAGTAGCTGAAACCTATTGTGTAATGTTGCTTGTTGCTGTTAGCCACTTACATGTTCCACCCCAAAGCTGGTTGCACTGTAGTGGTGGGTTGAGTGATTATGATATGACACATTATGAGTCTCATTCATCAGTAAACTCTGGCTATCTTTTGTCACTCCAGCGATGTGAAGCAGCCATGGACCTGGCTTCAGTGGCCGGTTATGCCAGGTTTACAACTGTTTTGCCTTGCTGGAGTGGTACAAAGCCCACAGGTTGAATCAGACCCAAAGTTTGTAACATACTTTGGAACCCCTTTGGGGGAAAGGACCCAGAGATGTGTCAGACACCGTCATTAAGCATATCAGCAAGAGGTATGAAATCCAGGATTTTCAGGAACTCATGAACAGCTGAAAGCCTGAGCCCTGTAGCTATTTGGATTCTGAGCCAAACAATTTGTCCTGCCTTTATATAGAACTAACAGTGACATTAGCCAACTTTGGCCAATTCACACATCCATTTTAACATGCTTTCCTTGGCCTCCCCGTGCACAGCATTAGAAGTCAGTTTCCTGTACGGATTCTTCAAATCAAGTGGCTAAAAACGATTAGCACTAAATTACTGATCGCAGGTAAAGGTCAATGAATCAGGAACTTTACTATGGTATCAATACCCTATCTCCAAACAGCCAGCTTCTTTAAAAATAACCCCATTGCCTTTTTATTTACACAGAGTTTCAAGCCAGTGTTCCCAAATCTCGCCCTGGTGGGACGCCAAGATCTGGTTTCACCATGCATATGATTCTCATTTAGAAGACACATACTAAGATGAATCAATGTCAAAGGCTGATTTAAACAGACCAATTCTGCAGCGAGCTAATAACTCATGCACAACAAGGTATTTTGTTTGCTAGCTCTAAACAAATTATGGATGTTAAATAAATATCTCCCGCCTGCTTAAACCGGTCAAAGCAAGAGGAAGCGCCCGGCTGCATTTAATAAAAATGTTGTGTAAAATAAGACCATCTCAGATGGCAAGGTTTATTTTTTTGTTTTCTAAAGGGCTGTTTTAATTTTGATTGAGGCTCAGTAATTTCTCTACTTGTTTGATTTCCCCAAGATTATGTTCCAGCAAAAATAGTTTCCCCAGCTTGCATGACTGAGCAGTCTGTGCTGAAATTCTCTTCTGGGAAAGGGTTGTTTTGAGCTTCTTCATATAATACCCGGCGCAGTGCTCATTGGAGTCAATGCTAGTCTTTCCACTGACTTCAGAGAGCTTTGGATTAGGCCCAGATGATCTGATCTAACGCCTAATGAAATCAGTAGGATAATTCCCCTTGACCCTTAATGGGAGTTGAATTGGATTCATACATTCTCTGTCCCAGATTTGAGCTGATTGAAAAATACTTTCTGCCAAATTGTTTAAACAAAATGAAAAATGTTTGCTTTGTTTGAAATTTTTGCTGAGTTTTTCAGTTTTTCAGTGAAGTGAAAAAACCAGACCTTTTTTGTTGCAGTTTTTAGTTTTTGTTTCTTTCTCTCCCTCCCTCGTCCCTCTTTATTTGGGAAAAAAGAGAGATAAAGTGGGGGAGGGAGGGGGAAAATGGAAAACTTTTTGGTTTTGTGTTACTTTTTGAAAACAGGAAAATCTCAACCAAAACAAATGAAAATAATCCAATTGTTTTTCCATGAAAAATGTTTCTTGGAGCCAGCTGTCAGTGAGAATTGCCATTTCTGTCAAAATGACATTTTTAATTGAAATAAATGTCCCAATAATTTTTCCCCCCAACCATCTGCCCCTCAGATCCTGCAGTGAGCTGTGTGCAGATGGAACCCAGAGCCCTTATAAAGCCCTTTAGCTGAGGTTGGTCCTGCTTTGGATTAGATGAGCTCCTGAGGTCCCTTCCAACTCTAATATTCTATGATTCTGTGATTCTATGACCCACGGATGCCAATCTAAGTGCAGGACCCAGCTGCATAAAACTCATTGCCATGTCAGGGCCTACATTTTCAGGAGCCCTTTTTTCCCCCCATATAGCCCATTAAAACAGGGCACTGGTTCTAGGGTACACGAACAACCCAGAGAACCTGTTCCAAAGCTGAGCCTTTAGCGTTAGGCTCCACCTCCCTTGTATCTGGTTTAGCGAAGGTGGTGGGATTGAGTTCAGGACTCAGGTGTCCTGCACGGTTACCGTTTATAAGGAGCCTGCGGGTTATAGTTAGTTAGCAAAAGGGGAGATGATGTCTCATCACTTCTAGGCAGCGGGCAAGGAGGTTGCTGGGATGGCCGGCAAGAAGAAGGCTCCTCAGCTGCAAGGGCTGTTATGGACAGACTAGAAGGTGGGCCATAGGAATCCCTGCACCAAGGCTGAAAGGAGAATTCGAGGCCAGGGATTGGGCTGAAGAATCACTAGGTGCAACCCCATAAAGGAGGGCATCAGATGCATTCAGGTTTGGGCCACTTTTCCAGGGCAATGTTTTTTCTGTTGGGAAATGCAGTTTTGTTGACTTTGAAACATCCAGTAGCAACATGTTGATTTTGATTAAATTTGATCTTATCCAAAATAAAAAACAAAACAAAAAGTTCCATTTTGACACCATTCGGAACAGAAAATTTTTTTGGAAACATTTATTGTGAAGTTCCTTTTATTTTATATTATAACAAATATTTTTAAAATGGTGACATTGAAATGAAATGCTTGGATTGATTTTAATTTTTTTTTGTGGTAGGAAAATTTTGAATTCTTTTTTCTTTTGATTTGGAACTAAGCACCTTTTGAAATCAAGACATTTCCTGTGAGATTCCGGTTCCTGCACTGTGCTAGTAGTGACCCAGCAGAAGCTGGAGGTGAAGGAGACTTGTTTTGAAAAGTTGTTTCTTTGTTAATAATCCATGTCCAGGAAAAGAAAAAATAATTTGAAAGCCCCAGCTGTGGTGGCTTGATTGATTAGGAGAAGAAGGTAAACCTTCAGATGGGCGCTGCTGCGTTGTCAGACTTCTCTGAGGGATCCTGATAAAATTTACTAAAAAGGAGAAAAATCTCAAGTCTGTACCACAAGCACAACAAATATAAGAATTTTTTCAGCTATAAATGAATGAATGAAACACACTACAGCCAGAAAAGGAAATGCTGAGGTGGAAAAAGAGATGAGGATGGTTTTAAGAGCTTTAAAATGAAAACCAAGATTACGTTTAATTCTATTGGTATCAGATTCCTTTTCTGTTATAAGCTGCTAGTAATGATTAAAGCCGGTTGGGAAATGATTGCTCCCACCCCATGGAAAAACTTAGACAAAAATGGAAACTTTTCATTTAACTGAAATTCTTGGAGCTCTTTTCTTTTGGGAAAAAAAAATGATGATGAGAAAGGCGAATGCATATGTGTGTCTGTTTTGTTTGTTTTGTGAAAAACTTTTTTCTTTTTTTTGCCAAAAAGTTATTTTTCATTTTTTTAAATGCAAAATGGCTTTTTAAATAATAATTTAAAAAAAAGCTTTTTTCATCGAAAATCTTTTTTCAAATACAAGCCCCCAAAACTTCAACCCCCAGTAATAATAATGTTACGCTTGCGCTAGTACAGCATGCCTTTTTCTTGTTGTTGGGTTACGGTAGTGCCTGAAGACCCCAAGTAAGATGAATGTCTCTTCTGCTGACACCCTGCGTCCTGATACCAAGGAGGGATGGCAACCTGAGCCTCCTAAATTAAAAAGATGTCCTGCAAGCCAAGCTCTGACAATGGGTTGAGAAAGGGCGGTAGATGGGGGACAAAATGGGAGGCCTCCCAGAGGATCACCCAAAAGAAAGTAGTGCCTGGTTCTCATTTACACTATGGCCCCTTAACATTGCTCTTGCAGCATGAAGGGTGTAAATGAGAGTCACAGCCTCTCTTTTCCCAGCACAGCTGTTCACTGGGATTTTATTTTCTCTCTTCATTTATGGCTTTTATTAACTGCCTTCCTACTGTAAAGCAAACACAGACGCAGGCAGGGCATTTCCCTAGCATTCTGTCTGATTGTGGTAAGTGCCACTCCCACTTGGTATTCATCAGTGCAGCAGCATCTAAGCTTGGCTTGGGCTTGGAGTGAAGCGAGGTCCCGCTCTGGTGCCTGGAAAACATGTGCTAGGGTGGGGAAGAGGAACAACCCACAAAAGAGAGAGGAGGACAAGTCTTCCCCCCCACACCACCCTTCTCCAAGTTCACTTACTGTCTGCCACCTCTGCTGGCTGAAGGGAAGCACTCCTTTGAGATGTGTACAAAGGGATACAGCCCTAAAGAATCCTCTAAATAACAGAAATCGGCTCAGTACAATTTTACAGCAAGACTGGCTATAAACCTTGCTGTGGAGCGAAGGGCACCATGCCTGGGCTACCAATGCACAGACTGATGTGACCAGGCCAAAAGTCCCTCCGGTGCAGAGGGTCAGCACTAGGACTAGGCTCTTGGAACGGGGTGGCTTGCCCTGGAAGGGCTAGAGGGCCTGGAGCTAGCCAACCCTGATTACTAAGAGGCACGACTGATAGGTTGAGCTGCTGGAAGCTGCATTGAGGGGGCAGGATGATGAGGGGAAGTGTAGCGATTTGGGACCATGACTCCAGCTGGGAAGGGCTGGGGGCAGGCCGATAAGGCAGGAGAGGCCCTAAGCAAACAGTAGGACAAAGGGAAGGACCTGCAAAAGTCTCTGGGCAGGGAGGCCAGTGTAGTAACTAAGGCCCCAGTGTGATGGGTTATTACAATTATCCAGGCTCGTTTGGAAAAGATAGAACTGAGGCCCGGGAGACTTTGACTAACGGCTAGTTGACTAACTGAG
>ML675603.1:4525127-4566955 GCA_007922155.1 Mesoclemmys tuberculata | reverse complement strand
GGCTAGTTGACTAACTGAGGCCCGAGAGACTTTGACTAATGGCTAGATTTCTTCAGTAGCCTGAGAAAACAGCGTCGCTGCCAGCGTGTACCGCCAGAGCAGCTAACGAGCCTGTCTGTGAATGAGCGAAGGAATGAAAAAATTAAATGCATATCAAATGTGAAGGCCCGATATGCTGTGACAGGTCCAGGAGACAAATAGGAAACTTCAAGAAATCTAATATCGTGATGAAATGAAGTTAGTTCTATGTGTAAAAGGGAAGTTGACTATAAGAAATACAGCTTCGGGCAACATATTGTAACATTTGACAGGGTTTTTACCGCATGGGCAATGCTGTTAGGCAAGAAAGGAGTTGCATTCATGTTGATTTCCTTTAATGTAAGTAATAAAGTGAAGAAGTAAAGCTAATATTTGCAATCCAGCATGCTTATGCTCTCAAGTTCGTGAATACGCCTATGCTGAAAGAGGCAGTAACTAAAAGAAACTGACCCCAAATGGTATGTTTATAAGGACACTGGGCTTCCTAGTGGAATAATCAGAAATGCCCCTCTCTGATTAATAAAGCCCAGATTCAGCTCAGCCCTACATGCCAAGGTCCCACCATTGTGGTTAAAACAAGAAGACCAGACATGGAAGACGGATACAGCTGATCTAGCCTGCTGGAGAACAACAGTTCGTGAAGTGACTTTGCGTTGTACAGTGATTGAGGATACATATTATTGTCTATTGTGGTTGTGTGATTTGTATATGGAGGGGATGTTATGATGGGATAGTTTAATTTGAGCAATTGATTTGGATTATCGGCAGATAAGTCTGCTCAATGGTCTGTGGGAATGTTGGATGGGATGGGAACTGAGTTACTGCAGAGAATTCCTTTTTGGGTGCTGGCTGGTGAGTCTTGCCCACATGCTCGGGGTTTAGCTGATCGCCATATTTGGGGTCGGGAAGGAATTTTCCTCCGGGGCGGATTGGCAGAGGCCCTGGAGGTTTTTCGCCTTCCTCCGCAGCGTGGGGCATGGGTCACTTGCTGATCGATTCCCTGCAGCTTGAGGTCTTCAAATCTCACTTTTGAGGATTTCAATAACTCAGTCATGGGTTCGGGGTTGTTATAAATGTGTATGGGTAGGGTTTTGTGGCCTGCCTTGTGCAGGAGGTCAGACTAGATGATCATATTGGTCCCTTCTGACCTATGAGTCTATGAGTCTATTTGATTCCGAAAACCAGAATGGTTATTTTAACCAATTTTCTACTTTACGTTGGCCAAATCATAATGATTCTTCCTTTAGCTTTAGTTCCATATATGTGGAAGTCCTCTTTCTCCGTGCCAGTCAGTCTTGAAGCAGCTCCTTGGAAAGCCCTCAACAAATCAAATTCTTTCGATACAGCACTGTCTGACATCTATTATCTAGTGTTGCGTCTCCCAACCTTTCTGTAACTTCTCCTAGGACTGGTGCCGCTATTTTTGCCGTCTTGTATCCTGTCCAATTAGCAGCTGTGAAGGGAATTTAATAAAACGCTATAAAATTAAATTTGCGCTTGAGTCCTTCTCTTTAATTTGGCAATCAAAATTAAAATAACCCACAGACAGGTGGGTCAGGTGGTCAGTTAAGTAGTTGCGTGAGTTTTATTCTGAGTTTATTGTCTGTGCCTAAACCCAGACCCCAGCGAGGGGTATTCTGATCACAGAAGAAATGTGCAAAGTCTGTGTAAGGGGAGACAAAGAGGGGGAGGCTGAGGCAGGGTGCTGCCAAGTGATCTCTGGCCACAGAGGAACACTCAGCAGGTGGCTGACGCTATTACCACCCTGCTGGGAGGATATAAGTTTCCCATGGAAATTGTGCTGCCCCACCTGCAGAGGAGTGAATTCCACCCAATGTACCTAATTTAACAAGAGAAACAGAATCTTGTGACTCATCTTTTATGGCTTTGTCCCCCAAACACCCCCCAAAAATCAGTTCTGGAGCCTTAAATTCCCATCTCACTGCCTGAAACAATTCCAGGTTTCTGATGATAAACAACACAAGGATCCAAAGATATTTAAAGACTCACTTCACCCTTTCACTGTAGGATCGTGTTATTTCACATTCACATAACCCACTTATGGGGGATGCAGAAGAGCACCCACAGTTACAGTGAGTCACCCAGCCTCTAAGCTCGGCCAGCTGTACGGATGTTTTCTAGAAAGGCAGCCTACTCCGTATCCTCAAGCGCCTTTGAAAGTTGCTTGGGGTCCAGAATGGGAGACAAGAAATGTTCTCACGGAGCTAGATGTTGAACTGGGTAGAACTTTTACCTGAAAGGTTTGTTCCCACAGAAAATGGCTTTTTAATCATTTTCTTTCTTTTTTTTTCTTTTTGCAGGAGAAGGGTTATTAAAAAAACCCTAAAGATGTGGTTTAAGGTTGCACATTTTTCAGTGTTGGTGGTTTTGGTTTTTCAACGAAAACAACAAATTCTGAAGAGAAATTTTCCACAAAAATGATTCTGTTTCACAGGAAAATAAAAGCATCTTTCACCAACCACCGCGACTAAATAGCAAGACGAGGGCATGAGGAATCTGTAGCCCTCCAGAGCTCTGCGGAGTAGATTTTGCCGATATAGATGCCATGGGGTTATGTGTCAGCCTATCTCCCTGCTTAAAACCCCCAATGAACCTGAATGGCTGTTTAGGGGACTAAGTGCCATCTCAGCTGCCCAAATCCCTTTAAAAAATCTCATGCTAGCTGCCTATAAATATTTTTACCTCTAGAGCTAGTGAAACTGAGTGATCTCATAGAAATTTCTTGATCAACTCTCATTCCACAAGACCAGTCTGAGTGTTGAATATATCCTGTCCAAAAGGCTAAAGGGACATAACTGATACTCTAACTATTCCTCTTCTAAACACAATAACTTCCCTACCTTGTTACCTACCTAATGTGACTTGTGAGGTCGCTTGTCTCACCACCAGCTGGCTGAATCTGAGCAGTTGTCAAAAGCACTCGGGAGGTGGGGAATAAATATGGCTGCCCCCGACTTCCTCCCTGTGGCACCAGGGCTAATCCCAATGCTTGAGTTCACAAAACACAGCGCGTGGCTGAGGGAGCACATACTCAAAGACAAATATTCCCTTCAAGAGTCACCCGGGGGGATCCCAAATTAGAATCACAAGAGCGCTAAAGAAAATCATTCCTAGGAGTTGAATCTAGCCCGTTGCTATTCCTTGGGGTATGACAGGCACGGGCTCTGATCTCGTTTTTCACTTTGTCCAGACGACATGTGGTATGAATTCCAGTCACAAAAAAAAGTTCAGCCGGGTAATGATGTCTGTGCCAACCATTAGGCTCTGTTTGTTAGTACTGCACTCCTCTTGTTGTGGAAGACAGAGATAATTCCCTCTCACTGACACTCATTGGATATCTCTGGATGTAAACAGGGCTTTCTACAAGAGAAACAGCAACCCTAACTCCCTTCCCACAGCTTTCTGAGGTTTTCCCCTTATTCCTTTCTCATAAAAGACCGAGGAACTAAGAGAAAGGGCTAAACTTCTCTGTAAACAGCCATAACTCTGATGAATCCAATAGCGCTGCCCTCTTTTACAGCAACCCAGAATTTGTCCTTGTGAGAAGACAATTGTATTGCAGCTCTGTTTTAATACACGTCTCTTTCTTTAGAAGCTGCTTTCACATCCTTAGGAGAGTTATGTATCAGTGTGGGAGGAGGTACACTAATTGTTTGTGAAATGCAAACGACTAGCTGTCTTTCCAGTTGTAATGTGCTGCCCTGTGTGTGTGTGTGTAAGAGAGATTGCACATGCTCAAGTGGCTGTCTGACAGAAAGGATAAAGGTCCTGCTACTAAGATTGAGGGGAGGTTTTTTTTAAACGGGTCTGTTAGGAAACCAAAATTCTAGTCTCACGCCCCTGTGTGTTTGTGACTGATGTAGTGATTGTGCTCTTTGTCCACAGCATATGAATTTGGTTTAGAGTGTACTATGAATAGGACAAGAAAATGGGAAGAAGAATGCATTTGAAAAGTTTGACTCATATATGCAGAAGCCACTGGGGCAGAGAGAGGAAAAACAGGCTCTTTTAGTGTGTAGGGTTAGGAGCTGGCCAGCTAGGTTCCAGTCCAAACTCTGCCACAGATTTACAGCATGATCTTGGGTAAGTCATGTTTCTTTAAGGATGTTGCGAAGATTAATATGTTAAAGACTGCGAGGTGCCGAAATACTAGGGGAACGAGAGTCAGATAAGTATCTGAAAGAGAGATTCAGAGAGCCTGCTCATGTGATAGGAAGCAGATGCCCTAAATGCTAGAAAGGTATGGTCTGGATAGTCCTTTCTTCATATGAAATTGTGCCTCTCAGTAGATCTCAAAGTGCTTTGCCATAGATTCATAGATTTTAAAGAGAGAAGGGACCACTACAATCATTTTACTCTGACACATCACATGCCAAGGAATTTCACAACTTTTATCCACTAATGTTCATAGCACCCCGCTGAGGAAGGAGAGAAGGGCCCAAAAGCAAACACCTCCCCAGGGGTGATGGGATCAATAGCTTTGGTTCAGCTCATTACAAAGATAGGGGATATTCAAAACCAGATTTGGGCCTTTCTCAAAGATCAGGAGTGTTTTGCTATAGACTTATTTCAGGAGCGTTTTACTCATCTGTGAAATGATTAGAGGGGTTAAGTAACTTGCCCATGTTCAGGCAGCATATCGGTAGCTAACTGGAAAAGAAGGTCCCAATCTTGTTTCCTGTTCCTCGTCTCTCTCGGGGTGCTTGAGACCAAGTTATTTTTAATTTGGCCTAGCTGCTGGTTTTGTAACTCTTGCAAAATGAAGGCTAGTCCAGCAGGTGAGACCCGGAACATAAAAAGATGGATGGTTGGGTGATTGATGAACAGCTCAACATCTGGAAGAACAGATGGAAAAACAATGCGAGCACTGGAGAGAGCTCAGGGATGTAGGCGGCATAGTCTGAATCCACCATGGAGGGACTTTTATCACTCTCTATAACCTACTCCACTGATTCCAAAATGATCACCCCATCTTCAGGGATCTCAGCTGACATTGGATTTCTCCTTGGTGGGGCTGGGCTCTGATGTCTTCCTCTAGCAGATGCCAACTTACACCACCCCTGCCCCAAAGACAAGATAGACAAATGGTGAGAGGGGTAACAGAGGTTCATAGTGCTGAAGTGAAGTGCTCGAGGTCATTGGAAGAACTGGGCCTACAACACAAGTGTCCTGAGTCTCAGTTCTAGCGCCCTGTTCACTGGACCATGTTGCCTCTCCAGACTAGAAGGGCATCAGAAGACTCTGGAAAAGTCAGTTCTCTCTTGGATGTTTTGTTCACTCAAAGCACCAAGGCTGGAAATATGGCTAGCACCACCCCACGGTTCTACAAGGGCTTTACCTAACAAGGCCATCAAGCAGCCATTCAGGAACTGCCTGCCATGAGCTCCTGCTGGCCTTATAAACATCCTGAATAGTGAAGCATTCGGTGTCCAAATACAGCCGCCTCTCCTTTTGTTGGCACAGTTGTGAGGCTTTAGTCCGTAAATCTGTCTCTGGGCTATAACTTGGCTTATGTGCTTGAAAATCGTTCTTCTGCTCACATCCCTTCCTTCCTCCACTGATGGAGATCGTGTGGGCTGACAAACTTCTTTACAGAGAAGAAAGTTCATATAAAGTCATATGCCCATTCTCTACATGCAGCGTAACGTGCAGAGAACTTACATGTAGGGTTTGGTTACAGGATATTCTGGCTGAATGTCCTGAATGGCCCAGCCTAGCTACTCAAAACAGCACTTACAAGAGCATGACATTGGCCATCAAAGCCCAGTCGTGCCTCGACTTTGTTCTGGCCCTCCACGAAGAGAAAATTTGGCAAATATTAGGGGGAAATCCTATGGCATTTGCATACTTATAACAGTTTTCAGTGAGCTGGAGGCATATTGCAATGTGCTGATATTTGCAATCCTACACTTCTGATATAGCATCCGGTGCATCCTCCTCTCTTTGGGTATCTGATGGCAATATACATCTTGTAGAGGAAGGAAAGTTACGGCATTAGTCTGGAATGTGGGAGACCTGGGTTCTCTACCAGAAATTCTCTCTGTGACCTTAGGAAAGTGACACAGTCTCTACTTCACAGTAGTAAATACATTAAGGATCATGAGACAGATGCCATATCAAAGGGGGACAGATAAGTACCCACGGCAGATAATTCATGTATTTTCATAGTATCAAAAAATGGCTAGACATCCATACAGCCAGCCTCCTCAGATTAGGAAGGAAAGAGTAAGAAATAACATAGCAATAATGAACTTATTCTGTTTTTACATTTAAAAAAAAAAATCGGAACTTTTCTTAAATGTTAGTTTTCACAAAGTTTTGACATTTCAAAGTAATTTTCAGGTTTGAAATGTCAGGGATTTCGTTTTTTCCAACCAGCTCTAGTCAACTCCTAATTGCATTTACACAGACCGAGTCAACAGGCTTTGTGCTTGGCTATTCCACACCAGGGGAGGCAAAGCGGCAGAAAACAGCTGCTGCAGTATCCAGTAGTTAAAGCCTATCTTGCTGACCAACATCGTCTCGTTGGTTCCTTGTACTCAACTCATTTGCCTGCCTCCACTGGCCATCTGTTGTCTTCTCCTTAGAGGGTAAGCTCTTCGGGGCAAAGATTGTCTTTTTGTTCTGTGTTCGCAGAGCACCTTACACAGTGGAGTACTAGTCCAGGAGTGGGGTTCCTAGCTGCTACTGCAGTATAAATAAATAAAGGACAATACATACTAACAAAGCAGATTGAAACAGGAGTGGCAGCTCCTCTACATCTTTTGCTGATTAGGGATAAATTGCTCCCACCCGTTCCCTTTTATTTTAACCTCCCCTTCTTCTGTGTCAAGTGTATAGTATCCCCATTGTTGATCTGCCCATTTCCCCACCCCAATGGCTGGTAGATAGTTGCAGATCTAACCGCTCCTGCGTCTGCTCCTTCCTGGGCCTATTCCTAAAGCTCTGCTGAATCCAGAGGAACAGGAAGCCAGAACTTGGCTGAGATTTTGGAGCCCTCAAAGCCATTTACCCTTGGTGTAAGTTAAGGTAGTCCTCATGAGGTTCTACCTTGGCGTTGGCAAACTGGCCATGCACAGAGGCAGAATCAGGAGGGAGGGGAGATGTAAAATTAGCTTTAAGCCACCTGACCACATGGGCTGCGTGTATTAGCCACATCCCAGGATTTGACTCAAAGTATTTTACACAGCTCCTCAAAGACCTAACATGCACCCCAGGCTGGGTAATAGTCACTCTAAAAAGCCAGGAAAGTGGTAGCATTGCCAGGGCCATCAGTGGCAGGAAATGACAAGTCAACGGCAGTGACTTGAAAAGGGTTACAGAACAAGAATGACAGAGCGGAACTGCACGGGGCCCTAGTAGGGAATACAGGTTTAATCATAGGATGCAAAGGCTGAGAAAGAGGATTCAAGGGAGTTTTCTTCCCCTCCACAAGGAATTATTAAAACATTAAACTAAACAGGTGCAAGAGAATGAACATTGGATGAGGTATTTTTGAAACAGAGGCTATATGATTACTCCCCAAACTCCCAAAATGGTAATAAGGTTATTTGGAATGTAACTTGGTTTATATTTCAGTGTATCGTGTACGTCATGGATTTACAGATTTTAAGTCCATAAAGGACCATTACGATCACCTAGTTTGACATCCAATATGGCACAGGCCATAAAAACGCATCTAGACATGAGTGCCACTGGGAATTTCCTTCCTATTTCAGCAAAAATGGAAAAGTCAAAATTGTCACAGAATGGAAACTGAAAAATTCTGGACAATTCACGTCAGTGGTTTTGATCAAAAAGTTTGTTTCTGGTGTATTTGAAGTGACTTGATTTATTTCAATTCAGATCAACATTAAACTGCATCTTCCCATGGTGGTGGATTGCCTTATGACACTTGCCATTCAGGAGCTAATCCCACATATGAGACAGGATCCCTGAACAGACTAAATCTCCCATAAGGCACCCAGTCATGTGACTCTCAAGATGTGCCATGTACTTCAGGCTGAGAACAATCTGAATTGCATTAGAGGAGATGTAGTCTTCCAAGAAACCCAGCCCTTCTGAGAGAATGGAGACCCAAACTACAGATCCTATAGAGCAATATGCTGGTAGGGAAATGCAGTTTAATGTTGAAGTGAAATATTTCAAGTTAGTACAAAAAAGAGAATATTCCAGTTCTGGAAGGACAAACATTAAATGAAATATTTCATTTGTATTTTTCTGACAGAAGATCAAACAATTTCAGTAAAATCAAAAATGTCCGGTGCAAAATTTCAGGTTTGCAGAAACTGTATTTAATATTAGTAAATCATTTGAACAGAAAATTCCCAGCCAGCTCCAATTCCTGCATCTGGCCCAACAATTTCTGGTTGAGCTAAACCATAAATTTTAGAAAATTTCTAACCTGACACAAATCCTCCTCCTTTTTCAGGCGGACTTGGGATTGACTCTGATGGAGTTTAGACGGGTTAAGAGAAAATTCAAATCAATAGTGAAATCATTGCAAGCAAAATTCAAGAATGTGCGAAGAGCCTGCTTAGTGAAACAAAAGCATGCAATTTTTCCCCCACTGGGATCTGGTGGTGGAAAGAGAAAGTTCGAGAGACCATGAAGGAGATGAAAAAGTGTTTTAAACTTACGCAAGCGACGTTCCAACATCAGGCATATAAAAAGGCCAAAATGATAGCCAAGAAAGAAGTGGAATCTGCTCAATCTAAAGCCCTCGACGGCTTATATGCTCATCACGAAGTGAAGGAGGGCAAGAAAGAAATATCCAGACCGGTCAATACCTGCAAAAAGAAAACTAAAGACCTTGACGGGATCAAAGATAAAAGGGGAAATACATTAATCAGTGAGAGCCAAGGGGAAATTACTTTGAAAGGCATATGAACGAAGAGAATCTGAGCGAACCATGCTGTATGATGAAACCAAACCTGGATCTTGTGAGTGGCAACAGTCCTAGAAGAAAAAGTTGCAGAAGCATTGAGCAACGTGAAAAAGAAGAAAGCTGTCAGCCATGATGGCATACCAGCAGAAGTATGGAAGTGCTTGGGGCAAATATATTTGGAGCATATTGACTCAACTGTTTAATGGCAGTCATGCAAAGATGCCTGATGCCTGGAGAAAACGCACATTAGTACCAATATTTAAGAGAAAGGAGACATACAAGACTGCGGTAACCATTAAACTCATGAGTCTCACAATGGAGATCTGTGAGAAATGATTGATAAAAAGCTATGAAGAGAAGTAAAGGTCAGTGGCCATCATTCTGGATTTGTGCCAGGCAAGTCAGCAATGGATGCTATCTTTGCATTAAGATGAAGGGTGGGAAAATACAGAGACAAGAGGAAAACCCTGCATGTAGTACTCTTCGATCTTGAGAAGGCTTCTGACCACGTTCTGAGAAACGTAATCTGGCGGTGTATGAGAATGAAATAGATACCTGAAGACATTCGGGCTTAGCCAACGCATGTGTAAGAATGCTGTAATCACAGTCAGAAGGTCATGTGGCAAAAGGGAACCGTTTCTAGTAAGAGTCCGAGCATGTCAAAGCACAGCCATGCGCCCCTTTTGGTTCACGTTCGTGCTCCGTGAACGTACAGAAAATAATCCAGAGCGTGGCACTCTGGGGCATGCTTTCTGAAGATGGGGAGTGCTTATGGGAGAGAGCAAAGAGGAAGCGCTAGAAGATTTAGAGCAGTGGTCCCCAAAATTTTTCCCTCAGGCTCCCCACTTACCCAGACTGCACCTTCCTGGGAGTTGCGGTTGGGAGCCAGGGGCCTCATCTGGGGCTGAAGCCAGGAAGGGGACTGAGGGTTGGAAACGGGGCTGGGGCAAGGGGCTGGGAGCCAGGGGCTACGACTGGGGATGGAGCGGCGGCTGGAGGTAGGGCCAGGAGCTGGGGGCTGTGGCTGGGAGCGGGACCATGATTGGGGCCAGGGCCAGAGTTGCAGCTGGGAACTGGGGGCTGTGGTCAGGGACGGGAACTGTGGCGAGGGTTGGGGGTGGGGCTGGAGTGGAGCTGGGAGCAGAGCGGGGCTGAGTGGCACTCCCTCTCTGCCCTCCATGGAGGCTAGGCTGGCCCGGCTCCACTGGCCCCTCCGAACATTCCTCTGTGCCCCCAGATGGGGCGTGCTCCACAGTTTGGGGACCACTGATTTAGAGAAATGGAGATGCATAATTGAAAAAAATGTCATGAAAATCAGCAGAAATAAAACAGAGTATATAGCCTGTAGATTCGATGATCCTTTTCAGGAAGACAACCAGACTATAAGTCTAGGAGGGCCAGCCACTAACAAAGGTACAGAAGTTCAAGGGTCTAGGTTTGATAGTACAGGAAAATGGTGAACCAATCAAAGAACTTGTGAGCAGAAGAGGAAAGACATGCACTAAATGGAGAGAACTGAGTGGAGTGATCTGTGATAGGAGAATGCCACTCAGATTGAAAAGCTGGATCTACGAGACAGTAATTAGACCTGCACTTTGGTATGTCTCTGAATGTTGGTGCCTGAAGAAGAAACAGGAGCAGATCTGGAATACAGTGGAAATGAAATGTTAAAATGGATGCTTCGAGTTACAAGGACGGACTATGTGCAGAAGGAAGGAAGGAAGGAGGGAAGGAAGTGTGAAGTGTGAAGTTAATGCCAATTATGGACAGGTTTTACATTTAGAAGTGGAGAGTAAGAGAAGGGTTGGGAGAGCCAAACTGGATGGATGTCATACCAAAAAAATGGATTAGCTATGGAGTTTCTGAGGATCTGCTTCAAGACACACTGGAATGGAAAAGGAGGACTCGAAGGGCCGGCCTCATATAAGTGGGACTAAGGCTAGAAGAAGAACAATGGAGAGTCCACCACAATCCTTTGCAAGCTCTTTCAATGGCCACCTCCAACTCACTATTAAAAATTGGCACTGGATTTCCAGTTTGAACTTTGCTGGTTTCACTTTCCAGCCATTGGACGTTGAGTGTGTCTTTCTATACACCCTCCTCCCTCCCCGCCACATACATGCACATCCACCAAAAGTTAGATATTGCTGGTCAAATTCTGTTCTCCGTCACACTAGCGCAACTCCAGGATCCCAGTTCATGTAATATGTAGTGGGTTTAGAACATAAATCTGTTTGAAGGTGCCCAGAGCCAGACTCTTCCTAATTCACAATATACAAGTATATTTTATATTTAAGGATTGCCAGTTGCAAAGCATCAGATGTGCCAAAGACTAAAAAACAAAATGCAGACCATTAAAAATCAATTTATAGGCAAATCCAACCAGACCAAGTACCTAAGACAGTGATTAATGTATGCACTGCAATCATGGGGTGTGATTGCGACTCAAGTAGACATGCCCAAAGTAGCTTTGACCTAGCTAGCTCAGGTACCAGAGCAGTGAAGTTGTGGCAGCAAGAGCTTTGACACAGGCCAGCCAGCTGCATAATTAACCTGGGTTTCAGGTGGGCTCATGCAATTCAGGGTGTCGGGGCTTTTCTGCAATTCAACTCCAAGTCTGTAGTGTAGACATACCCAGTGCCATAGCCACAGGTTGCAGCCATGGGTTCATAGGGTGGGAGACTCTCTTCTGCAGTCAGCTTCGACATTTCTTTTATAATATTCTGGAACCTTACATTTCAACCTGTGCTGGGACGGGCAAGGATTTTTATTCCAGGAACTCACCAAGCAGGACAGGAATTCTCTGCCGGCAAGTGAAATTACAGGCTTCCTGGACTGCATTTATTTCTTACTCCTGCCTTTGCTATTCCAGTTTATTCTCTTTACCATCAAGTCATTCACTTGCCTGCATTCTTTTTTCCTCCCTATACATTTTTTCCCTGACTTGTGGCAAGACATCAAGTTCTGTTATATATTTGCCTGCTTTCCTGCACTGAGTTCTTGCTCTAAACTGGACCAGTGTATATTTCTCAGGAGTAACTGGGCCCAGCAACTTTTACTACTTCCTATCTTCCCCTTAACCTCAAGTGATAAAGGCCTGTACTTTTGGTTCTGAAGTCCCCATGTTTGATCCCTGCCGACAAGTGGCATTTCTCTGTGGCTGCCATGGTTCGTTACTCTCCAATTTTATTTGCTAGCCCTCCTGTTATACTTACTTATGTATGATTACGTAATTGTTTATTTGTTTAAACAGTAACACCTCGGAGCCTCAATTAGGTCTGTTGCGCTAGTCACCCATCTTTAACCTGGTTAAAGAACTTATGGGGCCTGATCCATTGTCGTCCTGCACCTTGCAGGGTCATTTGCAGCTGTGCAAATGCAATGGGGGGGAAGGATGCTGAGACAATGGTATGTATAACTCTATTACATTTCCCTTCTTTCTGCATTTCAACTGAACTCTTTGCTGAAGCCCAAGACAGAGTTCTGTCTTTTCAGAAAGCATTATAGGGAGATAGTCCTTAAGGCTACTGTATGTAAAATATTGATAAGTAGATGGTAATAGTTCCCAGTCAGTTTCAGAAAGAGAGAGCGCCCCGTACTATTTCTTAGGGCTTGTCTACATTTGACGTGCTATGTCTGCACCGCTGCAGCTGCGCTGCTGTAGCACTTCAGTGTAGACACTACCTATGCTGAGGGAGGGGTTCTCCTCTCGACATAGGTAATCCAGCTCCTCGAGAGGTGGGAATCTTCGGTTGACCTAGCACTGTCTACACTGGGGGTTAGGTCAGATAACCTACACAACTCAGGGGTGTGGATTTTTCATACCCTTGAGCAACAAAGTTAAGCCAACCTAATTTTCTAGTGTAGCCCAGGCTTTAGGGCTTGTCTACACAGCAGAGCCTTTGCCGGTGGAGCTATGCTGTCAGAACCCTCTAGTGGAGACGTAACATATACTGGCAGGAGTTCTGTCTACACCATCTCCCCAAAGGACATTAGCCGAGCCGACAGAAACGTTCTATTGGCACAGCGACATCTACACCACAAGTTTTGTTGGCATAGATCTGTTGGCAAGGAAGATATGTTTCACACTCCTAGACGACACAGCTATGCCAACACAACTTTATAGTGTAGACTAAGCCTTTAGTAAAACCAATACTGAATGCATACAGAAACATTGCAAGTAGCATAAATGGTTGTAAATAGTATTTGGAATACTCTACATAACTTTGAAACCAAAGCTATTATACAGTAAATCTCCAGGTGTTCCTTAGACTTCCTTATTGTATCCATTCACATTTAAGGTTTCAGCGTGACATCTACACCTCTGTGCTTTGGCACACGCACAAACATTCTCCCCTCTGCTCTTCGTTCAGAGATGATTTCTCAGCCTTTATAGTGTGGCCATAATCTGCAGGATGGGTCACCTCGACTCTTCAGAGTTGGAGAAGAAGGACAACCTCTCAGTTCTTTTCCAAACACTTCAGAACCTTGCAACAAAGCAGTTGGGGTGAGGGGGCGGAGGGGGTCTCCACACCACTAGTGGCATTTCAGCCCCTGGGTTAACAGCTGACTGGACCTGTTGTGGGTGAAACAGAAATCTGTAGCCTGTATCCAAAGTGGCACGAAGATTGGGATCGGCATATCCATTCCCTGAACCTCAAACATGCTGTCACTCCGCAGGGCACTGTCCTTCCCCCATAAGCCCAGTTAAGTCAGGCAAGAATTTACGCACTTTCGCCTCCCTGAGTTCAGACACAGTCTCTCTCTAACTGAGACCGAATCCCAGTTCAAAGCAGGTAAGGTAAGATTGATAGGCTTGGTAGCCTCTAGAGGTGACAACTGCTTGCCTCCCATTTCTTCTGCTAAGCCCATAAAACGTACTGGGTGGATCAAATATTATCCCTAGGAAGTAAACGTCCCTAGTATGTAAATCTGGAATAACGCTCACCTGTTGCCCCAAGTGGTCAGTGGACTGAGGCCCAGCACTTACAACAGACAACCTCTTGGTCCTGGCTGGCCAGACACTGAGCCACCAGTGACTTAATTCCCATATGTAGAACCTTCCCCTGCCCTTTGATTGGCTCAGCTCTTGGATGGTGACTGGCTGCGACCTGCCCACAATGCAAACTTCCTAAACTGCTTCAGAAACAGCGGCTGAGCGTGCCTAGGAAGTGCGCCCCCTAGTCTTAGGAGTTTGCAGACACTTCTAGCTGAGTTTCTTGTCTCTCTGCATGTTTGCAGAGAAATTAAGTATCCAGCTAAGAGAGCTACGTCACCTCCCCCTGCTTTTCTCCTATTCTTTGGGCCAAACAAAGGCAAATGCTGTAGTGGTTTACAGCTGTAAAACACTAACAGATCAGAAGCCCTGTGATTTACCCACATGCACTTTCCATGCACTCTTGCACCCGTCTGGACTTCGTTTTGCAGGAGGTCATATTGGATGATTAGAATGGTCTCTTCTGGTCTTAAAATCTACATGATGTGCAGGTTATTCATGAATTGGGACCATTCTCTCTGCCAGATGTCCTTTCCGTGCCTCACTCCCCCTTTTGCTTCCCCTCTACACGCTCTTTTACATCCTTCCCTACAGGGCTGGAATAGCGCCCCCTGGAGTCGATGCTAATGTTGCTCCAGGGGTGCTTAGAGAGGTTTAGCCAGAGCATGCCCTCTGGAGAGTTTTCCAAAGTAATTCCAGCTAACAAAAGCCCCAGAAAAGTACTGTATTTCTTATAAAACAACAGATGTTTTAATGCCTTGCCAATGCTTAATAGATGGCAGCGTCTTTGCATTGTCAAGGTTGTACGCTTAATAGACTGTATGTAATCCTGAAATAAATACAGAAAGCCACATTTAAAAAAGACTAGAAAGTATCCGTGGCTAAGAGCAAAGTGGTGGTACGAGCTGCTCCCCGAAGCCCACATGGGTGTGTGCACACATATAAGTGAATGTTCCCAATTAGAGGAGGGGTTCTGGGTTACTCAGTGAAGTCAGCTGCAAAAAACGTTTCAGCATAAATGGAGGCACTGTTGTGCCGGGAAAATGGGGTAATGCCAGGTCAAAAAAGCATTGTCTAATGGTTTCCACAGTGAGCCTTTAGCTTCATTGCCACGAATGGCGTCACTGAAGTATTCTTTGACCGATGTCGTGGTAGGCGATTCTAGTGGATGGCTGTCAGAAGGACGAAGCTCTCTGGCACTGTTGAGGTGACTTACTAATACAAAAGGAGCCTTTTCTTACTCCGGATGGCTTGCTCCACGAGATAACATTTCAGGGCTCATTTTCCAGCACCTCTGAGTGCCCAATGTACCGTTACCTGCACCTCGCATGGTCTCTTGTACCAGTGCTTTTACGCCCACCTTACACTGAAGACCAGACTCGAGGGCAGGAGGGGACCCGGCCTGGTCATGGTCAGCTGGCAGTCACGTGGTTGTCCGCAATTACACGGACCGCACCAGATCAGCAGTAACCCTGTGGTGCTTTTAGACGCCTGAAGTAAAGCCAGACAGCACAGTCATGGACATTTGGTGCTACGGATCTCTGCCCTCTAGGCGTATCGTTGTTCTTGTTCCACTCGTACACTGCACAAGCCACAGGGCAATGGCGGGTCCGGCCCAAGATGCCAGGCAACGGGGAATCAGATGCTGAAGCTCTAGGACACTATGAGGTGGGAGGCTCCTAGCACTTGGGCTGAAGCCCAAGTCCAAACATCTTCATTGCAGTAAAACAGCTCCTTAGCCCGAGTTAGCTGACGTGGGCCAACTGCAAGTGTTCAGCTGCAATGTAGACATGCCTTTAGACATTACCATGTGATTCGCTCCTCTGTAAATTACAGGTAATTCCTACTGAAATCAATGAGAGAAACTTGTAACCAGCAGCTGGTGGGGAATACTGGGCCTTGGCTATGCAAGTAGGACCAATGCGCTTATGTTTCTTTCCAGCTGTTTCTAAGAATGCTGTGAAATCCATCTGTTCCCTATTTGAGCTGCCCCATTGTTAGCCTGATCCAAAACGCTTTGAAGTCAATGAAAGTCTTTCCACCAACTTCAGCAAGCTATGGGTTTGGCCCTTTAAGCACAAAGGCCTGCTTCACCACTGTATTCTACCCTTGTGCAAAGTGAAAGTAAAAGGCTGTGAGTTGGACCTGGTAGCCTGTTACACGTTTGATGTGCTGGTATAAAGACCTCCTTCAGGGTGCATGGTGGTAGGTGGTGACGCCCAGTGATGATATCCAACCGGTTCGCAACGGTTCGCACGAACCGGTTCTTAAAATAGAAAAAATTCAGCGAACCGGTTCTTAGCGCTCCCCGCCGCCGAAATTGACCAGGGAGGGTCAATTTCACTGCAGGGAGTGATTCTCCCTGCCGCCGAAATTGACCAGAGAGGGTCAATTTCACAGTGGAGGGCACTGTGAAGTTTGGGTGCTGGGTTGTTGGGGTGCTGTGTGCATGATGTTTAAGAACCTATTCAGAATAGGTTCTTATATATCACCTGCCTTTATAGAACTGGTTATTGGAAATTTGGGATATCATCACTGGTGACGCCCCCATGTCTCTATGCCAAAGTGCTAAAAACATGCAGTTACTGCACGGAAAAAATACTCATCTTCCCCTTTGTCCTTAAACTTCATATCTCAGTGCTTTTTGGTCAAGGTTCCCTCTCTCTCTGCCTTTGAAATTTGCTCCCTTTGGCTGCCTGCCATGGCCTGACTTGTTCCTCCAGGGTGAAATTAAAGATGCATTTATTTGCTTTATCTTTTGTCTGGGGTTTGGTTTTGTTTTTCTAGGTCTGTGGAATTTATGTTCTTTAACGGTGGGACCGAATGCCCTGCTGCTGCCGCCACGGGTGCTCTGTATGGGGCCTGGCTCTCTGAACTGACCACGGCACCTTGCAATATCACACCCTGTATCGGTCGAATAAATGGCATTTAAGGGTCCCCGTTTGGACCTTGGGACAGATCCACAGCGGGTGCGAGTTGGCTTAGGGTTGGTAGAGTCACGGCAACGTACACCAGATGAGGAGATAGCCTCGATGTTCTCCTTCTGCCCTTACCTGTCCTCTGGGACTGACTTTAAGTTCCAGATCTTTGCTCATTTGGTGAGCTCTTTGCTCAACACCCCCGCCCTGGGGTGCCTGGTCCTCAGAGAATAGGAGACTGTAACAGCCTAATGTCAGACTTTTGTGCTCTGGAGCTCAAGACATAGCAGTTCAGGTGTTTAACCCTAACCCTAACCCTGATGTTCATTTTCACAACCCCACTCTAGCACAGATAAGAAGGAGCAGAGAGAAACGGAGACACGGGAAGGTTCAATGGAAGGATGGTCTTGTGGTTAAGGCTTTGCCCTGGAAGATCCCAGTTCAGTTGTTGGCTGTTCCACACACTCCTTCTGTTGCCTGGGGCAAACCACTTAACCCTTTGGGCACCTCTACACTGCAATTAGATAGCCTTGGATGGACTGGGCCAGTTGACTTGGGCTTGCCGGGCTCAGTCTGCGGTGCTGTTTAATTGCGATGTAGACATTCTGGCTCAGGCTTCAGACCTAGACTGGTCATCAAAAAGGGTAGGCTTGAAATTGGTCGGTGATGGGATACTAGATGGGGAGAGCTCTGAGTTACTAGAGAGAATTCTTTCCCAGGTGTCTGGTTGCTGGGTCTTGCCTACATGCTCAAGGTCTAATTGATTGCCATAGCTGGGGCCAGGAAGGAATTTTACCTAGGATCAGATTGGCAGAAACCCGGGGGCATAGGGGGAAGGATGGAGGGTTTGCCTTCTTCTGCAGCATGGAGCATGGGTCACTTGCAGGTTTAAATGACTGTAAACGGTGGAATCTCCGTAACCGGAACCTAGAGGTGATGGGCCCGTTACCAAAGTGGGTGGGTGAGGTTCTGTGGCCTGCGATGTACAGGAGGTCAGATTAGATGATCTCTTCTGGCCGTCAAGTCTATGGGTCTAACAGCAGTGTAGACACACCCTCTCTTTTACTGCCTTTTACTATGAGTCTGTGCAGAGCTCTGATTTCAGCTGCAACCTTTAGGCATTATTGTAACATATAATACCCAGCTTTTTAGTGCACTTTTCATTTATAGATCTCAAAGCACCTTACAAGGGAGATCGGTGTCCTTATCACCATTTTACAGGTAGAGACGCAAAGGCACAAACTTAACTAAGGTCACCCAGCAGGATGATGGCTCACTTAGAACAGAGCCCACACATCCTGATTTGCAGTCCGGTGCTCTGCCCGCTAGAGAACACCGCCTCCCTAATGATAAAAGCGATTGGTCCAAGGTGATCACGAGAGCCTGAGCTGGTAACAGAAATCAGGAGATGAAGCCATGTCACTGTGTGTTATAAGCTAGAGGGGTACAGAGATGTAAATTGCATGTTTCCATTTCTAGAGCACGCTGCTCACCATCTCCCAGTGAAAGACGTGGAACAATGAACACAGATTTTTGCTGGAACGCAGCGATGTAGTGCTAGCTGTTTTCCCTATTAACCTTCCAGCCAGCAATGTAGCAGAGAGATGAGGAAATGGGTTACATGAAAGAATTCTGTGTGATATCCCTTATCAGATTTGGCTATGCTCGAGGTATGTTAAATATGAGCCTTTGAGATGGTAGGGGGGGCTTGACAGGTTCCCTTTAAACTCAGAATGCATGGGTCAAAATGTATCTCTCCAAAGAATATCTGCATAAAAGGGACACAGCGACCCTGGCAATCACAGCCTATAGGGAGAGGGAAGAAGTTAGAAGAGGGGTGTGCTTTCAGGCTCTGGATGTGGAAAATTTCAACCTCATGTTGCAACATGTTTGCTAAACAACTCAAGTGATGAAAAATGACATTTTTCCACCCCCGGCCCCTCTATCAGCCTTCACATCGGACAGCAAGACCACGGACTGCAGTTAGCTATTAACAATTAAATGGGATAAAGGGTGACCCGCTGACCCCCGTGGCGCTGAAAGAAACCTCACGAAGCAGCTAAGACTTGGCTTCCTGCTATCGCTTCAGACAACAATCTGTGCACAAAGGGATCGCGTCACAAATTCCCAAAATGAAAGACGGCGTCAGTGCCGAGGAAGCTGAATAAAGTGCAGTCTCTGCCCATTCCTCTTCCCATCCTGCCACCTTCTGGGCCCGATCCTAAGACTGGTCAAGCCCATGGAAAGATTCCCACTGACTTGTTGGGCTTCAGAACATGCCTGCCGTTTGGCACTGGTGAGATGAGGACTGGTCACCACTAGAGAAAAGGAAGGGTGTTTTCCATGGGCCAGCTTTGCAGTGCTCACTCAGGCAAAAATTCTACTGGAATGAGACAGGAGCCAGAAACCCGGCTTGTTTTGCAGCCGTCAGGGCATTAACCCGTGATTTTGCTCTCACACAGGTGTCCAGGGTGGGATGAGTAGGCAGGGTTGGGTACTGAAGGCCCTCTCTGAGGGAATACAGGAGACTTTATAAAGATAGATGCTGGCTGGCTCCAAAGGGGAAGTGCAATAGGTTTATTATGTATAACTTGTAGGACAGCAGCACCTAAAGGCCCCAGTTGAGATGAGAGCCTCATTGTGTTAGGCGCTGGACTCACACATAGTAAGAACAATCTTTTCCCCAAGCTGTTTATAGTTTAGATTTGGGTGGATTATGATTCCCATTTCCAGCTGGGGACCCCACACATGGGGTGATTAAAGGGATGTCTACACTGGAGCTGGAGATGTATGTGGAGGTACACTCAGTAGCTCTGTTTGAGCCAGTGCTCTAGAAATAGAAGAGTAGCCATGGTGGTGTGAGAAGTGGGATGAGCTCACTTCCGTCACCCCAAGTACAATCCTGTCCAAGAACCTAGGCCTGTACCTGGGGCGGCTAGTCCATCTCACCGCTCATGTGCCAGTAGAGACATACACTAAGCCCATGTCTACACTACAGGGATCACAGTGGGATAGCTATAGTGCCATAACTATGTTGGCACGTTTTACTGCGACAGGAGGGTTGGTTTTTTTCTGTTTTCACCACCTTAAGAGACAGTGGATAGGTCAACAGAAGTATTCTTTCATCGACAGGACTGCGTCTAGACCAGTGCTTGGGGGGCGTGGAATTTTACAGAAGAACAGTCATACTGGGTCATACCAATGGTACATCTAGCCAACAGCGGTCAATGCCAAGTGTTGCAGAGGGAATGAATAGAATAGGTCATCATCAAGTGATCCATCCCTTTGGCCATTCCCAGCCTCTGGCAAACAGCAATTTCACATTTGAGTTCCTTCCGAACCTTCGGTAACTACCCACTGGTCCTGGTGACTTATTACTGTTTAATTTATCCATTTGTTCCAAAACCTCCTCTATTGGCACCACAATCTGGGACAGTTCCTCAGATTTGTCACCTGAAAAGAATGGCTTAGGCTGAGATGTGGGAATCACCCTCACATCCTCAGCTGTGAAAACCAATGGAAAGAATTCATTTAATTTCTCCTCAGTTGCCTCATCTTCCTTGAGTGCTCCTTTAGCATCTCACTCGCCCAGGGGCCCCACTGGTTGGTTAGCAGCCTTCCTGCTTCTGATGCACTTGACTTTTTTTTTTTTTTGCTTTTACTTTTTGAGTCTTTGGCTAGCTTTTCTTTCATTTTTGGACTTTCCAATTATATTTTTACACTTGACTTGCCCAAATTTATGCTTCTTTCTGTTTTTCTCAATAGGATTTAATGTCCACTTTTTAAAGGATGCCTTTTTTGCCTCTAACTGCTTCTTTTATTTTATTGTTTAGCCACAGTGGCACTTTTTTGGTCCTCTTTTTATGTTTTTTTTTAAATTTGGGGTATAAATTTAAATTGAGTGTCTATTATGATGTCTTTAAAAAGTTTCCATGCAGCTTGCACACTGTTGGCACTGTGCCTTTTAATTTCTGTTTAACTTGCTTCCTCATTTTTGTGTAATTCCCCTTTCTGAAAATTAAATGTTACCACTGTGGGCTGATTTTGTGTCCCCCTCCCCCACAAGGATGTCAAATTTTATTATTTTCTGGTCACTATTACTAAGCAGTTCAGTGTATTCAGCTCTTGGACCAGATCCTGTGCTCCACTTAGAACTAAATCAAGAATTTCCTCTCCTCTTTTGGGTTCCAGGACTAGCTGCTCCAAGAAGCAGTCATTGAAGGTGTCAAGAAACTTTATCTCTGTATCCCATCCTGAGGTGACATGTACCCAGTCAATATGTGGATAGTTAAAATTCCCTGTCATTATTGAGTTTTTTATCTTTATAGCCTCTCTAATCTCCCTGAGCATTTCACAGGCACTAACACCATTCTGGTCGGTGGTCGGTAGTGTATCCCTACTGCTATATTCTTATTCAAGCATGGAATTACTATCCATAGAGATTCTGTGGCACAGTTTGGTGCATTTAAGATGTTTATTTCATTTGACTCTATGCTTTCTTTCACATATAGCGCCACACCCCCACCTGCACGGCCTATTCTATCCTTCCAATATATTTTGTACCATGGTATTACTGTGTCCCATTGATTATCCTCATTCCACCCAGTTTCTGTCATGCCTATTATACCAATATCCTCATTTAATATGAGACACTCAAGTTCACCCCTCTTAGTACTTAGACTTCAAGCATTTGTACATAAGCACTTAAAAATGTGACGTTTTAGCTATCTGCCATTATGTGTTGTAACTGCATGGGGCTCTTTTTCATTTGACTTTCTCATCAGATCCTGCCCATATTTTATCCTCTTCCATCCTCTCCTCCTTACTAGGATATATAGAATCTCCCTTAATAGATCCTCTGCTAAGAGATGTCTGTGTTTGAACCACATACTCCTCTGCACTGTCAACTTTCCCCCAGCCCTTAGTTTAAAAATTGTTCTACGACCTTCTTAATTAACCCGTGTGTCATAACTATGTTGACCTAAATTTTAAGCCTAGACCAGGCCTATGTGACCAGCCTACTGTCACATACGGGGTCTGGGGCCTCCCTTGAAAGTGAACGAAGAGATCCTCGGTTCTAGACAAGTGTCTTCCTTGCAAGACCATCCTTCACCTCCGTAGAAAGGGAGGTTATATTGACGATGACTTGGGCATTGGTACTTTCTTATCTGCTCACTGTATCTCTGCCATTATATCTACTCTTGTTAGCTGTACAGTGCTAATGCATTTATTGAAAAGGGAGCTGGATTTTATTCGGTTTCACACATCAGCGATGAAGTTGTTGGATTCCAGCTGAACAATTCCAGCCATTTCAGACCCCAGGTCGAATTTGCAGTGCCAGTAGTCAGCAAATTCTTCTTTCGGTAGATAAAGTGACCAAATGTGATATAGCGGCCACTGAGAAAACAAATTTGGGATCCCAATGTAGCATTCTGATAGAGCCCTGTATAACCTCAAAGAAACTAGCATGCCCATAACACACTATACAACTACCTGCAGGTAGCCTCTAATAAAATCCAGCAAACCAGCTGGGTAGAATTACCCAAGCGCTAAAGTTGAATTGAAAAGACAGCGCCCAAAGTATTTCTCCCAACTTTTCTGAGAAAGACTGACTTGCCTAGGTAAGGAACAAAATGTTATGTCGGCTAAGAAATTTAAAAAAGGAGGCATAATAGTCTACAAACATTTGCAAGATATAAACCAGCAAGGAAGGAGAGGAACTATTTCTAGTGCTACAGGGAACAATCAGCAATAGGTAGAACTGAGGCGAGAGTAATTTTAGGTAAGAACATAAAAATGGCCATAATGGGTCAGACCAATGATCCATCTAACCAAGTGTCCTGCCTTCTGACAGTGGCCAATGCCAGGTGCTTCAGAGGGAATGAACAGAACAGGTCATCATCAAGTGATCCATCCTGTGTCACCCATTCCCAGCTCCTGGTAAACAGAGGCTAGGGACACTTCAGAGCATGGTTTTGCATCCCTGCCCATCCTAGCTAATTGCCATTGATGGACCTATCCTCCACGAACTTAGTTAGTTCTTTTCTGAACCCCGTTATGGTCTTGACCTTCACAACATCCTCTGGCAAGGAGTTCCTCAGGTTGACTGTGTGTTCTGTGAAGAAATACTTCCTTTTGTTCGGTTTAATACTGCTGTCTATTAATTTCATTTGGTGACCCCTAGTTTTTGTGTTATGAGAAGGAGTTAATAATACTTCCTTATTTACGTTCTCCACATCACTCATGATTTTATAGACCTCTATAATACCCGCCTTAGTTATCTCTTTTCCAAATTGAAAAGTCCCAGTGTTATTAACCTCTCCTCATATGGAAACTGCTCCTCACCCCTAATCATTTTTGTTGCCCTTTTCTGTAATTCTCCAATTCCAATATATCTTTTTTGACCAGATCTGCATGCAGTATTCAAGATCTGAGAGTACAATAGATTTATAAAGAGGCAATATGATATTTTCTGTCTTATTCTCTATCCCTTTCCTAATGATTCCCAACATTCTGTTAGCTTTTTTGACTGTCACTGCACGTTGAGTGGATGTTTGCAGAGAACTATCAGCAATGACTCCAAGATCTCTTTCTTGAGTGGTAACACTTAATTTAGACCCCATCATTTTATATTTATAGTTAGAATTATGTTTTCCAATGCGAATCACTTTGCATTTATCAACATTGAATTTCATCTATCATTTTGTTGCCTGGTCACCCAGTTTTGTGAGGTCCCTTTGTAATTCTTCACAGTCTGCTTTGAACTTAACTGTCTTGAGTAGTTTTGTATCATATGCAAATTTCGCCACCTCACTGTTTACCTCTTTTCCCAGATCATTCATGAATATATTGAACAGTACTGGTCCCAGTACAGACTCTTGGGGGACACCTCTATTAACATCTCTCCATTCTGAAAACTGACCCTTTACTCCTACCCTTTGTTTCTTGTCTTTTAACCAGTTACTGATCCAGGAGAGGACCTTCCCTTTTATCCCATGACAGCTTATTTTCCTTAAGAGCTTTTCATGAGGGACATTGTCAAAGGCTTTCTGAAATTCTAAGTACACTATATCCACTGGATCACCCTTGTCCACAAGCTTGTTGACTCCCTCAATTAATTCTAGGAGATTGGTGAGGTATGATTTCCCTTTACAAAAGCCATGTTGACTCTTCCCCCCAAAAAATCATGTTCATCTCTGTGTCTGATAATTCTGTTCTGTACTAGGGTTTTCAGCCAGCTGAGGTCATTCATCGGGGGGAAAATGTCTTCATAGAGAGATCTCTTAATCTACAGAATAATCACTCAATGAAAGGGGCATTATCATTTCGGACATATACATTAGAAGTGGTCATTTTTTTTAAAGTAACAAAAAACATTGAGGTTGATTCCATTTTAAAAGCTTCAGAATGGACCTCTTTTTGTTTTAATGATTGTTATAATTAACATTATCCAAACTTTTATTAAAATCAAGATCAAAATGTTTCACTCACCAAAAACCAGTGCTTTAGTAAATGAAAAATTTAAATAGCTGTTTCAAGAATGGTGTATATGTTTTTGATAAAAATTTTACTTACAATGTTGGAAAAGAAAAAGTCATATTTTTACAGCATTTTTCATTTTTGTTAGAGGATTTGTCCATATATTTAAAATATGGACAACAAAGCTACATACATTTTAATATAAAAGCTCAGTTCTATGCTAGCATGGGGTTTGTGGCAAGGGAGGCTGTTTTGCCCTTCTACTGGTCCTGTTGTCTTTTCGGCTACACTGGTGGTATGGCTCAATAGGAGCAGGGAGGGCCGGGTCCCAGGCCCCAACCCAGGGACCTTGTAAGGAGTAGCCTCAAACTGCTTAATACATGAGAGATATTACCTTCCCTGGGTCACCTTTCCTTGGCCCTACTGCTCACAGTCCACTTTCTGGAACCAAGACAAGGGTTTTCCTCTCTTCCTCACCATGGGTCTCTCTCTCCCTGTGATCCCCCCCTATCTGGGAGAGGTTACCACACCTCATCCCCTTTGCTCAGTTGCCCTATGACCCTTGGCCCTGCCCAAACAGGCTTCCCCTTAACTCCTGTACCTTTGTGGTTTGTGGTTGCCTTGCCTTGCCTAGCCTAGCCTAGCCTAGCTTAGCCTAGCCTAGCCTACACCTCCCCTCAACTCCCTTTCAGCTACCCATAGGTGGGTGACAGGGAGGCTTTTAACTGTTAAGGCAAGCTTCTTAATTGGCCTCAGCTGGTCTAATTGACCTGGAGTAACCCCACCTGAATCACCTGGGGAACAAGGATTTGTTGATCCTGGGGGTAATATATACACCCTCCACTACTCTCCTACAGCTATCAGATCTAGTCTTGTCACAGATCACGCCCCAATCATCTTGACTAATAGCGACTGATGAATTTATCCTCTAGGAGAGCCCTGTGGTAGGCAGGTAATGAAGCAATTATCTTAGTTGCATTGTGGTGTGCTATGATTTTCCAGCTGACTAAACTGCAGGGAATTGATAACTGTGATCTATTTATATTTAAAACTTTAAAATTCCTCCCATCACCTTAATATCTATGTGGTCTATGAAAAATCTATAGAAGTTTTAAAATCATGAAGATTTTTGGTTGATGCTAGATATAAGAAGGCATCTTAATTTGCTCAGAATAAATGTCTTGCTAACCACCAATGCTAATTAAAATTTGTTCAAATTTTGATGAATTTTTGAAATTTGAAAATTTCAGATAACAAGGGGAAAAAAAGAAACATGATAAAAAGTTTGTGACTCCCTCTGTGTATTCAAACGTCTTTATTAACCAACAAATCAAGAAGTAAAAAAAGTCACTCCCCAACCTGACATTATAAATCTTAGCCTATGCCCCGGTCTACACTTACCTTTGCAATTCGGCGGCACTTGACAGGCGTTACGCAAGTGACGTAAATCACTTGTGTATCTCCCGTCGACTTTGCAGCGTCTCCTCCGCGTGCTGTCCACACTGCACTGCGTCGAAGGGAACACCGTTACATCACTTACCAGGGTGGTTTTCCTGCGTTGCTTGTTGGGTTGACTGAGCGGGTCTACACAGGCCACTCAGTCAATCCAGAGCGGGCGATCAGACGGCGGCAAATTTGCTGCCATCAGTGTAGACCCAGCCTATGTGTCTAACGAAGAGGATCATTTCCAAACAGTCAAAGGGTACAAATTCACTGAGCTCTTGTATGGAGCACCCCTCCTGATGAACAAACCTGTATCCAAAAACACAGGGAGCTGATAAATTTATGTAAAGAAAATAGCTGAAAGAATTAACTTGTTGTTCTCAAGTCTCCATTATTTAATGGCAATATAGTCATGCGGTTGACTATGAGGTCATTCTGGATTACCTGATGAACCATGGAATGACTTAAGAGCTTGTCAAACTGCTCAGAAGATTTAGGCAAAAGTGGTATATGTGTTCATTACATTTTTGGGGTACTTGAGGGTTAGAGGTGAGGGGGAGAGTTCAGTATGTATTCGAAGTGTTATTTTGCTCTGGTTACTTAAGCAGATTTGGTGAATCACCTGCCATGCAACTGGCAATGACTATGAGAAAAAATGTGACTAATTTTCTCTGGAAGACCGGCAGGAAAGAGTGGCCTGGAAAATAGACAGCAAAGGGCATAAATTTCATCCCTCCAGCGTCTCACCAGATGTAATGCGTCTTGCTGTCAGTATGAACTCAGAGCTTCAGGTTTAATTTTAGATCTTCATTTGTATTGGGTCAGTTCATATATAAATGTAGTGACAGGGCCCTGGCAAATTAACTGATCTACATGCACTGCAGGATTAATTATCGTCTAAGGCTTTTACTGGTATAAACTCAGTTTGGACTTAATTTCCTCATTTGCTGGATGTTAGCTTTTTTATTTCACTTAGAAGCATGGCTTAAAAAGGACGCCCTGAGTTATTTTTTAAAACATGCTAGCAGTAGTAAAAAAGAGAGATCCATCTGTAGTGTGTTTATCATATTTGGGTCTAATCCTGCACTCTTTTAAGCCTACAAAACGCCCATTGAGGTCAGTGGGGACTTTTGCATGCACAAGGACTGCAGAGATGGGTCCTTCATTGAACTTTCTCTGTACAACTGCAGTAGCTTGCAATACTCCACCACTCTGAAATCATGAAAATGAAGTTTCTCCAGTGGAACTCAGGAAGAAAACATAAGACAGCTAGGGCCAGATCCTCACCTAGTGTAAATTAGCATAGCTTCATTGACGTCCACAGGTCTATGCCGAGCTACGTCAGTTGAGGATCTGATCGATACTAATTTGCAGAGCATCTAGTTTAAATAGCTTGTAGGCCATTCCACTCTCTCTTTGCGGACGTGGGCCATCACAAAGCCCCAGTCAGATTGTTTTAGGAGGATTTCACAACTCACATGATTTGAAAAGTGGCCATTCCATGTGATTCCACCTTCAGTTTCACTGGCAGTTATGGCTGGGATCATCTTCGGAGTAGGTCACTTAACTCCCATTGGAAATTCAGGCTGCATAGTGAAAATAAATGAAGACCACAGCAACAAGGAAGAACCTGTGACAAACATGAGCCCTGCTAGCTGAACAAGGAAACACCTCTCTAGTTAATGTGCCCCAGCGATTGCACAATTATTTACCACGTCACTTTCCAACTTAACCTGCAGGGACGATTAGTTCTTTGAATGTGTTGGCTCATGTTAGTTGCCAATTTTAATCTTACGGGGCCAAGCCCTGCATGCATAAAAGCCTATTGCGAGTGTGATGCCCCCTTGTGGTTTCCCAGAGCTAATTGCAAAGGGGGAGCTTCGGACCACCCTCAAATGGGAGCTTTGGCCTGGAGTCCTGAAAAGGAAGCAGATGTCTGATTTGAGCCTAAACACTTTGGGCTGCCTTTCCTCAGGCTGCTTCCTTCCTTTCTTTGCACAGGGGGTTTCACACAAGTATGGCTGGTTTGTGTCTCGCTCTCGAGCTAAAAACTGCTACCTCCTGTTGAGAAGGGGAGTGGATCTGCCTCTACATTGAAATGAAGACAAGTTCCCCTTCCCAGAGCTCTTTCCTCCCGCTCTTTCTCAGGAGTCACAGGCCTCTGACGAACACCACATAAAACACCAAATCTTCCAATGAACTTTCTCTGTTAAAGTCCCTTCTGCTGCGCTCTCTCTGGAAGGTCCCTTTTAGGCCTTTCACTGGAAAGTTTGTCAGTAGCTCTTGCCACGTCCTAAGTATGCTTTGCTATAAGGCAAGGGAGCTTTTTATATCTGTCTCTTCTTCCCAGAATGCCTTGCAGTAACCTCCAGGGGCCTCTGGACTACAAATCCCAGTGGGCTTCAGTGCAGGAATAGGGTAGTGCTGGAAGACAACTGCCTTAAAGGCTAAGTACACATTGTTTAACTATCTTTGACATAAAGGGCTAATCTTCCAATCCTGATGGTTTCAATGGGTTTTCAAAGACCCATGCAACTGGAGCACAATGCAATATACATCTACACCCCTTCTGTGTCTTCTTGTGCATACCTTGGAAAATTTCATCCCAAATAATCTTGGAATAATTGTGGGAAAAATACAGCGTAATGTTGTATAGTGAGATTTTTAGGTAGCGAAACTCCTGTAACTAGGGGCAGAACTTGCTATCAGCTGGTGGTTTCTAACCCCATCAAAATATCTCGATGTACTGGTCCATATGAAGGTCTAACCCCCTGTGCATATTTTCTTGATTTAAGCAAAAACGTTTTTTGCTCAGCACCTGGCAAAAGAAAAATAACCTGAAACTATCAATCACAGGGGAAGCTTAATTTGTTAGAAAAACGTTTGGGCAAAGAGTGGTGGCAATAATAATACAGTGCTTCTGGACCAATGGTCTCATTGCCAATGTATGCAGCCAGCTGGCATCTGAAATGTCAGAGATACAAAATTAGGTGTAAATAATTGGTTACTAATGCTCACAAGAACGAAAGTGCAGCAGTGCAACTTTTCAGAAAGACAGGGCTTTGCTTGTTATTATTATATAGTATTTGTATTACCATAGCACCTAGGAGTCCTAGTCATAGACCATGTCCCCACCGTGCTAGGGGTTGTAGAACCACAGAACAAAAAGA
Organism: Mesoclemmys tuberculata; assembly: GCA_007922155.1. Taxonomy (NCBI): domain Eukaryota; kingdom Metazoa; phylum Chordata; order Testudines; family Chelidae; genus Mesoclemmys; species Mesoclemmys tuberculata. The sequence continues at coordinate 4,538,002 of ML675603.1, read as the reverse complement.
CAGTCCCGCTGCCTGCAGAATGGCCAGGCGCAAACCTTTCACCACACAAACCCCGCATCCACATGAACCAATGGACACTTGGGCACGAGGGAAATGTGGAGATTTGTGCAAATGTGTGATTTGTGCATGTAATTTGGACATCTAAACTCAAACCCTCATCTCCTTGAAGTGAATGGGAGTTTTGCTTTGCTACTGACTGCAATGTGACCTGGATTTGGGCCCCAGCTGAGCAAGACAATTAAGCACATGCTTAATGCATGTTGTAAACTGGCTGGCAGTTTCAGCGGCCAGCCAAGGGAAATAAAACTCCAGTCCTCAGTCCTTCTAAGGCTTGTTCCATTATGTACCAAACAACCACAAAACCCAAAAGCGAATCAACTAACACCACTGGGCAATAACTAGCCGTCCAGCAAGTCCAAACCCTTCTCCTTACACCCAGCTTCCGCTTTCTTTTTGACACTGCCATGTAACTAGGTGGGATTTTTAACTCTTCACAGGTTGCTGTACCTTTATCTTCTCGCACATATGGTTCCAGTTAAGCACATGCTTAAGTCCTTTTCTGAATTGAGGACTTAACCTTTGGCCCTGGTCCTGAGAATTGCTGAACACTTGCAACTCACACTGACCTTAGGAGGGAAGAATCCCATGCACAGCTACAGACTGGGGACCGACGAGCTAGGCAGAAGTTCTGCAGAAAAGGACCTGGGGGTTACAGTGGATGAGAAGCTGGATATGAGTCAGCAGTGTGCCCTGGTTGCCAAGAAGGCTAATGGCATATTGGGCTGCATTAGTAAGAGCATTGCAAGCAGATCGTGAGAAGTGATTATTCCCCTCTATTCGGCATTGATGAGGCCGCATTTGGAGTATTGTGTCCAGTTTTGGGCCCCCCACTACAAAAAGGATGTGGACAAGTTGGAGAGAGTCCAGCGGAGGCAACAAAAATGATTCGGGGGCTGGAGCACATGACTTATGAGGAGAGTCTGAGGGAACTAGGCCTGTTTTGTCTGCAGAAGAGAAGAATGAGGGGGGATTTGATAGCAGCCTTTAACTACCTGAAAGGGGGTTCCAGGGAAGATGGAGCGAGGCTGTTCTCAGTGGTGGCAGATGACAGAACAAGGAGCAATGGTCTCAAGTTGCAGTGGGGGAGGTCTAGGTTGGACATTAGGAAAAACTTTGTCACTAGGAGGGTGGTGAAGCACTGGAATGGGTTACCTAGGGAGGTGGTGGCATCTCCATCTTTAGAGGTTTTTAAGCTGTGGCTTGACAAAACCTTCGCCGGGATGATTTAGCTGAGGTTAGTCCTGCTTTGAGTAGGGGGTTGGACTAGACACCTCCTGAGGTCCCTTCCAACTCTAATAATCTATGATTCCATGACCTTGGAGGGAATTGGCGCTCAGTCAGGGTCAGGCCCTTTTATTCTGAAACTGTGTCCCCAGCTGATTCAAACCCTTAGGGAGAAAGCATTGTCCAGTGGCTAAGGACTTGTCTGGGAGTGAAAAGAGCTTTGATCGATTCTCACATCTAACAATCTGCTGAGTGACCTTGGACCAATCATTTTACCTCTCTGTTCCTCAGTTTCCCCTGGTGTTAAGCAGTTTGAGACACACTGAAATGCATCAGTGCATAAGCTCTGTGCTAGAGCTGGCTGAACATTTTTCACACACACAAAAAACTACTTTTGCACTTGACATTTTTTTTTAACATGAAAAAGTCATAGATTTTTCTACTGACTTGTTTGTGGACATTTCTGGAAAGTTTCCATAAATTGGAACTATCTAGGATTTTTTCATTAAAATTTTCAAAAAAAAACCCATGAAAATTTTTCACACTTTTTTGACCAACTCAATGAAGTATTATTAACCCATAATGTAGGTCCATGTTGGATTGACAACATAAGGTAACTAACCAGAGGTCAACTTTTCAATCTGTGTTTGAGATGAAGACTGGGAATTATTACACGTGTTCGTCTGCTCTTTTCCCTAATATAAATATCTTGGTTTCCAGATGTTGAAAGCCGCTATCCAATGTAAATTCACAACAATTCATTTTTCAGTAGTAAATATAAGTCAGCAAAAATGCATTTTATATGACGGTTTTTTAAAAAATCTGTAATTTTTAAAACCATCTTAGTCACAATACACAGTCATCATTTGTTGCAAACAGAAATTGACATGTGGGATGACAACTGCCTTGTCACACTTAAGAATAGGGTAATTTTACTTCATAGCACGTTCTGTTTAATTTAAAACATGGTGCGCATATATCTTTCACAGCTATATCAACTCTCCAGAATAAGCTAAGAAGGAAACAGAAAAGCTTTTCAGTCAAGAAATAACTTCAGATTCTGTCTGACTAGGTAATTATATCATGGCTGTCACCACCTTGAGTGCTATTAAAGTAAGTGTGGACCTGACTGTGTTTGCAGATAATGCGTACTGTTTCTTTAACAATGAGTAGGAAGTCAGGCAGGAAGGGAGATGGGGAACATTTTAGGAAAAAGTTTTAATGAACAGCCAGATGAAATGTTTTTGGCTAATAGTTTATTCACCGAAAAAAATCACCTGTTTTGGGTTGACCAAAACTGATCACAATTCAGGTCGATTTCAATTAATAGTATCAAGTGATTACAAATGGGAGAGGGGGTGGGAATTTCAAAAAAAGTCAAAATGTTTTATTTTGACATTTTTAAAAGGAACCATTTTGACTTTTTGTTTCAGAACATTTTGTTTTGAAATGTACTTTGAAGTAACTACGAAAAGGGGGGAAAACCCACATGAAAACAAATAAAATGTTTTGGGTTGATCCATATATTTTGTTTGGCATGAAATGAAATGGTTTTGTTTTTGTTCCAGCAAGAAACATTGAAAAATAGTCATTTCGGGTCAACCTGAAATTATTTTGGTTTGGCCACCGAACCAAAAAAATCAGTTATTCATCCACATTTACGGTGAACAGGAGGGGACAATAGTTTAGGAATAACTTTGTTTTCCTTTGGTTAATTAAGTTGCTTGTTTGGCATTCGAGGAATATTATCCCTTCTCTGATTCACCAGTTTTGAAATGCCACTTTGGGATTCCTGTGTGGGAATTTTAGTTCAGTTGCAGCATATCTTCATTCTCCTCTATGAGCCAGGCTCCATAGCTGGACTATATCTCCCATGATGCACCATGACCTTCCCCGCTATGGCACACCTTGGAAGTCCCTGGTGCATCGTGGAATATGTAGTCTGGCTGGGGAACCTGGCCAAATTCCTATGAGGCACTGCAGTGGCACTTCCACATTAAAGTCTGTCGATTTTCAGGTGTTCTATTTTTGACAAAAAAATCAAAATTTTCTATGGAAAGCAGATTTTAAATATATATATCATTAATTATTTATTGCTGTGGAAAAAAACTGTTCTGTCTAAACCCTGATTTTTGCATCAAAAAACAGTTTGAAAAAACAGCCATCGTTCCGAACCCCACAACATCTTCCTGAGGTAGGAACTTACGACACAGGTGAGAGAACAGAGGTACAGATACTTTCAGTTCTTTGCTCAAGGTGAGAACAGAACCCAGGAGTCCTGATGGGCAGCCTCCTGCTCTAACCTTTGGACAACACTGCCTCCTGGACAACTATCTGGGCCTCTTTGACCTGCTTTCCAAACAAGCCCCTGTGCTAATAGAGGTATTCAGTTTCGCATGCTGCAAATCATGTCCCTTTTTTAAATACATACCAATGTGCAGTGCACTGGGATGCCAATGTGGGAAATCAACATGTTTATTACATTCCCATTGCCTGGAGGGGAAAGAGAAATAAGCTCTCACCCCATTTTATTTCCAAAGCAATATCTGGAAGGAAAATTCTCACCCCCAGTGCAGCCTCCTTCAGTTTTAACACTGTGCAACGATCCTGTGCTGCGAATGTTAATGGCTAACAAATGTTGGTGAGAGAAATGCAGCACTTGCCAGGAAGCTTTTAAACTGTCTCTTTCCCACCCCCTCCCCTAATTAAAGAAAACAATAATAAGTAGTTTCGCCACATTATTGCCAATGCACAATGGCCATCATGAGATCCGCCTCTGCTCCTCCTTGGGGCTCACAATCCGCTCCAGATGTGGGGCTGATTAAAAGCTTACGGGAGATGCATGGGCATCGTGCTGGGGGCAAGTCCCCCAACTTAGTGAACAAAGACTTTCCTAATTTTATGGTGCAATAAAAAATGAAAGCCATCTGCTTTGGGGGGAAAAAAATCTTTTATTTACATCGTCTGTGAAGGGCTCTTAATTGATCTGATTTTTAAAAAAATTTAATCCAATTTTAATTTTTTTAATTGGGAAGAGCAATTTTTAACAGTAATTTGCAGAGCCCTTGTTTCTTCCTGTACTGACTTCTCAGTTACCACATAAAACAACAAACAGAAACACCACAAAAAATCTCCTTACCCTTCACTTTAAAATACAGTGAAATAACCAAGAAAGGCTTCTCAGAAGTATCCTTTAAAGAGGATAATTTAAAGAGAAGTGGTTTGTTAAATTTGGCTCTCATTTACACCAGTGCAGCCCTGATAGAGTTCAGTCTGTCCGTATTTTTCAGTAATACTAAGAAGCCTCAACTGAGATCATGTCCCCATTGTGCTAGGTGCTGTACATACATATAGGGGACAGTATCTCTTCCGAAAAGCTTACAATTTTAGGCTCTGATCTAAATCTAATTTAAAATTCTTTCAGACTGGAAATCATAAAATCATAGAAGCCTAGGGTTGGAAGGGACCTCAGGAGGTCATTTAGTCCAACCCCCTTCTGAAAGGAGGACTAAATAGGTGTACAATTTTAATAGTGAGGGTAATTAACGATTGGAACAAGAGTAGTGGTGGATTCTCCCTTACTGACAATTTTTAAATCAAGATTGGAGGTTTTTTAAAAGATCCATTCCAGGAATTATTTTGGGGGAAATTCTATGGCATATGTTATACAGGAGGTAAGATTAGATGTTCACAATGATCCCTTCTGGCCATGGAATCTCTGAGTCTATGAAATAAGTGGGAGTCTTTCTAATGACTTCAGTAGACTTTGGATCAGGTCTTAAATACAGCAGGAGCCTTGAAGTTCTACTATAGTAGAAATAATAAAAGAATAAGCTGATGTGTTTGCTTAGCAGACGTGTGCAGTTCTAAGTAGTTTAGAATAATTATAGTCATAGGTATCATCTATCTTCTTGGGAGATAATTTCTTTGCAAAAAACCTGAATTGGGGATGGCTCCTTTTGAAATGTCATTTGGAGTGAGCGATATCAAAGTGGAGTCATACACAAGACGTGTCCCATACATTTTGGGGCAAAGAAGGTTATCAGCTCAGAATCAACATTTTTGTATAATTTGACCCAGTAGAAACAAATCTGGGGGCACAATCCTAATATATTTAGCTGAGGTTAGTCCTGCTTTGAGCAGGGAGTTGGACTAGATACCTCCTGAGGTCCCTTCCAACTCTAATATTCTATGATCTGAATCAAGCTGCCCCAGGATCACACGTCTAACACCTACCGTTCTCTCATAAGCTACATCTTCCTGATGTGAAGTATTTCGTGAGGGAAGTTCTGCACCAGCCTTCAAATGGGAGCAGTGGTGACAAAAAACATAACTGGCTTCAAGACTGAGCTTGATATATTTATGGAGGGGATGGTATGAGGAGACTGTCTACAATGACATGTAGCCAATCTGCAACTGCCAGTAGCAAATATTTCCAGTGGCTGGTGATGGGACGCTAGATGGGGAGGCTACGAGTTCCTACAAAGAATTCTTTCCAGGTGTCTGGCTGGGGGTTTTGCCCGTATGCTCAGGGTCTAACTGATCACCTTATTTGGGACTAGGCAGGAATTTTCTCGGGGTCAGATTGGCAGAGACATGGGTTGGGTTTTTTTAAATTAATTAAAATTTTTAAACGAATAATTCTGGTTTTCCAGTCGTTATTATCATTCTTTGTTTTCCCTCTTCATTTTGAAATTTAAGCTAATTAAAATGTAAATAAAAAGAGGCTAAAACTTAAAGGAAGCCTTTCAACTGACCCAAAATGGAAAAAAAAATCTGTTTTTCACTTTACTAACATTTTCAAGATTTCAACCTTTCATTCCATTTTGAGACAGAGGAAAGATTGGAATGCTAGGAAATATTCACGGGATGGGAAAACTCTTTTGTGCCATTGGTCTACTCAAAATGCTTCCTTAAATAGCTTTGAATATTCCCCCTCAAGGTTCAATTCGTATTAATATCAGAATAATCGGGTCAGATATGAATACAAGTGTCAAAATCCCTGTCCTTCATTTGAATGATAATGACAGAAGCACTTCAAGGCTAGGTTTAGAATTCAAAATGAACTTGAGAAATTGGCGGATTGGTCTGAAATCAACCAGATTAAATTAAAAAAAGACAAGCGCAAAGTACAGTACATAGAAAGGAAAAATCAAATGCATAAATACAAAATGTGGGAACAACTGGATAGGCACTCATACTGCAGAAAAGGATCTGAGTTCATAGTGGATCACGGATTGAATTTGAGACAACAGTACAATGCATTTACAAAGAAGGCTAACTACTGTGTTCTGAAGTATTGTGACTGTCTTTCCCCCATGCTCATCCCCTTTAAAAGATTATGTTAAATTTTGTACAAAACAGACCGTGTAAGGTATCATTTGAAAGCTCATGATTTGCCGATCATTAGTGTCCTGGTGTAATAGGTGTGGCAATATCGTATGCAAAAATATAAGATTCCGCTGTATATGTTTCAACCTGTTTTAGAGGGCAGCCGCAAATTCCCCAGAGACAAAAGGCTTGCCAACACCTCAGCCAAATGTCAATGGCGTCAAAGGGACCATCACCTGATTAAGTGACCACTCTCCAGAACAGCAGTTGGCAATGATTCTTGCACAAGAGAAAAGACTATAAAAGATGCCACAAACCACCTCTCTCTTCCTATCTACCCACAGTAACATCAACCCCTGAAAAATAAAGGCAGCTGTACTGGACTGGGGAGGAGATCCTGACCAAGAGAGGTTCAGCCTGTAAAGACTGCTGGAACATGTGGTGAGAGACCTGTGCTTTGTATTCACTTAGCTTGTTAAATTAGGTGTTAGTTGTGTTTTACCTTTTATTTCTTTGTAACCAATTCTGACTATATGCCTCATTACCTGTAGTCACTTATCATAGAATCAGAGAATATTAAGGTTGGAAGGGACCTCCGGAGGTCATCTAATCCAAAACCCTGCTCAAAGCAGGACCAACCCCCACTAAACCATCCCAGCCAGGGCTTTGTCAAGCCGCACCTTAAAAACCTCTAAGGATGGAGATTCCATCACCTCCCTAGGTAACCCATTCCAGGGCTTTGCCACCCTCCTAGTGAAAAAGTTTTTCCTAATATCCGACCTAGACCTCCCCCACTGCAACTTGAGACCATTGCTCCTTGTTCTGTCATCTGCCACCACTGAGAACAGCCTAGCTCCATCCTCTTTGGAACCCCCCCTTCAGGTAGTTGAAGGCTGCTATCAAATTACAAACACCCATCAGGAAGGGTTTAGGTTATTTGGTCCTGCCTCAGCACAGAGGGCTGGACTTGATCCCATCTCCAGGTCCCTTTGAGACCTACATTTCTATCATCCTAAGATTCCTCTAAGGATCTAAAGCACTTTAAACAATATAATTAGAATGCTTTAATATGGTTAGTTTCTAAAAAGAATTCTGTTTCTGGTATAAGCTAAGCAGTTAATTCTTATTATTGGTATTGTTAATATTGCAAAAACAACTAGAGTCCTGTAGCACTTTAAGGCTAACAAATTTCTGCAGGCATAAGCTTTCGTGGGCTGCAACCCGCTTCGTCAGATGCATGTTATTATTATTTTGTATTACTTAAGGAAGCATAAACCTTTATTTTATTCCTCTTATTTTTTTTTAAATGGTGTTTTCAGTAAGGGTAAACCTGACTAAGTAAATGACTACAAAGGAAGGTGATTACCGTGTGAAACTGACTATACTAGCCACAAAGTGCTGTCATTGCACAACCAAAGCAAAAAAATGAAAATTCAGACGCCATGTGGTTTTCAAATTGGCAGCGTCCGTGTAATTAAAATGATGAGGTCAGTAAATATTATTAAGCCCATGTTACTGGTAAGGAAATTAAAGCACATGAGGGTAAAGTCACACAGCAAGTTGTGACAGAGGTGGCACCTCCTTTCTTTTCCACTTGAATAACAGCCAGAAGTTACTGAGGTACTGAGGACAGAAATATGTTCCAAAAGAGACTAAATGTCATATCTGAAAGAATAGTTTTAGGTCTGGAGCAGTGACAGGCTGGGTTTGATAGATGCTGAGATACTGTAGGGGTGAGCATGGTACAAGGACATATAAAGACTAGAATAGAACTAACCAGTCCAAATCCTATGAGTAGTACAGGTAGATAAGAACATCGGGGCCACAGCTAGCTCTTAGTTGTTTTGGTATAAATTACAGCTGATTGGAAACTGGAATTTTTATTCCATGGGAAATTCTGACATTTCAGGAAAACATTATTTTAAATTGGAAAAGAGAAAAGCCAATTTTTAAAAATATGCAGTAGAACCAAAATTCGTTTTTTTTTAATTGAGAGACATTGAAACAGTTTGTTTCACGAATGTCAAATGGTTTTGGTTAGATAAAGTAAAAACATTTTGGTTTGTTCATATTAATTTGTTTTGTTTAGACTTTTATAATCTATTAAAATATTGTATATCATATTAATAGATTCCAAGGCCAGAAGAGACCATTTGAATCATCTCATATGACATCCTGTATAACACGGGCCAGAGAACCCCCCAGATCATTCCTAGAGCAGATCTCTTTGATAAACATCCAAAGATGATTTAAAAATTTTCATTGATGGAGAATCAACCACAACTCTTTGTAAATTGTTCCATTGGTTAATTACTCTCATTGTTAAAAATTTACACTTTATTTCCAGTCTGAATTTGTTAGCCTCAACTTCCAGCCATTGGATCACGTTATGCCTTTCTCTGCTATACTGAAGAATCCATTTTTAAATATTTGTTCCCCAAGAAGGTACTCAAACTGTGATCAAGTCACCTTTTAACCATCTCCTTGTTAAGCTAAATAGATTGAGTTCCTGGAATCTATCACTATTAGGCATGTTTGCTAATCCTTTAATCATGTTTGTGGTTCTACTCTGAACCCTTTCCAATTTATCAACATCCTTCTTGAATGATGAACACCAGAAAAGGACACAGTATTTCAGCAGCAATTGCACCAATGTCAAATTCAGAGGTCAACGAACCTCTCTACTTCTACTCAAGATTCCCCTGGTTATGCATCCGAGATTCACATTAGCCCTTTTGGCCACAGCTCATGTTCAGCTAATTATCCACCATGATCCCCACATCTTTTTCAGAGTCACTGCTTCCCAGGATAGACTCCCCCATGGAAGTATGGGCTACATTCTTTGTTCCTAGATGTTTATGTTTATAGTTAGCCCAATTAAAACACATATTGGCTATTAAGCATCATGCATAGAGACTATTAAATATAACATGATATAAAATTGTAATATTAGCTAAAGATTTAAACAAAATTAATTGAAATGAAGTCAAAACAAAACATTTTGACCTTGGTAAAACCGAATGTTGCATTTTCTGACAGAAAACCATTCCTTTGAAAATATTCCAACCAGCTCTAGCATACACCTGGAGCAACTCCATTGACTTAATGAAGTTACTTCAGTTTTACACACATATAACTTGGGGCAAGGATCCAGCTCTAAGCCTTTTTTCTTTGCAATGTGATAGGTGGAAAGCTTTCTCTGAGGACATGTCTACATTAGCACTTGTACAAAAAGCTGGGGGGGGGGGGGGTTAAAGGCTTTCCAATAGCTGGTTTTTACTGCTGGCCTTAGCAGGATCTGGGCATGAGTTCACATCCATGCTGCTATAACTTGCTGGAAGTTTACATTTTGGAAGCAGTTTGATAGGGATCCTAAAATGTACATAACTCCGTGTGGCCAAACTCCACACCACAACTCCTCCAGGACCAACGGACTTAGTGAAGCAAGCAGGGGCTAGCCCACAGCAGACAGATTCCATAGGCAAGCAAGCACTTGGAAAACACCGTAGCAAAGCGTTGTTCATAAAGGGACCACAGGACCTAACAGGAAAAGATAGCTCAGGAAATTGGTGGGGACAGATTCAGAATCTAACTTGCACAGCGGCTAATATATTTCAAAGAATTAGGGCTTAAATTTAGAGCTCTAGGGGCCACTTCTCAGTTCCAGCCAAGATATACTCCATGCAGGAACTGGAGAGGGAAGGTGTGTTTACATGGATGGAAACAGCTTCCCATCACCGTTACATTACCCTGAATTCAGGGACCAGCTGGTCCTAACTTGGATTTGGCTGCAATATTCCCCTCAGGGCCATTTTGGAAGCCCAGCACAGCCAGAGCGCAGTGGCCATGCCCTGACGTGTCTCATATGTAATGCTGTTATAATGTAGAGGAAGTGGGCAGTATCCCTTTAAATACTGTAGGAGCCCTGTCATGGGTTCTATTGCAAAAGCCACAGAACCTAAACAGCAGCTGGATATAGATGCAGTTGGCCTGGTGTATTTGTACATGGGTTAGTTAGCGTTATCTGGAACCCAACTCTGCGAGGTTTCCTCATTCCCGACACAACAAGACACAACAGCACGGGTGTGTGGTACACAGCCATTGCGGTGACTGTTTGCCACGCAAGCAGCCCCCCTGGCAGCCGTCGGCATGGAACGTCTGACTGTGAGCAGGGAAATGAAGGTGCATTTTGTAGGGTCTGGTATACCCAGTGTGGTCGGCTCAAACAACGAGACACAGCACACGACAACAGAATCCAAACGATTCAGCACCAAAGGGGAATTTGAGCACAAGCTGCCTTCTCATGGGTACTCGTCAAGCGATGGGAAGGCAGACTCGACAGTAAAAACAGCCAAGAGACTGATGGCAAAGGCACAACAGACAAGAAGGGATCTCAATCTGGCATGGATACACCCTCTGTGACATTTTGGGGCTCACCCAGGCCAGTATGGGTTTCAGTCAAAATCTGCCTTGTAATCCTGGGTGATTTATGACTGTGTGACTTTGGTTCAGACCGCTGATCCTGACAACCTGCTAGAAGTCCACAAGTCTCACCCTGGCTTTGCCCAACTTGGCTACTCCTTGTAGGCTGATCTTAGTCCCCTTCCAGTGCTGAATTTGCCCGCAAGTTGCCCTACTACGGGGATCAATCCTTCTCAATGGACCTTCTCATGGAACATCATTGTGGGATGTACTCTCAGGGGTGCTGTAAGCAAAGACATAAAATGTAATTCTTCCACTCCACTCAGCCCTGATAAGGCCTCAGTTTGAGGAGTGTGTGCAGTTCTGGGAGCCATGCTTTGGGAAAGAGGTGGACAAATTGGAAAAAGCAACAAAAATGATTAAAGGTCTTAAAAATCTGACCTGTGAGAAAAGATTGGGGAAAAAAATGGGTTTCTTTAGTTCACAGAAGAGAAGACTGAGTTGATCACAGTTTTCAAGTATGTAAAAGATTGTTATAAAGAGGAGAGAGATTTATCCACTGAGGCCAGGACAAGAAGTAATGAGCTTATATTGCAGCAAAGGAGATTTAGGTTGGACATTAGGAAAAACTTCCTAACTGTCAGGGTAGTTAAGCATTGGAACAAATCACCAAGGGAGGCTATGAAATCCCTGTCTCTAGAGGACTTTAAGGACAGGTTAACCAAACACCTGTCAGGAATGCTGTAGATAATACTCCTGCCTCTGTGCAGCAGATTGATTAAATGATCTGTCAAAGTCCCTTCCAGTGCTACATTTCTAGGATTCACAGAAAACATACTAGGTGTGGTGGCTTTACAAAGACAGTGCAACGTTCCAACCTTGCAGCTTGCTAGAAGCACACACTTTACTGAACTGACCCAGCACTGATTATTTATAGTGAAAGCAAAATGACTGTATGAACAAAAGAGCAGGGACTAGTGACACCAAGTAAAAGAAATTAAGGCAGACATGTTTACAAGCAAATAAAAGTGAAAACATGCACTTGAAAGTCGAAAACGTAATCTAGCAAGGTACAGTCTTTGTTCAAGATAATTTTTCCCTCACCCACCTTTCCACCGTTTTACCTTTTAAAGAGGCTTAGGGAGGCTAAGCCTCCCCAAACAGCCACAGCCACTGGAAACTCTCCCTGGGCCTCTGCCCCTGAGATCCCCACCCTCGCTCTGCCTCTTCCCACCCCTGCTGTGCCTCTTCCCCACACCCCTGCTTCCCACAGGAGCAAGCGAGGGACTGGGGGACTTGGGGGGGAGGCAGAGCAGGGGTGGGAAGAAGCAGAGCGAGAGCATGGGGGCAGAGAGGAGCGAGCAGCACGGGCAGGGGGCCCTCATGGGAGGTGGCTGAGTGGAGGTGGGCCATGGGGATGGAGCAGGGCTGGAGACTGGGCGGCGCCTTGTGGGAAAGAGGCAGGGTAGAGTAGGGGTAGGAGCCTTGGGGTGGAACCAGCCTCCCTAAATGTAAGGGGCACATGTCATCTATGCCAGAACCCATCACAGAGATCAAATCGCTTAGTTTCTTTGTCTTCTTAAAGTGAAGGACAGAATCATAGAATCGTAGGACTGGAAGGGATCTCAAGAGGTCATCTCATCCAGTCCCCTGCATTTATGCCAGGACTTAGTATTCTTTAGACCATCCCTGACAGGTGTTTGTCTAACCTGCTCTTAAAAGCCTGCAGTGATGGAGATTTCACAACCTCCCTAAGCAATTCATTCCAGACCTCAGAAACCCTGACACTTAGGAATTTTTTCCTAATGTCCAATCTAAACTGCCCTTGCTGCCATTTA
>ML675603.1:4383127-4520127 GCA_007922155.1 Mesoclemmys tuberculata | reverse complement strand
CCATTTAAGCCCTTTTCTTCTGGTCCTATCCTCAGAGGTTAAGGAGAACAATTTTTTTCTCTCTTCCTTGTAAAAACTTTCATGTACTTGAAAACCATTATCATGTCCCCTCTCAGTCTTCTCTTCTCCAGACTGAACACACAGTTTTTCAATCTTCCCTCATAGGTCATGGCTTCTAGACCTTTAATCATTTTTATTACTCTTCTGTGGACTTACTCCAATTTGTCCACATCTTTCCTGAAATGTGGCGCCCAGAACTGGATGCAATATTCCAGCTGAGGCCAAACCAGAGAGAAGTTGAGCAGAAGAATTACTTCTAATATCTTGTTTACAACACTCCTGCTGATACATCCCAGAATGATGTTTGGTTTTTTTGCAACGGTGTTACACTGTTGTCTCATATTTAGCTTTTGATCCACTGTGACCCCCAGATCTCTTGCTGCAGTACTCTTTCCTAGGGATTCATTTCACATTTTGTATGCATGTAACTTATTGTTCCTTCCTAAGTGGAGTACTTTACATTTGTCCTTATTGAATATCATCCTATTTACTTCAGATTATTTATTCAGTTTGCCCAGATTGTTCAGAATTTTAATCCTATCCTCCAAGCACTTGCAACCCCTCCCATCTTGGTATCGTCTGCAAACTTTATAAGTGTCCTCTCTATGCCATTATCTAAATCATCGATGAAGGTATTGAACAGAACCGGTCCCAGAACTGATCCCTGCAGAACCTCACTCAATATGACCTTCTAGCTTGACTGTGAACCACTGATAACTACTTTCTGGGAATGGCTTTCCAACCAGTTTTGCACTAATCTCCCTTGAGGTTGTAGTCCCCTTGTTTGTTTAAGAGAAGATCATTTGAGACGGTATCAAAAGCCTTACTAAAATCAAGATATACCACATCTACCACTTCCCTCTATCCACAAGGCTTTTCACCCTGTCAAAGAAAGCTATCAGATTGTTCTGACACAATTTGCTCTTCACAAATCATAATTACTCTTACTTGTCACCTTATTATATGTTGGTATTTGCAAATTGATTGCTTAATTATTTGCTCCATTATCTTTCTGGGTCCTGAAGCTCAGATAACTGGTTTGTAATTCCTTGGGTTCTTCTTTTTTCCCCTTTTTATAGATTGGCACTATATTTGACCTTTTCCAGTCCTCTGGAATCTTTCCCATCTTCCGTGACTTTTTGAAGATAATCGCTAATGGCTCAGATATTTCCTCAGTCATCCCCTTGAGTGTTCTAGGATGTATTTCATCAGGCCCTGATGACTTGAAGACATCTAACTTGTCTAAGTCATTTTTAACTTTTTCTTTCCCTATTTTAGCCTCATATCCTCTTGAAATATTTTTCCGCTTAGATTTGCTTCCCAGGATAAATTAGCTCCCCCTCTCTTTATATTCAGTGACTCTTTGGGATGGATTCTTCCAAAGGGTACCCAGATAAAGTTCATTAGTTCATGCTTCACAAAGGTGCCATGAGGCCTGGAAGATAAGGCTCCATACTGATTCCTCCATGACTTGGGTTGCTACTGTGCAAATTATCTTCTCCTTCATTGAATGTGAACCACACCTGGCTTGAGGTGTTGGCCTCTTTCCTTTGTCTGGAGAAAACCCATCAACTCCCCTGACGTGGCTGGTTTAAACATCTGTTACTCAGACATTAAAGCATAATATCAGTGAATATTCATGATTTTGCATACAGACTTGTTACATATATTTTACAGTGATTGAGCAGTGTGTTAGTAGTTTTTAAATGATACCTCATGAAGCACCTTTGGTACAAAAATCATTGCTGTAGCTTGTAGAGTATAAAGAGAGCAGTGCCGAGGGTCACACGCTCCCATAAACTAAACAGTAGCCCAGCACAGGGACTGATGGATTGGAGCACCAAGACTATGAGTGTTGGCGTGTCGCAGCTCAGTGGAGGAATGACGACAGTGTATAGAAGCAGGTAAGAAAATGCCGCGCTACGCAGGCAGCCCACTACAGCAAAGGAGCCAAAGAGCTGCACTTACACACAGGTGAGCATGTCTGGGTTCAGGCATCAAATAGCCACACAATGACATGGCAAAAAGCAACACGGGACATGAGGTAGCTACACACTCGAGACAGCGGCAGAGATGAAACCAAAGACAACTGCAGAGCAGCAGCAGACAGCTGGCACACCTGAACAGACGGGGCCCACGCCAGGACCAGGGCTTAGAAAGAGCCTCCGCTATCAGCTGGACTGATGGGGGAAGATGTGAGCTACATGAGCCACAGAGGACCAAGAAGAAGGCAACCAATAAAATGAAGGCAGCAGGAGGGTGAGACAAGCCCCCCAGCGATAACATGAACAAGACTAGTTTGAAGACCAGCACGCTTGAAGGACCATGAAGCGTAACAGACCACAGTGGGATGGTGATCAAGGCAATGTCCATAAGGAGTGCGAGGTACTGGCCCCGGCAATTAAACAAACCGTTGCATACCAGGTACAAGAACAACAACAGAACGTTAAAAGGAAAGAGGTCACAACCTGCCTGCAACTTGGTGAGCGGAGCACAGGTTGCAGGAGGGAAGACTTCGGAGGAGGCACTTGGAAGCCAGTCTGTGTCCACGTGGCTGGGACGCTAGTGGCTGTTGCAGCATCTCTTAATAAAGTTCTCTCAATAAAGGGCCCGTTTAGTTTTAGAAACATGGGAGTCCTCCCACGTTTGTTACCCAGCATGGGATACATGAAATGCCCCTACGCCCTATTCTACGGCGGCCAGAATTTTCCTGGCTTCTGTACTACCCTGGTGGAATCGAATAGTGAAGGATCCAAGTCCCCAGCCCCACTCCCTTTACCCAGGTGCCTGCTTAACCGTCAGGACTTCTCTGTCTTTCTCTCTCTCCTGTGCAACAGAGTCCTGGTAACCCCAATAAAACTGGGCCCTGGTTCCTTGGGGGGTTGCCAGGACAAGGGCTTGGGTCTCCCCATTCTGGTGTACTCTCTCCTCAGCGGCCACTTCCCTGACCCACTGATCGCTACCTTGAGTTTAAACCAAATACGATTTCTTCAACAGCGACTGTAAACAAATAAGAGAAAAACCAAAAAGGTTAAAGGAACAAGGAACCCACTCTCTGGGCACGGGGAATGCCACAAACAATGGTCTCTGGAACTCAGGTCAACACACAGCCTATTCCTTACACGTCCCAGGCCTCCCTCTCGGGACCCACGCCTTCCGGTTTGTCACCCACCGTAACTTAGCTGCCAGGCCACGTGCTGCAGTGTGTAGTGACAGTCACTCACGGGTCAGAAAGCTTCTCCGGTGGTGGCTACACGCCATCGGGTGCTTGGTGGCAGGACCCTTCTCTCCAGCATTGGCCCTCCCATCGGGTTCACATCAGCTCATCTGAGTCTGGCTCTCAAGGCCCTCTTGTCCAGTGACATCTCTCTCTGTGGGGCCCTCTGTGCCCAGGATGCCCTTCTCAGTCTCCCTGGCTGCTCACTGCGCTTGGCTCCAGTTTACCTATGGCACAGCTGACCTTTCGCTCTTCTGCTCCTGGCCTTGCAGCGCCCCACTGTAGATGCCTTCGTTTTATTGGTTGGTGTCTTCTTGGCCCTCTGTGTGTCTCGTGTACCTCATATCTTTCCACATTAGGCCAACGACAACTGCAGAGCAGCAGCAGACAGCCGGCACACCTAAACAGACAACCCAAAGCCAGGACTAGGAGTTATGAAGAACCTCAGCTGGCATTAGCCCAAATTCAGTAAGGGTTAACGTCATTCCAGGACATTTTTTCTGAATTCTGTATGGTTTGCTCGGGATATTATCAGTCTGCCCCAGTGCTGTATGGCAGGCCTTTACCCCTTTTACCACCCCAGGATATTCCTGTCCAGGCAGAATTCTCCACCGATAGTATCTGCAAGGTTCATCGGAGCTCTGCAGAGCAGGAAAACACAGCCCCAAGGTGCCAGAGGGAGGTTTGAGACAGGTTAGCTCTGATCCATCTAAAACGCAGATAGATCCAAAATCTGAAGAGGAGAAACGTGGAGAAGAAAAAGAAGAATGGTCAAATATTACTCATTGTATCTGAAGCAGCATTCTGCCCTCTTGCTCACCTCTGATTGTCAGCCGTGGAAAAGCAGTAGGGCACCTTGGCTGCGCATTGTCTCTGCCTGCTGGCCCCACCTTGTAGGTGTCGTCCTAAAGGGCTACGGGGGTAGTACAGACTCTGTTCCCCTTCAGCATGCTATGCCTTCTCCAGGAAGAAAGGTTCCGGTTGTGGTGGTAGTCGTTGTAATGGCCACTAGTCCAGTGGGCCAGCGAGCACCTTGGATGGCAGTGATTTGAGAAGGAACTTGAAGGGGGAAGCATCGTATCTTCTTAGCGATCCCCTGAGCTTTTGTAACAGATAAATTCTCCCTTGTGATTTTGAGTCCTGTTTCTCTTTTGGATGGCTAGTGTTTCTAGACACAGGTTACCTGCTATGGCCCCAGGTGGCTTAGTGAAGGCATAGGACATGGACTGAGGAAACCTCAGCTCAGTTCTTGGCTCTGCCACAGATTTTCTGTGTGACCTTGGCCATGTCACTTAACCTGTCTATGTCTTAGTGCATCATCTTCTGCCTATGCTGTATCCCATTCTCCCACTCTTTGTTGGTCTTGTCTACCTGTCTGTCTAGCTCCGATATAGCGCTTTTCATCAGCAGGCTTCAATGCTGTACAAAAGAAGTCAGTATCTGAGTAAACTCAGTAAACTGAGGCACAAGGCAGGGAAGCAACTTTCCCAAGAACACCGAGAAGTAGGGATAGGAATAAAGCTCAAGTCTCATGTCCCGTCCAGTGCTCTATCCAGTAGAGACCCTGCCTTCCCGATTGTGAGTTCTTCAGGGCGGGGACTGTCTCGCACTACATTGCTGCACAGAGCATAGCACGACACAGCTCTCATCCGGGATGGGGACTGGAGGAACTGCTGCAATAATAATACACACCCACAGGGTCATACCCTCACCATTTGGGAGGTTCGGGGCTAGCCAGTTACCTGTAAGCCCGTCTCCAGTTCAGGGGTATGTAACGGGGTGAGGCAGATCAGTCCCTGCCCATCTCTCCTTGCTACTGACCGATTCACGCGATGGGAAACTAGTGCTCACCTTCAGGCCCCGGGATTGCTTAAGTGTTTCTGAATGTGTTTATGATGGGAGGTTGCATGCTAGAAAGATTTATTAGGCCTGGCAGGGCCCGTGCATGTTTGTTACATGATTAATACAGTTAACAGTTCTGCATCAACAACAACCTCCAAATATTGTCTCGGGACTTGCCAAGCTAAATGTGGAGCTCCCGCTCATCCAGAGAACAGTAGCCGCTTTTGTCCTACTGTATTTCAGTGTCTAGCAAGGCATCGCGCAGCAGCGAGGGCAGTGGCGCGCCTTGGGGAGCGGGCTGAACTCATCGCAGACTGTCTTGCTGGCAAGTGGAGAATGACGGCGGGCAGCAGCTGGGAGATTTCCGGGGATCTTTGATTTAAAGCCTTGCTGCTATAGCCCCAATACCTTGTGTTCCTTCTGGAGGCTGGCCAGACCTTAGATGATCCTGTTTCAAAGGTTGAGTCCACAGGTAAGCCAGGGGACAGGTTGGAGATTGGGAATAAACAAAATAGTGAAGGTGACTGAAAGGGCAGCAGTAAAACATTTCATTGTAAATCAAGGAGCTGCTGCAGGCAGAAAGGAAATCTTTATGAGTGGTGGGCAGATTGGACATGGCCTGGCCGTTCAACTCAGACAAGCACACATTTGTCAGAGGCGGAACAAAGACACAGAAAGATTCAGTGACTTGCTCAAGGTGAAAGTCTGTGGCAGAGGAAGGAATAGGATCCAGAGGACAGAATAGGATCCCGAGCCACCGCCATGACCACAAGACTGTCCCTCGTCCCGTACCAGCCTCCTACTTAACTCGCTACTCATAGCACCACTCTGCAGTGAATTAGGCACTAGGGACACCAGCTTCTCTCATAACACCTCACACAACTACTGCAACGAATAACACTGGGAGCTCAGCATCGCTCCGCCTATTCACTAGACAACCACGGGATACGATGAGGCCCTGATTCAGCAGAGCACTTAAGCATGTACTTAAGTCCTATAGAGGTCATTTCCCCACTGCTAATGACCCCCTAGAATGGAAATACTAAAGCAATATCAAAGTTGTCCTTTCTTTCACACAAATGTTCCATTTCTCAACCAGTGCCACTAATCTGCTGAGCAATAGGAGATGTCCTGTGCCTTGCAGGTTGGCTTTGCAGTGGAGGAGAAATTAGTGATCTGGAGTCTGGGTATAGTCCTGATTAATTTATTCATGTGCCAGTCCTGGAACAGTGGTGGTCCTGAACAGCATGTAGGCAATCCTCTCTTCCGAAAATCTCATAACACACACCACTGCCCAGCTCCCAGGAAGTACACTGCTCCAAGAATTACTGTGCTTACAGACATTAAAACAGAAAACAAATTCTTCTGCTGCTCTCCACAGCTTCTCCCAAAGGACCATCATATAACAAAACTAAGAGTAATATAGCATTTCTTCCAAGAATAAAAACTTGCTCACGCACTAAGAAAAAGAATCTTTTGGAATCTTTTGGAAGACTATGTGTAACAGTTCCACTTGTTGACACCTGCCATAACATTATAGAATCATAGAAGATGAGGGTTGGAAGGGACCTCAGGAGGTCATCTAGTCCAACCCCCTGCTCAAAGCAGGACAATAGGCTAAAGCTGTCACTACATTCACCGTCTGTAATATAGTTGACTCAACTTGTCTAAACCAGAATATTTTGCTCAGGGCCATAAAAATAGAAGTTGGTTTTGAGCAAAGGTTTGGGTTCAAGCGAATTTTGTTATGCTAAATAAAAGCTCTCTAGGACAATCCTGAAAAGAGTAGGGCTTGCTCGGGAGTTGATCTCTGCACCGCTCAGTAATGAGTTAGGCAGGGGGTCCATTTTTCTTTGCATGACTTCTTTGGCATTGCATCTCTTTTGCATTGAACTATAAGGGTAGTTAAGCACTGAACATGTTACCAAGGGAGACTGAGGCATGCTCATCACTGGGGTTTTAAAGACTAGGTTAAATAACCATCTGTCGGGCATGGTCTAGGTATATTTAATCCTGCCTCAGCACAGGAGGGGATGGACTAGTTAACTTCTTGAGGTCCCTGCCAGCCCTACATTTCTCAGATTTCTGTGCCTCTGCGAATCATCCGTTCCAAACCAATGAATCGTAGGGGGAACACATAATGCATATCAGGAGTCAGAGAAGAACTATTAGATCACCTTGTCTGCCTCTCCACTAACACAAACACTCTTTTCTACAGAGCTTTTGCGGAGTCAGAGCTTTCAAGGCCAGCAGGGACCAACGTGATCATCTAGTGTGACCTTCTCCATAACACAAGCCGTACTATTTCACCCAGTCGTTTCATGCTGACCCTAGTCCAGCAGCGTGTGCCGGAGGTCCAGGGTAATTTCAAGAAAAACGCCCAAGCTCAAAGTAAAAGTGATGAAGAACTGATCACATCCCTTGGTAAACTCTTCCAATAGCTAATTACCCTTCTTGCCTGATTTCCACCTTGAAGTATGCTGACCTCAGCATCCATCTATAAGATCTTGTTATGCCCTGGTTTGATAGATTATAGAGCCCTCTAGTATCAGCTCCCAGCTCCATGAGAAGGCAACTAAATCTTGGCCCTTGTCCGCAGGACCCTTAGCTAACATTCAGCTTAAATTTTCCTTTGCTTAATTTCAGCTTCCTCAAATCAGGACACCACTGAACCAACCAACCAAAGTCAGTGGACAGTAGAACCTGGGCACATCATTTGGGACAGAGTATTTACACCATCAGTCAATATGAAAACATACAACATCTTGAATGCTTACAGACGGTATTGGTGCCTGAGAAGCTGTATGGCATAACACAGCATGTTCCACATGATAATTAAAACCACACCCCTTTCCTTCTTCCAGCCGGCTTTCACTGGGGGGAGTGGCCCAGTGCAGCATGTTTATGGAAAGCAGAAATGTTTGTTTGCAAGGGGCTCCTGAACACAGCTTGTT
Organism: Mesoclemmys tuberculata; assembly: GCA_007922155.1. Classification (NCBI taxonomy): domain Eukaryota; kingdom Metazoa; phylum Chordata; order Testudines; family Chelidae; genus Mesoclemmys; species Mesoclemmys tuberculata. The sequence goes on along the minus strand of ML675603.1, from coordinate 4,512,054 downwards.
CAAAAGCAGCAGGTGCCTGGCTCCTTGTCTCATTCCCAAGCTCTAAATCAGGGAGACAGCCAGCTTCCTGAAAAGAAGAACCATTTCCTTTCCCTCTTTCAAGACCGTTTGGTCTAATAATCAAAATTGCAGGTTCCATTCTATGGACGCGAAATAATTCATGACTTGGCAGAGCAAATGGCGAGCATGTCAACAGACTTCAGCTAAATGATCCCATATCCAGAAAGGGTGGTTGAAAAACGTGCTTCCTTTGTAAAGCACATTTTCTTGGAATATCTTTAAAAGGGAGATTTGGGCTGGACTGGTTTAGCAAAGCAGAGGCACTTCTGAGCATGTGTGAACCCTGCCTACCCATAGGTCACTTAGATATTTTTGTAACCACACTTTGCATCCCGCTGTACTGCAGTGGGCAGCGTAGTGAGAACTAACTTTTTGAACCTTTGAAGATTCGTACTAAGAATAGCTCGAGAGAATAGATGGCCTAGTGGCTAGGGTGCTTGCTTAGAATGAAGGAACAGAGCCGGTGAATAACTGATCTCTCAGTTCCATGGCTGTTCCAAAAAGAAAGTCGATTTGGGTTGCCCCAAATCTGAGATGTCTCAGAATTTTTGATGCATTGAAAAAGATAATTTCGAGTCTGTTCCAGTGGGGGGTTTGAACCTGAGTATCCCATATGCACAGTGACTGCCTGAACCACTCAGCTAAAAGTTATTGGCAGTAGGGAAGACATTTTACCACCATCCCCTCCAGCTGTTTTGTGAATGGCTGAAACTATCAAGTCACATTTACAAATAGTTTCAGGTTGACCTGCTCTGCCACTGACTCCACGTGTAACCCTAGGCATGTCACTTACAGCGCTACTTTAATATGATGTAAAGAACTTTTAGTTCATGCCAGCAGAATCTGCACAGGCCAGTTAGCATGCAGCACACAGGTGTGCTTTCGAAATCACACCCCTCTAGCACACACTGCTACCCCATGCAGACAAGCCGTTATTCTCTTCCTGTCCATTCCCCATCTGTAAAACAGGGATAACAGCACGTTCCTACTTCACAAGGGAGTCACAACGACAAATACAAAATGATTGTGCGATTCTATGGTAGCGTGAGCAGGACCTGGGTAAGAGCCATAGGGATGGTTGCACGGCTGGCTGGCTGAGACCACCACCGAGTGAGCAGTGTTATCTTGTTTCCTTATGTTCCCCTGTCTGCCTGTATCCATCAGCTGTCTTTTTTCCTGTAGTCAGATTGTCAGCTCTTTGGTGCAGGAACTGTCTTTTTGTTTTGTGTTTGTACAGTGCCTAACACAAAGGAGGACTTGCCCCATGGCCAGGGCTCCTCGGTGCCACTGCAATAAAAATAAATATATAAATAACAGCAAGAGTGTTTCGATTTGTCACATGAGCCACTTTCCGGACATCATTTTAGCCTCATCTGCAATAGTGAAATGCTCGATATTATGTCTCCTACGTCATTTTTATTTAAAAAAGTAACCTCTCCTTGCCCAACGACTTTAAAACTTTTAAATTGTTCTGAAATGCAGAAGTGATGTTGCAAATCTCTTTAAGCCAAACACCCCAAAAATGGATAGAAGAAAGGACATTTTTCCTTGTTGGTGCTGGAAAAAAAATAAAAGGTCATATGTCCATGAGACATTATAGTACTGACACCAAGTCAGCATCAGAGCCAGGAGAAAAACCCCGGAGTCCTGATTCCAGGCCTTCCCCAGCTCTACCCACTAGACAAGACTTCCTCCCTCCATGAGTTTGGATCCTCATGAATATTTCTCTCTTTAAATCAACATTCTGAAGGGAAGATGAAAACAGAGGTCTAGAAAATACACTAGTCCTTTCTGTTAAGCTAATCAGGAAGCAGAGATATGCATAAACTGCCTGGTCCTCAGCTGCAGACAATCAGCTGATATTGACTGGCAGCACGGCTTTGGTCTTCGAGCTCAGAGCTGTTGACTGCCTCAGAAACCTTCGGCCAATCGCGAGTCAGGACCGTCTTCATGTGTGCAACGAAATGTGTTGCTGCGTGAGACGCTTGTAAAGTGACACAGGGCGCTTATTGCTCTTGGCCGTCACCTCGCCAGCTGCACTGGAAGCAGAAAAGCCACATGAACTAAACATAAAGTCAAGGAACACCACAGACTTTTGTTTCAATGTGGAAGTTATTTGTGGCTCTATTGGACACAGCATTTCAGTTCCCAAGCATGGAACAAGTCACACGCCACAGAAGTGGCCTGTTCTTCATTGTTGATTTGGCTCAAGATATACAGTTCAAAGCTGGGTAGCCAGCAATCCTTTTCACAGCTTCCTCATCCAGGGGGAGCCCCTGCATGCTAATAGCACAGATTGTATGCGAGCGAGAAATCCTGGGTGAACTACAAGGTCTGTCAGAGCCAGCAGCCTCACTTGTTATATTTATTACTGCAGAGCCCTGTCTTTTCCTGCAATCATGATCATATGGGGTTGGATCTGAGTGTTTGGGTCAGCCCATCATAAAGTGAGCGGGCGTTTGTGAAATTTAGATCTGATTTTGGATTTCAAACATTCCCAAAGCTGGGGGATATTCAACTCTGTCTACCTACCCAGCCCCAAAACCCCAACCCCGTTTTGCCTTTAGTTCTGAAAGCGGCGAGGCGTTCGGTCATTCTCATCTCTTGTGGCAGTGAGTTCCACAGCCTAGGTCCAGCTCCTAGAGCTCGACAGTTTCATGGCGCTGGTAGAATGTAGCTGTCAGAGGAAGTCATGGCTGCAAAAGGCAATCTGCTGGGGAGCAGGGTCCCATGAAGGGCATTGCACAGCCAGTCTGAGACCCTGAGGAGGACTTTACAATCAGTGGGAAACCAAGGCAGAGGTCAGTGCAGAGGGGTGATGCGTTCATGGAGATATGTATTGCTAAGCTGAGGGGTGCTCTGTTTTGTATCAGTTCAATCTCCAAGTTTGGCTTCTTTCCCAGATAAAATGAGCAGTAATCATTGATTATGGAGGATGAAGATTTGGGCCTATCTCCAAAGCTACCTCTTCCCACTCCCTTCAACATGTAATGTGGAAATATTCTGGTGGAGAGGCAATGCCAGAAAATACTGCTTTCAGTCTCCTCTGGCTGCAGAAAGGACTTCCTGTGCATCTAATCACCAGAACGAGAAACTTCCTTCTCAGAGCCCTCCTTCAAACTCACTTCTGCTCCGATGCCTTCAAAACACTCGACAAAGACTAACCAGCCCGTGTGCCGTGACAGCTGCTTATCCCTTGCGCGAAACGTTTTCCAGGGCGATGTGTTTCCGGATGAAAAATGGCTTTTCAGTGAATCAGACATTTTCATGAAAAATAATCCTTTTTTCCCCCCAAAAAATTTCCAGAAAATCCCAGAGATTAATGAAAATAAACAAGATTTTCATCGACAATTTTCATGGGGGAAAAAAGGAAGAACATTTTGTGACCAGCTCTTCTCACTGTGCTGATCAGAATCATTTAAATGTTTCCTTGGGCTCCCCATCTGCTGTCTCTCACCTGACACAGATTTTGTGGCACGGCCTGTCTTTTTTTGTTATTTTGTTTATACAGCACTGTAGACGTGTTGACTCACCATTGGTGCACCCCCTCATGTCATGGCATAACAACTCTTTCCTCTCTATGCCGCCTGCCGACAGTCGCTGTGGTCCTGCGGAGGTCTGTCTCTTCCCATGACTCAGCCCTCCAGCCAGGTAACATATTAATTCCACCCCTTCTAGGGTCACAGAAAGTCCAGCACAAGAAAAGTCCAACATCTTTACATCAGGTCTTCAGCCCTCAACTCTAGGGCCCATGATCCTTATGTCCTCTTGTCTTGGGACCCTCAAAAGTCCTCATCTCAGGGTTTTCCTACCACCTTCCCAGTGGATGGAAGGGAACCCAGGATTTCCCACTACACTAAGTTCTGGTCCAGGGACCTTATGACTAGCAGCTAAGGACAGATCCATCAGACTCCTTGCTACTGCCTCCTTGCACTTCTTTCTATCATAGCCTGTTAGCAGGCCTCTCCCACAGCCTCTCTAGATTCACCTTGTTTCACAGCCAGGACATGCAAGGGTCTCCCCTGGATTCCCCCAGCAAATTCACAAATGAAAAGTACAAATATAAATCCACTATTGTCCTAAATGGGCATGACCTCCCATCCCTCTTGTGTTTCCCCTGAACAAATCTCAGGACTCTTTGCATGGAAGTCCAGATCCTGGCCCTTTATCAGCACTAACCACCAAAGCCTGCTCCACACCGCTGGCTGCTCTGTGTTTCTCCAGAGGGCCTGCCAGTCTTCTGTACTCAGAAAAGCATACGCTGGGCTAACACTTCCCTTAGGCTTCCTCCTTAATCCTACTGATCTCTCCACTGTAGTGCCCAGAAAGGAACTGCAGTGTTTCTTCCCTCTTGTGCACCAGTTTTCCTCTCATTATAGAGACTCCCCCACTCCTCCCCACCTAGGTCTTATCCTTAATAGGCCTGACCCACCTTCCAGGTGCGACCAGATGAGTTAATTGGCCTGACCCATTCCAGTTAACTCTTTCAGAGGCGGGACTTGGCATACACTGTATTATAAGCACAGTGGCGCTGAGGCCTCTACATACTTCTATAGTATTAATAACGATTAATTCACATAAACATAGGATTCACAAAAAGTAATGCACTTGTACTGGATGTATTATTCACCACTCTGAGTTTTGCCATGCTATCTGATTCTGTTGCACATGGTAAAACCCAGATACGCCTGCCTGCAGAAACGTAGACAGAGCGACCCTGATGTGTTGTCAATAGGCTAGCATGACTTCTTCCAGACCAGAGCCTTCACGTGTCTTAAAATAAAGAAAACAAATTGCAGTCAGGTCAGGTTGGCCTGACAGTTTCCATTAAGATGGGCTCATAAAAGTGAAAGAGGGGTTTCATCTCAGAGAGAGAGAGAGGAACACACAGATGAAAAGCTTTTTCACACATTTCCAGCACTGCAAGGGGCTTGTAAATAGACATTGCTTTGATTTTAACATCATCCTGTTTGTCCTCCTCTGTGTTCTTCCTACTCCTGCAGCTCATTGAAGTCTCTGGTGAGATGGCTAAGGCACGGGTTAAAGGCCATATACATTTTTACCAATTTTTTTAAAACTATTTTTCCTGTTGGGAAATGTAGGGGTGAATTACGAAAATGGGTCAATTCAGCCTTTCTGCTAGCTCAGGGAAAACAAGAGGGCTCTAGACGATTTGAGAACTAAATTTTGGTTTTTAAGATTCATATATTTTTCTGGTCATTACTGGCTCAAGGTAGGGTAGATATGCCCTTAGATGCACAGTACAGAATCTAACTCCTTGTACTTTGGCATATTAGGAAAAAGCTTTTTCCCTAGGAGGGTGGTGAAGCACTGGAATGGGTTACCTAGGGAGGTGGTGGAATCTCCTTCCTTAGAGGTTTTTAAGGCCCGGCTTGACAAATCCCTGGCTGGGATGGTTTAGTCAGGGTTGGTCCTGCTTTGAGCAGGGATTGGATTAGACAGCTGCAGCAGCACAGGAGCCAGCAAACAGGGCTGCTAACAGGGGAGTTTCAGTGGGAGTTCTGTTGGAGGAGCAGGTTTGTGTGTTTGTTTGTTTGTTTGTTTTGTAGTTGTGGATTGTATTGTGGGGTTTGTGGGTGTGTGCAGGTTGTTAGGGGCCGTGTGCTGAGAGCAGGGCTGGGCTCTGAGTTGGGGGCGGAGCTTACCTGATTAGGGGTCCTATATAAGGAGCCAGCCAATCAGGCAGCAGCACAGACAGCTGCAGCAGCACAGGAGCCAGCACACAGGGCTGCTAACAGGGGAGTTTCCAGGGGGAGTTTCCAGAAGAGGGAAGGGGCAGAGGCCTGCCAGCAGCCCAGGCCCTGTTGGTGTCCCACAGGGCAGTGTGAGGCCTGAACCACCAGGCACAGAGTTGGAAGGCCATGAGTGAGACAGAGAAAGCAGTGAGAGACACACTGAGGATGACCGGATGTGGGAGCTGTGGCATGTACATGGTCCTGGAGGGGGCACCTGAAAGGAGTTTTGTCTGCATGAAGTGCCGCCTGATAGAACTGCTGGAAGAAAAGGTAAGAGGCCTGCAGATGCAGGTGGAAACCATGATTGAGTTTAGAAGCAAGTTTGAGCAGATAATGGAAGACAGACATGATGAGCCACAGGGGATAAGCTCAGACGAGCAGATGGAAGTAGGACCAAAGAATTCTGAGGAGCTGCTGGGTGAGGAACCTGGACGGTGGAAGCATGTGACTAGGAGAACCAGGCAGAGGAAAAGACGGGCCAGCGAAGGAGAAATAGAACTCAGGAACAGGTTTGGTGCATTGGAAAATGAAGATGGAGCACAACTGGTGCTCGCTGTAGGAGAGAGGGCAAGGAAAAAGAGGCGAGCGGCTAGTCCTGCGGGAGGAGGGGAGGAGTCGATGGAGGCGACAACCAGTATGAGCCCTAGGAGGATTGCGAGGGCAAAGACGAATCGAGAGGGCTTGCGGCCAGCTGGTGCCGGGGATAGACCGGAGAGTCACACTGTCGCCGGGAAAAGGCAAGTCTACATGATTGGAGACTCTTTACTGAGAAGAATAGATAGGCCCGTAACTAGAGCTGATCGGGAGAACAGAAGGGTGTGCTGTCTGCCGGGGGCTAAGGTACGGGATGTGGACCTGAGGCTGAAAAGGATCCTAGCGGGAGCGGGAAAGAATCCGTTGATTGTCCTTCATGTGGGAACGAATGATACGGCTAGTCGCTCCCTGGACTGTATCAAGGAGGACTATGTCAGACTGGGGAAGACGCTCAAGGAAATCCAAGCTCAGGTGATCTTTAGTGGAATTTTGCCGGTTCCTAGAGCGGGGCAGCAAAGGAGCGACAAGATTATGATGGTTAACAGATGGCTCAGGCAGTGGTGCTATAAGGAGGGCTTTGGGATGTACGGTCATTGGGAAGCGTTTACGGACAGACGACTGTTCGCTCGGGATGGACTTCATCTAAGCAGGGAGGGAACTGGACTTCTAGGATGGAGGTTTGCCGACCTCATTAGGAGAGCTTTAAACTAGGAAGTTGGGGGAGATGGTTGGGAGATGTTCAGGAGATCTCCACGCCGGAACTTAACCTGGAGAGGGAAGCAAGCAAAGTGAGAGGGGATATCCTAGTGGACCGAAGAATTGACCAAAGGGGGAAAAGCGGAGTTGCAACTAGCCAGACGGGTGATGATGGTGGTAGAAGGTCTGTGCGTGACGAGGGAAAGAATGTCATTGACGCCAAACGTCAAAAATTAAAATGTCTGTACACTAATGCGAGGAGCCTAGGAAACAAGATGGAGGAACTGGAGCTACTGGTGCAGGAAGTGAAACCGGATATTATAGGGATAACAGAAACCTGGTGGAATAGTACTCATGACTGGAGTACGGGTATTGAAGGTTATGTGCTGTTTAGAAAAGACAGGAAGAAAGGTAGAGGTGGTGGAGTAGCTTTGTACGTCAATGATGAGGTGAATTGTAATGAAATGAGAAGTGATGGAATGGATAAGACGGAGTCTGTCTGGGTAAAAATCACACTGGGTAAAAAAGCTACTAGAGCTTCCCCTGAGATAGTGCTTGGGGTGTGCTACAGACCGCCGGGGTCTGACTTGGATATGGATAGAGACCTCTTTAATGTTTTTAACGAAGTAAACACTAAGGGGAAATGTGTGATTATGGGAGATTTCAACTTCCCGGATATAGACTGGAGGATGAGTGCTTGCAAGAATAATAGGGGTCAGATGTTTCTGGATGTGATAGCGGATGGATTTCTTCATCAAGTAGTTGAAGTACCTACGAGAGGGGATGCCATCTTAGATTTGGTTTTGGTGAGTAGTGAGGACCTCGTAGAAGAAATGGTGGTAGGGGACAATCTTGGTTCGAGTGATCATGAGTTGATTCAATTCAAATTAGATGGAAGGATAAACAAACGTAGATCTGGGATTAGGGTTTTCGACTTCTCAAGGGCTAATTTCAAAGAGTTACAGAAATTAGTTAGGGAAGTGGATTGGACGAAGGAACTTGGGGATTTAAATGCAGAGGAGGCCTGGAATTACTTTAAGTCGCGGCTGCGGAAATTGTCGGAAGCCTGCATCCCAAGAAAGGGGAAAAAAACCATGGGCGGGAGTAGCAGGCCAAGCTGGATGAGCAAGCAACTCAGAGAGGGGATTAGGAAAAAGCAGAAATCTTACAGGGAGTGGAAGAAAGGCGGGATTAGTAAGGGAAGCTACCTTAGTGAGGTGAGAACGTGTAGGGATAAAGTGAGGAAGGCTAAAAGCCGCGTAGAACTGGACCTTGCGAAGGGAATCAAAATCAATATTAAAAAGTTCTACAGTCACATAAATAAGAAGAAAACAAAGAAAGAAGAAGTGGGGCCGCTATACGCTGAGGATGGAACAGAGGTTAAGGATAACCTAGGCATGGCCCAATATCTAAATAAGTACTTTGCCTCGGTCTTTAATAAGACTAGTGAGGAGTTTAGGGATGATGGAGGGATGACGAACGGGAATCTGGATGTGGTGGTGGATATTACTGTATCTGAGGTAGAGGCCAAACTTGAACAGCTTGATGGGACAAAATCGGAGGGACCGGACAATCTCCACCCGAGGATATTAAAGGAGCTGGCGCGTGAAATTGGAGCCCGTTAGCGAGAATTTTTAAGCAATCGGTAAACTCGGGGGTTGTGCCGTACGACTGGAGAATTGCTAACGTAGTTCCTATTTTTAAGAAAGGGAATAAAAGTGATCCAGGTAATTATAGGCCTGTTAGCTTGACGTCTGTCGTGTGTAAGGTCTTGGAAAAAATTTTAAGGGAGAAAGTAGTTAAGGACATGGAGGTCAATGGTAATTGGGACAAATTGCAACATGGATTTACTAAAGGTAGATCGTGCCAAACCAACCTGATCTCCTTCTTTGAGAAGGTGACGGATTACTTAGACAAGGGCAATGCGGTAGATCTAATTTACCTCGACTTCAGTAAGGCGTTTGACACGGTTCCGCATGGGGAACTGTTAGTTAAATTGGAAAAGATGGGGATGAATGTGAAAGTTGTAAGGTGGATAAGGAACTGGTTAAAAGGGAGACTACAGCGGGTCGTGCTGAAGGGTGAACTGTCAGGCTGGAAGGAGGTTACTAGCGGAGTCCCTCAAGGATCGGTTCTTGGACCGACCTTATTTAACCTTTTTATAACTGATCTTGACACAAAGAGCGAGAATGTGTTAATAAAATTTGCGGATGATACGAAGCTGGGGGGTATTGCTAACACGGAGAAGGACCGGGATGCTATTCAGGAAGATCTGGACTACCTTGTACACTGGAGCAATAGTAATCGGATGAAATATAATAGTGAAAAGTGCAAGGTCATGCACTTAGGGATTAATAATAAGAATTTTACATATACGTTGGGGATGCATCAGTTGGAAACGTCGGAGGAGGAGAAGGACCTTGGGGTATTGGTTGATAACAGGATGACTATGAGCCGCCAATGTGATATGGCTGTTAAAAAAGCAAATGCGGTTTTAGGATGCATCAGGCGAGGTATTTCCAGCAAGGAGAAGGAGGTGTTAGTGCCGTTATATACGGCGCTGGTGAGACCCCACCTGGAATATTGTGTGCAGTTCTGGTGTCCCATGTTTAAGAAGGATGAATTCAAACTGGAACAGGTTCAGAGATGGGCTACTAGGATGATCCGAGGAATGGAAAATCTGCCTTATGAAAGGAGACTCAAAGAGCTTGGCTTGTTTAGCCTGGCCAAAAGAAGGCTCCGGGGGGATATGCTTGCTCTATATAAATATATCAGGGGGATTAACGTTAGGGAGGGAGAGGAATTATTTAAGTTTAGTACTATTATAGGCACGAGGACGAATGGGTACAAATTGGATATTAGGAAATTTAGACTAGAAATTAGACGAAGGTTTCTAACCATTAGGGGAGTGAAGTTCTGGAATAGCCTTCCGAGGGAAGTAGTGGGGGCAAATGACTTATCTGGCTTTAAGACTAAGCTTGATAAGTATATGGAGGGGATGTTATGATGGGATAGTTTAATTTGAGCAATTGATTTTGGATTATCGGCAGATAAGTCTGCTCAATGGTCTGTGGGAATGCTGGATGGGATGAGAACTGAGTTACTGCAGAGAAATCTTTTTTGGGTGCTGGCTGGTGAGTCTTGCCCACATGCTCAGGGTTTAGCTGATTGCCATATTTGGGGTCGGGAAGGAATTTTCCTCCGGGGCGGATTGGCAGGGGCCACGGAGGTTTTTCGCCTTCCTCTGCAGCATGGGGCATGAGTCGCTTGCTGGTGGATTCCCTGCAGATTGAGGTCTTCAAATCTCACTTTTGAGGATTTCAATAACTCAGTCATGGGTTCGGGGTTGTTATAAATGTGTATGGGTAGGGTTTTGTGGCCTGCCTTGTGCGGGAGGTCAGACTAGATGATCATATTGGTCCCTTCTGACCTATGAGTCTATGAGTCTATGACCTCCTGAGGTCCCTTCCAACCCTCATCTGCTATGATTCCATGGAAGCTAGAGACGGTAAAGATCCCACTATAATGGATGCCTTTACAAACTCATATTCCCCACCCACTTGTTATACCTTGAACAACCTTAGTGTGCTAGAATAGGAACTACCGTGGCAGCTCAAACAATGCAAAGTACCCACCGTTGAGTTTTTCATGAAACCTGCTGATGCTAATCTAGTGACCACTTGGGTCCCCATGAAGGCAGCTTTGCTATTAGTGGGCATTTAACTCTGGCCTTAAAGAGCCATTGCATGGGACCCTCAGTCTATTGCTCACTGCCAGTGCAGAATTCTTCCCTGCCATGTATATGCCAGCGCTTCATCTAATCTGGCTGAAAATGATTTAGGCATTGGGACTTCCACCCTTTCTCTTGGAAAACTTTTCCATAGTCTAATAAATCTCATCCTTGGGAAAGTTTTGGTGTTCAACCTACATTTTCCTTTGCTTAGTTTCATCCTCCACTATTATGCCCGTTTTATATTCACTGGGTTCATGAAAGAGGCAGCCAAAACCTCTTCATTTGTCATCATGGTAATGTGTAAGTGTTTCCTCTGAATTTCTTGTAGTTATGTCAGTGAAAAGGCTTTTTGCTTTGGGAAAGGGTTTTTTTCTTTCTATATGCCCAGGAAAGGCTCTGAAATTAGAAAAATGGTGCCAAATGTATAGCTTCTGTGAAAAAAAGTTAAATTTTACGATACAAAATGGTGGCAGATCTACATTATGGAGTTGCTGATGGCAAATGGATAGGTAAGGTTGGATTCAGTTTTTCACATCAGTCAAGGACAGAACATCTTTGTTTTGCACGGAGAATCGAGCTTTCAATAAATGAGCTTGCCAAGAGATAGACAAAACCTCTAGGGAGGGCAATCTTCAGAAGAGAGAGGTTGATGACCTGACCTTTGATGCTTCCAAATTTACAGTGCATAATCTGTGAATATAGATAGAATTATTTTATTCTATTTTATTTACTTACTTCAGAAGTAAAACTGTTAGCTAGTTTAATTTAATTAAGATAAATTAAAAATGAACCATTTAAGAAACATTTTTTAAAAACCACCATTTTGAGTCACATGGGTTTTTGGGCCTCTTTAGCTAACCAATAGCTGTTGACTAACCCATCACACTTTCCATATAGATAAATACCATTGAAAACTCTGGGCACAGCCCCATTTGAAGACACTGGCTCTTAACCGAGCAACATTATGGTTTCTTCTGACCTTGAAGTCTGTGAGTCTATGAACAATCACTGTCAGTGGCAGACCACTCCATCATCACTTTGCTAATTGACTGCAGTGTAGGGGTGCGTCAAAAGCTATACAGTATGCCCTGGTTTTAAAAAAACAATCTGGGCTGGGAGCTGGTGTAAAATAGAGACCTGTTCCACCCTTGGAAGACTTATTTAGCCTGGGACTGAAGTTAGATTAGAAACCAAGTAGGGGCAGAGGTGGTTCCTAGCTTGAAAGATCACTCCATTATCGCCTGTTCTCTTAATTCCTTCTGAAGCACCTGGCATTGGCCACTGTTAGAAGACAGGATGCTGGGCTAGATGGACCATTGGTTGGACCCATTATGGCCATTCTTATGTTTAAGCCCTGAAAGGCTGTGTCTAGTTTTGGAGGCCTGTTTAGGCAGAGGCCTGCTCCAATTTTGGATTACTTAGCCTGGAAGGCTGATTTAAGCAGAGACTTGTTCCTGTCTCGAAGGACTTAGTTCAGCCTGGTCGCCTAGCAAAAGCTCACAACTTCAGTTGGGAGCTATATTATTATGAAGTTCCTGTGGGAATTGTTTGTAAGTTATGTTGGACCCTCAGGGGCCTAACGCTAAGAAACAAAATGCGTATTTTCCCCCATTATTTTTAACGCTCCTGAGGCTTTTTCAACATCTCTGCACTTCCTCGTATCTTAGACTGACCCACGATTCATACATGCTCACTCACAGTCTGATGTGATTGCTACTCATAGTCACAGCAAAGCTGATGTCAGTCATCCTTAAGTAATGCTCCTGGTGGAATCAGAGGTAGCTAAATCGTTTATCATTAGTCTTCTTCAGTTAATTTGCATTCTGCCAATCTCTTGGTTGGAATTAACTGATGGCGTGAGAAGGACAGCCCACACGTGCAGTAGATTCCGCTTAATAGCAGTCTCGATAATAGCAACTTCAGGTTAATGGCAACATATCACCAGGAACCAAGCCTGTCCTATTGACAACAACGTTAATGGGATTCAGATACTAGCAAGCCGCTTAATAGCAACTTGTTTAGAAGTGAGGTCCTACCTGCAACCGATTTCCAGCCTCGAAGCATGTGCATCTGAGTGCCTCCACCGTGTGCCCTGGGTTCCAAAAACGTGCATCTCCCTCTTGCTGATAAATTTCAGCTCGGTGCCCAGCCAGTGAGAATAGCAAAGGCGTTTGGTATCTCAAAGTCTGTTATCTTGTGCATTCAGAAGACCAGAGATAACATTTTACAGGAGCACAGGAACAGCACATGTTGCGGCCACTAGCGCCAGTGTAAGGGAAAGGAGGCAGACGCTGGTGAAGCCCTATGACTCTGATTTTAGCAGAAGCTTGCCCAGGGTGCTCGACGCCGGGCCGATGCTGAAACAGAAAGCGAGTCAGCTGGTGGCAGAGCAGGGGAAGGACTTTAACCTCTAGATGGCTGACTCAGTTGGTGGAAAGCCTGCCACAACGTGGTTCAATGTAAGGAGCAAGGTGAGAAAAAAGCTGCTGAGCTCCCAGCAGCTACAGAAGAGTGGGCACCGCAGACATCCTACCTAGTATTCTACAGCATTTCCATCTTCGGTGCTGACGAGACTGGCCTCTTCTACCAGGCTTTCCCTACAGAGCCCTTGACATGCAGAAAGAAGGGTTTGGCGGAAGAAATCAGCTACGGGCTGCATCACATTGCTGTGTTCACAAGCGTGGATGGGACAGGGAAACGGCCTCTTCTGGTGACTGGAAATAGCAAGTACGCTTGTTGTTTCCCTAAGGGACACTCAGAGCTGCTTGTGATGTACAGAAACTCAGCCAGTGCATGGATGACAAGTTTGCTGTTTGAAGAGTGGCTTAAGAACTGGAACAGGGAATTGCAGCTACTAGACCAACCCATGTGCCTCTTAATTGACAGTTGCCCAGCTCCATCCAGCAAATGTAGAGCTGTCCCCAAAAAACAACTCTGATTGATGTGCTTCACCTTGCTAAGGATCCCTGAGCTGCTCTTCTCCCACAGACAGTTCTAAACTGCTCCCGAAAGGGAGGGTTATCATCAACCACAGGAGACAATGGACACAACTTTGTCTCAGTGTGGGCCCCTCAGAGATTGAAATGTGCAGGTGCTGTTGTATTCTTGCGTTGCCCAGAGCTGTTGCTAGCTTAGATGGCTAATGGACGAGCTGGTAGCAAAGTATTGGAAAGATAGTACCTTTCACTGCATCCCTGTTGGTAGGGGCCTAGTATCTCCCCACGCCTCCTGCAGGCGAGAGGTTGTGAATTGTGCCACTGGAGAAAGGCATCACGTTTGTTTATCTGTCAAGACTAGAGTGGAGGTCCTCAGGACCCTGTGTTTCTCTGTTGCAGCTGGTGACATGTCTAACTCCTCAGAGCCATTAGAAATGCTTTGCGTTAAGTGCTACTGCTGTCATCCACCATTCAGGAGAAACACAGAATCCTGAATTCAAGTCTAGGCTGGTGCCTGGTGAACATCAAAAGATTTGGTTCACATACACACAGAGGTTTGGATGCTTCTCGCAACTGCCTGGAACTCTTTTGGACTGCCAGATTCGGCTCTGTTGGTCTTTTGGATGAGACCTTAAAAACAAAGTCCTGTTTGCATGAGAGTCAGTGTCTCTATTTCAGGAGGCAGAATAGCTGATCCTCCTATATTTCAAATGACGTTTAGACCGCTAAGGTCTTGTGGATGCTTGACCATGGTATCATTGACTTAAGTGGATGTGGATGTGTGACAGCCACCATCTTGGCCAACACAATGGGAACTGAACATTGGACCTCCAGAGCTAAAAGAATGAGCTGTGGTTCTGTAACAGACTCGTGTCTTCTGTGGATCAGTACAAAGGCGGAGCTGATCTTTGGATGGAAGAATTTGGTTCTAATTCATTGCTCATACTGTAAGGGGCTGATCTTTAAAAGGACTGCCTGGGCAGAAATGAGATTATGATATAACTCTAGTAGTTTTCCACTGCTCAGTTTTGGAAGAAAGGCAGAACATTACTTCCCAATCACAGCTGCATTTCAACCTTCCAGTCCACAAAGGATGGGAGTTTGCACTGGCTCCTTCTGCCAGGATAACCTTGACACTGTGACAATTCCCCATTTCAGTCCATCTCACGGTACACGGAAACATTGGTTCATTCAGCATTCTGGTTGTGGCCCGTGATGCTACAGCCCCTTAGCATCATCCCCCATCTATATTTATTCTATAAACACATAGTCCTTCCGATTTAGTGCAAACAGTGTAAAAGGCTATGTGAACACTCATTTTAATTTAAACTAGACTTACTTCCATTTTGCTTAAGTCAGTTAGGAACGGGTGTATGTCACAGCTCTTCTTTGCCATGTTGCCTAGAAAAAACTTGACAACAATTAAGAGGCTGGCACGCTGACACCAATGCCGAACACGCTGACCAACATTGTCTTGGTGTTTCCTTGTACTCTCCTGGCTGCCTGTATCCACCTGTTGTCTCACTTTTAACTTAGATTGTAAGATGCTTGGCACAGGGGGCATCTTTTTGCTCCTTGTTTGTAAAGCATCAAGTACGATGGGATTCTGGTCCACGCCTAGGACTCCTAGGTGCTATGGTAATACAAATAACTAATAATACACTGAAATAGGTCCATCTTAAACCAAGATACAAGCATCCACACAGACTTTAGCATCAGTTTAACTAAATCAGTTTCTGTAAGTCAGTGCAAATTTGTTGGAAGACAAGGTTTAAAAGACTAAAAGAATGTATCGGCAGAAGATATGATTTCTACAGCCCCCAAATCTTTATCTTGGGGTCAGTTAGTGACAACTTAGCTGAAATTAATGGATCTACTATAATTTACATTGAAGAAGGTATAACCCATGCAGTAACAAATTGCTGGCCATGGAGGATTTCCCATTTGTCAACAGAATAATTCATGGTTAATAACTGATATGCCCATTTTCACCATTTTTTTCTACCCAATAACTTACAATTTTCTTGATTTTTTTAAAAAATTTGGAATGATTTGTCAAACAATTTCTGTAAATGCATCTTGGTCTATTGCCTGTTCAAGAGCAGTCTCACTGTGAGTACAGCTCATTGGAAAACTGAGGAGAAAATTGCGAAAATTTCCACCAAATGTCTTTCCATCCAAACGTTATTCTCATGGAAACATTCCAAACAACTCCAGTTGTGAGCACACGATACCTAGTAGTTGAGGCGCGTTGATTAGTTTTGATTGGACGCCTAGGTCACGTGGTTTGTTTCTACTGCTTGACTCGATGAGCAGCCATGGGAAAGAGGCTGGGTGCTTACGTCATGTCCACAATCTCAGCAAAACAAACCACTTACTAAAAAGGCATAGAGTAAAGCATAGAACACACGTGGTGACAGTGCAATCTCCCTGGGGACTTTCCACAAGAAACCACAAAATCTCTTGCTATAAATTACTTCTCACACAGCCTCTGTTACCATAATATCTGAGGACCTCATGATCGTTAACAGAAGCGATGTGTAACTGTTGAAGGGGGGGGGGGCACAATTTAAAGGTGCTGGAGGGACATGTGACCAATCCAGGCATCACCTCTGTATCTAGAGGCAGCTGTTATTAAATGGAATCCCAGGCAAGCCCTGTTCCAGTGTGAGAGGAGCAGTTTCCCCTAGGCAAAGCCTCTGCTATAGGAGTGAGAGAGCTGCCTCTGCCCAGGGAACAGGCATGGAGCATGTGCCCCAGGGCGTTTTGCAAAGCAGGCAGTGGGAAGCTCTGGGACTCCAGCAGCAGGCAGCTGGGCTCAGCCCACAGCCAGCCACCCTCCTGCTTTCTCCCTTCTCGTGCTACATGGACGCATGGTGAGTAGCGCCATCTGGGGGAGCCATTGCCTCCTCGCTTATGGGCCTCCAAGCGAGAGGTGGCCTGAAGCCTTGCCCAATATTGCCCTGGGAGGCAGAGTCTGCTGCAGCCCTTCTGGATGAGTCCCCATAGAACATTTAACTGTTGCTAAATGGAAGGCACAAATCTGGGTGGGGGACATGTGACCCCACATCCCTGCCCCTCGCGTCGCTTCTCATCTTTCATGTATTCAGCCACACAAAACTTATGCAGGGTAGCACAATACATTAGTCCCATTTTATAGATGAGGAACTGAAGCTAAGAACAACTAAGTGACTTGTGTAAAGTTAAATAGGAAGCCCTGGGTACGGCAGAGAATTGAAACCTATTCCTGAATCACAGATATTGACCTACCCATTGGACTGTCCTTCCTCTCTCACACCACACGTTCTTCAGACTGCTTTTTATTTCTTCAGTGCATGAGTAAATACACTAGATATCTTGTGTGGACATCTCAAGCGTTTCCTTGAGAACTCTGAATGGGGGATGGATGAATCAGCCTTGAAAATATAAAAATACTTCAGACCATCACTCGCCTCTTAATCCAAATTCAGATAGGTCCTTTCTTAAAATGGTCAGACATTTAAGATGACCGTCTAAAATTCCCTGGGTCCTCTTTGTTCTCCTTTTTAAAGATAGGAACTATTTTTGCCTTTCTGCAGTCCTCCGGGTCTCACCCTCCTCCATGAGTTCTCAAAGATAGTTGCTATTGATTCTGAGGTTGCTACAGTACCGAAGGATGAGTTTCATCAGACCCTCCCAACATGAATACATCTAATTTATCTAAATGCTCTTTACCTGGTTCTTTACCTATCTCTGCTTGCATTTCTTTTCTCTTGTAAATATTAATTATGTTGAGTATCTGGTCAGCATTAACCTTTTTAGTGAAGACTGATGCAAAATCGGCATACCTTGGTGTGAACACTTATTACCTCTTCTTGCTGGCTAAGTTGAGAACCTACACTTTCCTTCATTTTTCTCTTGTTCCTTATTTACTTGAAGAACTTCTTATTATTGCTAATTATGCCCTTTGCTAGGTGTTACTCATTTTCTGCCTTGGCCTTTTTGATTTTGTCCCTACCTGCTTGTGTTATTCTTTGGTACTCTTCCTTAGCAATTTATCCATGTTTCTCTTTTTTGTAGGATTCCTTTTTGATTTTCAAGTCATTAAAGACAGTATTTTTCCTGCACAAGAGGTGCAAAGGTCAGGTCAGTGAAGTGACTTATTCAAGGTCACCCAACAGGTTAGGAGTAGAGCTAAGAATAAGACCCTCACGTGAAGAGTCTTAGGCTAATGCCCTGTCCGTTAGACCACACTGTTTTGTCTTTGGCTCGGGCGTAGAAATTAAAGACTTCTCCCAGCAACGTTCTTCGGAGCCATCCAGTACCCACCCCCTTCTCTTTGCTCTGTTCTTAACCATCCTGTTTTCCTTTTCCCTACCACTCAGAAAAAGCACTTTGAATACTGGATATGGAGCTCTCAAGGGCTATTTTCACATGCAGTGGATGGATTGAATGCATGCTCTGGATGGCATTGGAATGCCCGTTCTGCAGTTTAATTGCCAGTCCCTCACTCTGCAGAGAGCTTATTTATTCTGAAATGGAGATGTTAAACAAGATGCTTGCCCAACTCTCTTATTTAAGCACCAGAGCATCGGGACACCAGGCTGCAGTTCTAATGGAAATAATGAAGTAAGATGTTCCATAATGTTTCCAACTCATGGGATACAGTCATGCTTGCAGCAATTTCAGTGCTGCAGAAAATGGGAGATCCAGACATTTCTCTTCGCAAAAGGAGAACTTCAGCTGAGTGACGTTAAAATTAACGGGGTGGTTTTTTTATGCTAGTGACCAGGATGTCATCCTGTTAAATGCCAGCAGGCGCCAGCTGAAGTAATTGTTTGGGTGTCTTAGGTTGAGACCACAGGTCACTTTGTATCTACAGGGAGTGCGTGTGACGTGAGAAACCACTTTGAGCTCCAGGCACATGATTTTTCACAGTGCACGCTCAGAGCACTGATGCGGCAGGCTTTGCTGTGGGAAATGGACAGACTCAGGGAATTTCAGATTGGACGGCTTGCAGTTTGGCAGAGAGTTAGGCTGAAGCTCTGATTCAGCTCGGTCAGTCATTCCTTCCGCTCTCCTTCGAGCACCCCGCTGACAAATGCAGGGGAGTTTGGAGTAGGGATGGGAAAACTATCTCAGAAAAAATAAGACCTCCTCCCTGTCCGCCTTTGAACTAACCCTGAACCCGAACTGAACCTTTACTTCGAGTTGGAGAAAGTTTGGATAACTTTCTAAAATAAGCATGATAACCAAAAGGCCTTTTTAAGCACTCTCCACATACCAGCAGCTCTGCATTTCTGGGGGCCCAGATGGGACTGGAAACAGAAGAATCTCATTATGCTGATTTGTATCACTGCTGTGCCTAGAGACCACAACCAAACTGGAGGTCTTGCTGTGCTAGATGCTGTACATACAGGCAGTAAGAGACTTCCCCTGCCCCAAAAATCTACACAGACAAAAGGTGAGAGAAAAGAAGCATTATGCTTTTAGAGATGGGAAACTGAGGCACAGAGGAGCTAAATAATTGACTCAAGTTCATACAAAAAGCTTATAAGAGGAGGAATTAAACCCCTACCTTCTGAATCCAAAGCCAGCATGTTAGCCACAAGACCATCCTGCCTGGGACCTCAAAACAAGATTTAAATCCGGCTCAAGAAGTCCGTAAAGAACTCTGGCCTAAGAACAAGCGAATTGAATCCAGTACAATAGTTTGTACTTTGGGTGCCTACTCAAAGGAACCTTTCTGAAACTCCCTCCAAATCAGATTGGCTTCAGGGTGACCACATTCCCACAGCGTCCCTCCGGAGGGCTACCCATCGACTTGGAGATGTTTCTAGCAGGAAGCATGGCACCGGTGCTCAATTGCCTGCACTGGCTCCTGTTTCGTTAATGTTAATCACAGCAGGCAGGCAGAGTGGGAGGAAAGGGATGTTTATCGAGCATGCTGAGAGACCTGGGGTACCTACCGAGTCTCTCGAGTTTGTGCATTAGCAGCCCGTGCCCTGGTTTCCATGGCGAAGCACTTGGTGCTACACCCAGCTAACTATCCCCTGAAACCTGACCCTCTTTCTCTAGTTCCACACCTCGGACTACAGTTTGCACTCCCCCCTCCGGTGCAATGCAAGGCATTGGTTTCGTTCCTAAGCACCTTTATGGTTTGGATCTAGGCTAGCGTGGAGCCAGCCTTTCTCTTTGCCTTCTATCATAGCTACTGAGAGCAACCTGAGCTAAAAGCTCCAAGGTGAAGTCTTGGCCCCTTGGAAGTCAATGGGGGTTTTGCTATTTGAAGGCCAAACGGTAGCAAGGTTTAAAAAAGAATTCGATAAGTTCATGGAGAACAGGTCCATCAGTGGCTATTAGCCAAGATGATCAGGGATGCAACCCCATGCTCTAGGTGTCCATGGCCTCTGGAAAGCCGTGCGTGACACAGACTCACGATGGTTTCCCAGTTTCTCTCTTTCTCCTTTTGCAAGGACTGAGGAAGCTACATCAGCCGCACAGTCTGCCTAGGAAGGGTCGGAGAGATGTGGTGTTTGACACTGCCAAGCAGTGACCCCTTCTGGCTGACAAAAGTGCAAACTTGATCAGTTCCAAAGGGAACAGTGCCATGGGAATTTCACAATGGTATAGCGATCTGATGAAAGGAGTATGACTGAATTCTATTCTGAATGGAGGCTCAGTGATATTTCTAGCGATTACGCAGATCAAACCCCTACAGTTTCCCAGAATTACACAGACATTTGTCCTACAGTTAAGCCAATGAAAGTTAGATGGCTGAATCCCATTAAAATCAATGGGAGCTGGATTGCCCATGACACTCTCTTAAAATCTAGGGTTGCAGCTACATTTCAATGAAAGGGAACTTTCTTTTTTGGGAAAGGATGAGGCTACACTAATCTCTCTTGGCCTAAGGTCCTCCTCAAATAAAAGGGTACATCGGGCCAGACCATAGAATCATAGAAGATTAGGTTTGGAAGGGACCTAAGGAGGTCATCTAATCCAACCTCCTGCTCAAAGCAGGGCCAGCCGCAACTAAATCCTCCCAGCCAGGGCTTTGTCAAGCCACCCCTTAAAAACCTCTAAAGATGGAAATTACACCACCTCCCTAGGTAACCCATTCCAGTGCTTCACCGTCCTCCTAGGGAAAAATATTTTCCTACTATCCAACCTAGTCCTCCCCCACTGCCACTTGAAACCATTGCTTCTTGTTCTGTCATCTGCCACCACCGAGAACAGCCTAGCTCCATCTTCCCTGGACCCCCCCTTAAGGTAGTTGAAGGCTGCTATCAAATCCCCCCTCACTCTTCTCTTCTGCAGACTAAACAAGCCTAGTTCCCGCAGCCTCTCCTCAAAAGTCATGTGCTCCAGCCCCTTAATCATTTCTGTTGCCCTCGGCTGGACTCTCTCCAATTTGTGCACATCCACATCGTCAGCTGGAGGAAGTCAGCACAGCATCACTGAAGTCAATGAAGCTCCACTCAAAACATTAGATGGGAATCTGGACCATCACTTTTAGCTCTTGCTACGTACAGTGTGAGTGTGTTAGGTGGCTATTGAAGAAGGTGCAGCGTGGCATCTGGCCAGAGCATACAGTCAATACCCAGACATGTATTATATGTATATATTCTCTCTCTCTCTCTCTATATATATATATATCATTGGTGCTGCTTTCTGTCTTGACTACGCCTCTTGTTGGAAAGGAGACAGCAGCGACGTTATTAAGAATCTCCACTCACGCTAAAATACCTCGTTAGTACAACAAAACATGCTATTGTTGAACCGGGAAAAGATATTCCATCAATCTCCCGGAGTCAAACACTGTGACGGGAGTATGGAAAAACAGGTCTATCTCTTAACTGCTCTTTTAACAGCATTGTTTGACCCTTAGAAAAAACAAACAGAGGAAAGAAAAATGTTACAGCCCCAGAAATAAAATCCCCATCTCTTATCGAAAGCACATTTGACCAGAGGCCTTCGAGGCATCTGTATTTTAGTGGGCTATGCTTGATTTATTGATGATTATGGAGCAAAAAAATTAATGTAATCATTCCAAGGCTGCAAGGGGCTCAGGGCTTCAATTTATTAGGCCTTGATTATAGCGAGTATCTTTTTTCCTCTCCATTCAAAGAGCCTGTTTGACCAACAGTGTGAAACAGCTTGACAGACAAGTCCCCTGCTGCTAAGCAATATCTCACTCGTTTTCCATAAGAAACAGGCCACACGAGAGCAAGCCTGCAGTTTTAGTTTACACAGCTGTGTGCTGGAGCCCAGAGTTCACTCCATTTGGTTAAGGCCTCCTTTCGCAGTGGCAACAAATTCCCCCCTCCCTGGCTGCTCCTCCGCTCCCTTGAAGTGTGCGGGTGCACGCCCGCGTGTGCACACGCTTCCTCGAGTCATCTCTTCCCCAGCCAAGGGAGGGGGAAGAGGATGTGTGTGTGTCTGGGAGGAAGGTGGAGAAATAGAAAGACACAGCAAGCTGTTACAGGCAGATCAGACCATTAAGTACATTGCTGCACTGGGCCAGGTGGGGGAGAGTGTTAGCTGCCAATCTGGCTGCAAAGCGCCGAGTCCGTATCTCACTCCCTCCTCCTGTGGGTGGGGAGGCGGAGGATTGTCTTCCTCCCTTAGCTCATCTGATGTACAAAATGTTCTTCGTCCCCTGGCCATTATTATTAATGCTTCACTAGTGTTTAGAGGCCCAACCGAGAAAAAAGGGACCCCCGCTTGGCGAGAGGCTGTGTAAATACTACAACCAGAGGCCGTCCCTGTCTCAAAAACCTAACTGTCTAAATAGACAAGACAGAGAACGGGTGAGGAAGGAAGCAGAGGCGCAAATGTGGAAGTGAATTGCCCAAGATCACTCACGTAACAGGTCAGAGTGGGGCCTAGATCCCCAGTTGCCCAACCCTCAGGCCCTAGGCACCTGCAGGGTTTCAGCTGCTGTCCTGTGCATCTCTGGGATGTAGGAGCCTAACACCTTTTGGGCATTCAGCCTGAAGAGGTGAAGTGACTTGCCACAAGTCCTGTGCCCTGGGCATTCTGGATTTATACTCTCGCAATGGCTGTCATTCCCATACACGATCAGAAGCAGGAGACTTCGCTCTTCGTACCCAGCCTGGATATGTCTACGGGGTGGAGAGTTTAAAAAGTGACACTGGGCGGCCACGCCCACCCCTCGGCTGTGTCTGACTAGCACCTTACACCGAGCGAGTTGCAGCAGCCTGGACCAGTGCGCGGGCGTCAGTCAGCAATTACGGGGGGCAGGGGAGGTCAGGAAACTGGAGGTCTACTCCCAGTTTTGCCACAGACCATTTCTGCCTTGCACAGCGTCACCCACGGGGATCACGCACTTCACTGCGAACCACAGTGGGCTGAATGCGCAACCGTATTAGGCTCCCTTAAAAAAAAAAAATCATTGTGATTTCCAAAGGCTGAGAGACGCCCCTAGGTTCCTGTAGGCGTGGATGGAGGAGAGATGGGTACCTTGGAACAGGAACCACCCATGCAGGAGGGTGAGGCAGCGTGCTGCTTCAACTAGCCAGTGGGAGGTGCCAACCAGAGGGAGGGATTGAGGTCCAGGCTGTAGGGGGGTGGCTTCGCTCTGCTTGCGATTCTCAGCGCAGAGCCCTCCTTGGAGTTATGGCCCTTTGCTGTTTTAGCAAGGCGCTGGGGGCAGGGGGAAGAAGGTACAGATGATACCTCATAACTGGTAGCCCAGTGTTAAGGAACTCATCTGGAATGTGGGAAACCACCCGGTCCAGTACCCCCTTCTACCATAGGATTAACAGGTGGCTGCTGCCTCCCAGGTAAATGATCTCACCACAGAGCTCTCCTGATGTCGGGCTCCCTCAGTCTCTCCCGTTGAAGCTGGCTAACTAATTAAAGAGGCCCTGGAGCAGGGGGACTGGATCCCCCACGTGCTGGATGCGGGCTCTAAGTACCAGACTAAGGAATCATCTGCTTGCTTTCTCTCTCTCCTCTCCCACAAATGACTCATTAAGGAGCAGCCACATCAGAGCCGAGGGAACTTTGCCTGTAAAAATCTCTGTGCTGAGCAAGTTTAGAAACATTCAGGGGTTCAGCAGGGAGTTTTGTGCATCCCAGTGACCCCAAAATTGGGATGCAGAAGCCTAAAGTAGGGACTTAGGTGCCTAACTCCTGTGAGCATTCAGCCCAAAGAGATTAAGTGACTTGCCAAGTCCATGGATCCTGTCAAATACAATAGTTAGCGTTTAAACAGTTCTGTACAGTCATTAATTGATTTCAATGTACCTGGGAGCAAAATAAACATTATTATTGCCATCAGAAGAAGGGACACTGAGGCACAAGGAGGCTAAGTGACTCACCAAACATCTCAAAGGAAACCTGTGGCCAGTGCAGGAATAAGACTCGGTAGGACAAAACTGGTAACAAAATGGGATTTGTTTCCATGGAAAATTTCGACAAAGATCTCTGAGGGCTGGGGCCCTTGGACAGATCACATCATGCTCTGCCCTCCTCACGTATCATAGCATTGCATTATGGGAGCCCTGGCCATGGTGCATCATGGGAGATGTAGTCCAGCTAGGAAGCACACCCGACAGGAGAGAATGGGAATACGAGGAACCCAAACTAAATCAACCACGAGGCACTATGATGGGATTACAGAATTGAAATTTTTCCGTTTCCAACTGAAAAGCAAAAACCTGTTTTTAGGTGTTGGGTTTTTTCCACAAAGAAGTCAAAATTTCCCACGGAAATCTGAATTTCTTTCACAAAAAGTATCTTTTTGTTAAAAACCCACTTCTCTGTCAAAAAGGTTGACTGAAGTTTTTCAGCTGTCCCTACTCAGCCATGCGTGGCTGCTCCTCATATGCTCAACCGCTGTAACTATATTACCCATTTGTAAAGATTCAGGAGTAACCTCTCAGAAGCGTGGCCTTCCTTTTTCCAGGTCAGAATCTGAGTGCGTCCCTCTCACTAGCCAGTTATACTTCCACTAGTCCGACACCGCAACAGCCACACAAACCGCCTGGCCAAAAGACAGATGCATTGCTAAGTCAGTGGAGTGGTACTGGCTTGTTTTTCTGACAAGGTATAGGGAAAAGCTGGGCACAGCTTCAGTGATTGAAACATTCAGTTATCAGCAGTGGGGAAATTCAGGGTGGGGAAGGGAAGGCAGTGAGAAAGGCCCTATTGTATTCTTGCTGGCTCACCCAGCAGCATACAGAATGGAACTGCTCTGTTGAGGTGAGCTCTCCTGTACTGAAGGTCGGAGAACAGTACAACCTTGACTGGATTTTTGAATCTCTTTGCTGCAAACTGCTAGCCAGGGTCTGGGCAATTTATACGACAAGGGGCACTAAGTACTGTAGGTTTCCAAGACCATTTGTGACGTTACCCAGGGTATAATCTGGACCGATGGACAGCTGTGTCCCCTCAATTCTCTAACCCAGGGGGCCTTCTACACTGCTTCGCTGTGAGAGCAACCACTCCTGGTCTATCCACACATAGCCTCCAGCATGTAAACTATTCCCAGTTATACTGTATGAGTGCGCTAACCAGCCATTCATGAATTACACTTCGGAGCAACACCAGAAAACTCCTACTGCCAGACTTTCCCCCAGAAACATGTCTTGTACTGCCCTGCACTCTCCTGGACCGTGCAAACTCATATAAAGTCCGTCATTTTAATTAATAGAAAATGATATGCACAGATCCTATTACGTCAAATGAAGTTTCCCAAACACTTCAATCCAAACACACTGGTTTTGATTAACCCCCCCACACACACACAGAATGACTAACTACAGAAAGATAGATTTTAAACGATTACAAGAAATGAGGTGTATAAGTCAGAATTTGTTACAAAGAAATAAAAGGTAAAACGCAACTAATATCTAATTTAGGAAGCTATCTGAATTCAAAGCAAAGGTGTCTCTCACCACAAGTTCCAACAGTTTTACTGACCGAATCTTTCTCTCCTCCAGTCCAATAGGGGAGGTCCTCAAAAATCCATTATGAGGCACTTGGAAGAGAGGAAGGTGATCAAGAACAGTCAGCATAGATTCACCAAAGGCAAGTCATGTCCGACCAACTTGAATGCCTTCTACGATGAGATGACTGACTCTGTGGATATGGGAAAGTGGTGGACATGATATATCTTGACTATTTTATTGGTGGCAGATGACAGAACAAGGAGCAATGATCTCAAGTTGCAATGGGGGAGGTCTAGGTTGGATATTAGGAAAAACCTTTTCACTAGGAGGGTAGTGAAGCACTGGAATGGGTTACCTAGGGAAGTGGTGGAATCTCCATCCTTAGAGGTTTGTAAGGTGTGGCTTGACAAAGCCCTGGCTGGGATGATTTAGTTGGGGTTGGTCCTGCTTTGATCAGGGGGTTGGACTAGATAACTCCTGAGGTCCCTTCCAATCCTCATCTTGAATAATTCTATGATTCCAAATACAGAGAACAAAACATATTCTTTGTGTCTAAAATAATTTACGTTTTAGATGTCTGAAGACAATGCCAAAAAGAACGTAAGCAAAGTCTCTAGGAGAGAGCACAGTGTGTGTGTCTCCTCTATACCAGGCTGCAGAAACTCCGAGATGGCTGCTGTCTCTGCCAAAGTTCTTAGGAATTTAAAGGTACAGTACACAGATATAAAGGCATCTAAGCTTCAAGCTACATACATCATAGTAAACATTAGCAGGATACAAAGAAACAGAAAACATGTTTCCTGTCCTCATGAGAGAATACCTTAAATGGACTGTAAATACAAGGCAATCTGACAGAAACAGAGGAAAGTTCTGGTTTGGAGTCAATATTTCATTCCTTTTTTCATTGTAATCGAATGGGCGATGACATCTTTACTAAGATGGATTAGTACTGGTGGGGATAACCGGGCATACTGGCCCTATAAGATGGGTTCCAGGTCTGGAAACTCAAGAAAAGAAGAGCTACAAGAATGACTAAAGGATTAGAAAACATGCCATATAGCGACTGAGTTCCTTGACTCTATCTAACGAGTTTAACAAAGAGAAGGTTAAAGGGTGACTTGATCACAGTTTACAAGCACCCACGTGGGGTTCACATATTTGAAAATGGGCTCTTCAATGGTATAACATGATTCAGTGGCTAGAAGTTGAAGCTAGACCAATTGAGACTGGAAACAAGAGTAAATTTTTAACAGTGAGAGCAAGTCAGCATTCAAAAACAATGTACCACAGGTCATCAGGGATTCTCCAGCACTGGCAATTTTTAAATCAAGACTGGATGCTTTGCTTTGCTTTGCTTTGCTAAGTTTTGCTCTGGGAATTATTTTGGGGAAGTTGTATGGCCTGTGTTATACAAGAGGTCAGACTAGCTGCTTACAATCGTCCCCTCTGGCCTTGGAACCTAAGAAACTGCCCTATTCACAGTTGGAGCCAATATGTGAGGTAAGAATCATAGCTCTTGGGGCTGATGGGAATTGTAGACCTCTACCGCTAGGCATACTGGGAAATCTGTGGCACACAACATTGCTCAGTATGGCAGAGAGTGGTCTCAGCACACCAGTGAAGGTTTTTTGTAGGTGTCACAGCAAGTAGAGTTTTGAAAGAAGATAGTTGTCTAGTTGTGCAGCGGTTTGTGGGGAACTCCTCCCAAAGGGGAGGGACCACATAGGGAGAAAGCCTTTCCTGTTGGGAAATTTAACAAGTGGGCAGTGGAGGCTGTCATCCCTGGCTGATCTGAGGTGGCAATCGACCCCTTGATATTGAATGTGCGATAGGGTGGGGAGAGGCTGTGAAGGGCCTTGAAATGGAAGACGAGCTGCTTATGGTTAATGAGATAGAGAAGTGAAAGGATGCAAAGCAAGGGGTGGCGATGTTCTTCAATGGTCGAACAAGCCCTGTTATGCTAGGGGTAGCCTCTCAGGCAACTGTTTGGACCCTTTTAAGGTGCCAGAGAAGTATAAAAGGGAGCTGGTAAAACTGAGAATCAGGCCCTCAGTCTCCAGGTTGTCTGTCTGGTACCTTTCATCAGTGCTAAATTCACATGAAATATGTGAAAGAGAACTAAACTGAAGAAGACAGTCAGGAGAAAACAGCAAGAGGAAAGAGGTGCTGGCTTTGGTTTGCATCGATTTCTATATGATTCCCACCAGCCCCCCATGCTGACATATTACCATGCCACACTAGAATTGTGTTCTGCATTAGGAAATACAAAAGACCATAGAGCAAGAGAAAAGTATTAGCACACACACATAAGGCCTGCCCTTTGGGGGCTGCTCCAAAAGTTACAGTAGTTACCTTCAACAACCAGGAAGCAGACACCTGTTTCCAATTTTCTTTATGGACATGTGGTGAAGAATCATGGAAGTGACACTGGGAAGAATATTAATTCTGCTGCATGGATAATTCCCCTGACCACCAATCTGAAAATACATGTGCATGACATGTGGCAGACATGCAAGAAGCAATTCCTATTCTCCTGTGTGGAACAATCACTTGCAGCAAATCAATGTGCCCTGCACGACAGCACACAGTCGCGTTCCAGTCAGCATGCTGGGAAGTTTCATTTCAGCACATTTTCCATAGGAGCCACTGAAATGCTATGGGATTTGTCACACTGGGCTATTTTACTCACACAGTGGTATGTAATCATGTGTAAGGCAACCTGGTCATGGCATCTTAAAAAAAAAGGCAGCAAAAAAGTTTGTACCACATTCACACCTGGGGGTTGGGGAAACCCCCTTTTAAACAAGAATGGGTGCAGAGGTGAGAGCTCCAGTGGAAATGGGAAATACCAGTAGGGAAATGATCCACAGAAGTGCTGAGCGTCCACAGCTCTCACTGATGTACCTCATGTGGGTGGCTTAACTGGGAAAAGCATTTGCCTTTGTGAACAGGTCTGGAAGATGAGAACTACTTCTAAAGAAGCAGGATGAACTTGTGGTAGGACAGGGAGTCCTGAAGAGATGAGAGTGCATTTTCTGGACCTGGCACAGATGTCCTGTATGACTGGGCAAGTCTGTCTGTCTATAAACAGGGGTCAACACGATTTCCCTTCCACCGCCTTGTCTATTTAGATTGCAAGCTCTTTTGGGCAGGGACTTTCTACTGCTCTGTTGAGTGCATAGTGCAAAGGGGTCCAAATCTGTTGTGGCTTGTAAATGCCACTGTAATATAGACAACAAGCCCCAGTGGTTCAGATGAAACATGAGGTAAAAAATTGAATTTTGTTCGAAGAGTTTAGTTCACACCTTTGCCTCCATTATTTCTCATTTCCATCCATGTAATTATTAGGCACTACATGAATATACATGAGTAAGGACCAACCAAGACTGGGGCCCCATAGCTGCCTGTGCAACCTTCATTTGATTCTCTTGTGCATCTGTATTATGATATGTCGTCTTTAATTACGTGATCACATACTATTTTTTTTCACAGGACCCCAAGGCTTCTCCTTAGAGGAAAGTTTCATTATGGTGTTCCCTTTCCCTCAAACCACAAAGCCATGGTGGGGCTGAAAGGGTTCTCCTCATCTCAGAAAGCCACACATAAATATGAGTGATGGGACACCAGACCTAATTTACTGTTCTCCCAAAGAAAACCAAATGCACACAGACTTTTCCTAGGTAGTATTCATATGGCTATTAATTTTCTGGCTTCATTTGATGTCCTTCTAGTTCAGGTGGAGCTGGTCAGAAAATGGAAAATATTTTCTGAGGGGAAAAAAGCATTTTAAAAAATTGTATATGGAAATATTTTTTTTAAAATGAAAACTCTAAAGATTTCAGGTTTTTTTTTATTATTTTTTATTCAGAGAACAATTCTTTACTGAAAAACAAACAACTGATCTTTCTAAAAACCCAAAAATAGTCAGTCAGTTTTTCATAGCAAAGACAGAAAATTTCAAATGTAAAATTTTAATTTTATGGTAAATTTTCCCATTTCCCCTTTTTTTGGGTGGGGTGAGGGGGAGACAGGGGCATGAAGAGGGAGAAAAGGCTATTTTTTTTCTTGGAGAAAAGAAGATTTTGCTGGACACCTTTTGTCCAGCTGTAGTTCTGAGCATGTTCCCCTCTCCAACATCAGTCATTAGGCAAAATACCAGTCGGTATTTTACATACCTGCATCATGTCCCTGCTGAATTCTTCATACACTGTGGAAGAATATAGAATCAAACAAAGGTAGGGATGCAAGGGATCTTGAAAGGTCATCTAGTCCATGCCCCATACTAATATAGGACTGATTACACCTAGACCATCCTTTACAGGTGTTTGTTCAACTTGTTTTTAATATCCTCCAATGACAGGGATTCTACAACCTCTGTTGGTAGCCTATATCAGTACTTAACCATCTTGATAGTTAGAAAGTTTTTTTCCTAACATCTAACCTAAATTTCTCTTGCTGCAGATTAAACCAACTGCTTCTTCTTCTATCTTTACTGAATATGAAGAACAAATGATCACCGCCCTCTGTTATTGGGTTCCTTCCATAAATCTTCTTTTCTCAAGACTAAACGTGCTCAGTTTGGTTCTTTTAAAAACCTTTTCTAAACCTTTTATCATTTTTGTTCACCTTCTGGACTTTCTCCAATTTGGCCACATCTTTCTTAAAGTTTGGTGCCCAAAACTGGATACATCGCTTCAGATGAGGCCTCACCCTTGCCAAGTGGAGAGGGATAAGACCTCTTGTGTCTTCATAGAATATTAAAGTTGAAAGGGATCCCAGGGGATCATCTAGTCCAACCCCCTGCTCAAACAAGGACCAACCCAACTAAATCATCCCAGCCAGGGCTTTGTCAAGCCGGGCCTTATAAACTTCTAAAGATGGAGATGCCACCACCTCCCTAGGTAACCCATTCCAGTGCTTCACCACCTTCCTAGTGAAAAGGTTTTTCCTAATATCCAATCTAGACCTCCCCCACTGCAACTTGAGACCATTGCTCCTTGCTCTGTCATCTGCCACCATTGAGAACAGCCTAGCTCCATCCTCCCTGGAACCCCCTCCAGGTAGTTGAAGGCTGCTATCAAATCCACCCTCACTCTTCTCTTCTGCAGACTAAACAGGCCCAGTTCCCACAGCCTCTCCTCGTAAGTCATGTGCTCCAGCCCCCCTCATCATTTTTGTTGTTCTCCACTGTTTACCATGCCTGTTAATATCCTTGTTGTCAGTCTTCTGCAGTCTGAAGGCTATTCCCTCATCAGGGTACCTCCTCCCTCCCTAGTATCCACAGAGTGCCTCTAGTAGTCACCAAAACATGTCCCTCCCCACAGTTATGCTGCGACTGCTGACGCTCCATCCCTGCTGGTGCTAGTTTTTCCTCTCTCCTCCTGGGCTGATGTCCTGACATGCCCCACTTCACCCATCCTGGCTCCCAGCTTGTGTGGCATGCAGGGATTGGCAAAAGGGACCAAGGCAGGAAGATGGGTTTGCAGTAGGAAGAGATAGGGCCATTTGGGACTCACTGCAAGAAAAAATCCCAACCCAGCTCCATCAACCATAGCTGCAAATCCTCCACCTTTCCTGCCGCAGAACCACCTCCAACCCATTAGGAATGAGCTGGTCTCTAAAGAATCCATAGTCTTTTTTCCAGGGTATAATGGCCAGGGCATGGGCAGCCAGGTCAGTAGCACCAATGGGCCAGGGCTGAGGTCAGGAGTTGGGACAAATTCCCAAGTCATGTCAGGAAACGTGTACCAAGGCAAGGTTAACGGCAGGAGTCATTACCAAGCCGTGTCAGAAAATGGCTACCATGGTCACGCTGGACCAGGGTCAAAGACAGGAGTCGGGAGCAAGACAGGACAAAAGACAAGGTCCGTAGCAGGAGCAAGCCAAAATCTGTGCTGTTGCTCAGATGGCTCCCAGGAGGCCAACTTCCTGGTTTAAATACTTGGTGTGCGCCAATCAGGGTTCTGTCACTCTGCCCGCTCCAGGCAATACATCCTTCAGCCTGACCCTCCAGAAATTGTTGGGTTGTCCTCTATCAATGACAAAGTAGCTATATCTGTTGCCCAGGGCCTGCCCCCCCCAACCCCTGGGTTCTAGATCTGTAGATCCTTACACAGGGATCTCACAGCAATAATTTTCCTGTCCTTGCTTCACAATTACTTAAATCACCAAAATTCTTTAATCTCCACAGTGTAGCCCCCCAACCACCACATTCCAAGCTACAGTTGGTTTCCCACACTCAGCCATCTGATCTTTCCTCATTTGAAACAAAATAGCATGGAGAAGAGCAATTTTCTGATTGTATTTCCTTTTGAAACATCATCCTATCAGCAGCTCCAGCTTTAAATTCAGTGGAAATGCTGTGGAGCATGCTGGTATTTCAAGGACAAGGATGGGGAAGGAAAAAAAAATGATGACAGGTCCAGAGCCAAACTCGCAATGTGGTTTAGCTTGGGCTTGCTTTAAATCAAGTTTCAAAGGTTGCCAAGACTGAAATTATAGCTTTAAACAGAATGTCATTCCATCCCACCAACTTCCCATTTCAAATACAGGAGTCAAGACTTCAGCTCCAGTAAATAGCTTCTTAGATAAAGCTTTAGGGAAGCCTGTGCTAGTGGTGTAAATGGCTGCTGGAAAGACAAAATGTCCCCCCGATTTCAGAACAATCATAAGAAACAATTCAAATGCAACAAATACTCAGATGGTGACCACCGTTGATTTTTTAAAACCCAAAGGTGATTTAACAAAGGTGACAATTTTTACCATAGGATGAAAGAACTCTCTTCTACCTATCTGCTTGGTTTATTTTGTGTGCCCACTGGGAACCTGTGATAAGAGAAATGGGAGTAAGTCTTGTTATGACAATGATACTGGACTAAGAATGATGAGATCCACATTTTAGGCTCTGTGCCTTTATTATTTGAATTATGTCGGCATCTAAGAGGCTCCTCTAGGATGAGGTCCTCACTGTGCTAAGCAGTGCATGCACACAAAGGAGGAGACAGTCCCTGCCCCACAAAGCTGATGAACTAAATCAATGAGAGGTGGGGAAAACTGAAGTGTTTTTATACCCATTTTACTGATGAAAATTTTTGCATAGAGAAATTAAGTGAGTTACTCAAAGTCACATAGGAACATCATGTCAAAGCCAGCAACTAACTCAAGGTGATTGCCTGGGATACTGGAGAACTAGTTACATCACAGTCCTTTTTCTCCGACTATGTTTTGCATGGACTTCATGTAGTCAAATTAACACCTTTGAGCCTCAGTTTTTCCATCTGGGATATGGGGATAACAGAAGTTTGAGAAAAGTATTTTAGTTTCTGTCAAATATTTTAAAGATGATGACTTTTTTCATTCGAGATGTTTTGTGATTCTTTGTTTGCGGGGGGGTTGGGTCAAAAACCAGAAAACTTGCACACTTTCAATGAAAACCTGAAAAATTTCTTCAAAAAAAGCCTTCTTTACAGGACTGTTGTGAAGCTCACTCCACTAATGTTTGACAAGCACATTTTGATCTCAAATTGGGTGGATTATGGAAGGAAAAAATACTATTCGCAGTTAAATGTAAAAGTAAGAAGAATGTTAAACAGATCGTAACATATTTACTCAGCGGAGCAGATATCATGGACTAGTTAAGCCTTAAACACCATTGAGCAGAGTAAATTATTATTCCTATTTTTCAGGTGAGGAAAAGGAGGCAGAAAGCAGGTAAGGATTGGCTCACATCAATGGTAGAGCCAAGATTAGGACTCAGATCACAAGGCTCTTGGTTCCCTGTTTGAAATGTTAGGGTATGCTTTTAAAAGTAGGCAGATTTCTATCTATAGCATTTCACCTAAGGAGGGGGAAGAACTGAGACAAAGCAGCTAGCTGTCATGCTGAGGGAAAATTGACTAAAATCTTCTCTTTCCTACTGTATGCAGGGCCTAGTTAAGGGTTGTAAATAAAAATAATACATTTAAAACCTACATTTATAAACCATCTTTCTAAGTTTGCAACGCATTCTGCAAACGTATACTGATACACAAACTACAAATGAAAGATCACTTTTATCCGGTGCTGAAATGCAGCCACTTCTGGGGTGGAACACAGCAGTGGTTTGAGAGTGCGCAGCAACACTGCCCCAATAGTTTGGGACTGGAAATGATAAATATTTTATACAACTGAAATGGCAGGTGGAATCTCTGTTCTGGCTTAGAAGTTGGCCAGGATACTAGAATAAAATACCTTGGTCATGATTTTGTACCTGATGGGGATTAACCCATAACAGGAAAGCATGTGGCAGTACGGCCACTGTAACCAGATAGAGGAAAATAGCTTTAGACTCCTGTCGGGGCTCCATAGTCTACCGGGTGAGGCTCTGAATCAGTGTCATAACCGCACCCTCTCCCTGCCTACTTTGAGAGCTGCAACAGCCAGTCACACCCAATGCAGTAGAGCAGGGGTTACGGATGTTTGGTGATGCTTTCTATCCATTTGGGTGGTGCCAGCAATGTTCACCAGGTAGAAAGCATGGAGCCGCTTGGTTATTTATTTCCCACCCTTTCAGAATATTCTTGATTTCAGGGCAAAATCAAGGGCTGGAGTCCTCAACTGATGTACATTGGCCTAACTCCCACTTCAATAAAGCAAAGCCAATGAGGTTCTGCCCCAAAGTCTGGAAATCAGGCCCCAGATATAAAGTGCAGGTTTGCTGCATTCTCAGAAAGCTTCAGCACGGGACATCAAGAAAAGCCGTCTCCTTTCCACTGCCTTGGAAGAAACCACAGTGTAAACTCTAATCATGCTATAAAATATGGTTCCCATTATCTCAGAAGACTGCTTATTATCACACCAATATTTCCCCCCCCAATCGAATGATTATACATCAAACGCTTTTCGCGCCAGTCAGAGCTCACAGATTTTGCCTGAGGAAATCTTCTTTATCCACTTTATGCTGCCCCTTTTTTTTTTAAACTCCACATAACAGTTTTACAAAACAGGCCACTCTTTATTTCGGCTGAGATCCCTTCCCCGGAGCTAGCAGCAAAAAGCTGTTATCTGGAATCTCAGATATTATGTGGCTGCACGTACAAACCTGGTGGGAGGGACTGGGAGATAAAAGCCTCCTTCCAATAAAAAAGCCTAAAGACTCAGAGCTGACTTGGGCTTTCAGATGATCGTTTTAAAGGGGTGTATTACAAAAATCTGCCCATTAATTATGCGAGGGAAACCATTTATTATTATGAACTGGAACTGCTCCGAAAGTGAGGTGTTTTCCCCCAGAAAATTTAAGCTTTTTGTCAAAAAAAGGGAAAATGGAGCGTGTTTTGGTTTTCTGACCAAAAAAGGGAAATTAGACACTTTCTGCAAAACTTTTAATTCAGTGAAAACCCCAGTTTTCCATCCAAAAATAGTGTTGGATAGAAAATTTTCAGCCAGTTTACATTAAGAGGAAGCTCACTACCAGAGCGCCCCCACAGGCCAGGATGTGGCATTGCATGGGTTCTTCTACTCCAGCCTCCCTTATCGTCTACTGCCTGCAGCTTCCATGACCCAGCCCTCTGGCCAGATCCCATTCTGAGGTAGCAAACGTCCAGCTAAACTCTAAACAAGTGGACTTTGTGGGAGGGGCTGTCTTTTTGTTCTGTGTTTGTACAGCACCTAGCACAATGGGGTCCTGGTCCATGGGTGGGGCTCGTTGGCACAACAGTAATACAAATAATAAAGAACGTGTACATGCTGCATTGCTGATCAATGAGAAGCCCAAATCCCCACCCTCAAGGAGCTCACAGTTTAAGACTTTGTGAAGAGGGTGCTGGACACCAGAGCATCTGCTCATGGCTGGGTGAGATGGAGTGCCTCTCCCCCTCTGGCACTGCCTGTCAATGGCCGCTCTGACCCTCCAGTGGTCCACCTCTTCCCAAGACGTGGCTTGCCTGCCAGGTCACAACTAAGTCTGCCCTTTCCCGGGTAACAGAAAATCCATCAGTAAACTGTCTAATGCTCTCACAAAAGGGTCTGCGGTCCTCACACCCACCAATGCCATTTTGGGGCTTCCCCTTTGGGCCAAAAAAGCAAGAAGATGAGGAAGGTATTACATTTTTTAAAAGGTTGATTAAGCATTGTGGAATTACACTATAAGTCCAAGGCCAGTGTTAGTTTTAGGTGACGGCTCAGGTTATTATTATTTGTATTATTGAAGCCTCGAGGAGCCACAGTCAGGACCTCACTGTGCTAGGTGCTGTACACAGAACAAAAATGCCACATCCAGCATTTTCCCTCTACCCTACAGACGCCACAGTCATTACTGTAGTCAAGGCATCTCCTCCTCAACTCACACTTCTCTAGAACGGGGATAAAACCCTGAGATCCCCAAACCAGTGGCTTTACAAGGAAGAAAAAAAGGGTTATTAATACACCAGCAATCTGCAGACAGATCTTGACACTGGCGCTGATGGGTTTTGCCTAGAGATAATGGCAGAGTACGTGGTGATGGCTCACAGCATGGACTCCCACAACTGGCCAAATGAAGGAGTATTAGGACTAGATGGATAGTGTAAACAACTGCTCACTAAAGGTTAAATTCAGCCCAGAGCTGAAGGCAGGCAAAAGGCATGTGTGTCTTGAAGGGGTGAAGTGGGGCATAGGTTTTCAGCTGTCCCCCTGCACAGTTAATTTCATCCTTTGGGTGGGAGAAAAAATAGTTTAGGACCTCTGGGTTAGCCAATCAGAAAATAGAAACAATGCCACATGACACAGTTGACCGCACCCCCAACGCTTAGACGATGGGTGAAGAATAATTGAAGATTCACAGGCAATCGACAGGCTTCAGTATGTTGCTAAAAGTGAATCATCCCAAACATTTCTAAGGAATCAACAACATATTGTTAAAAACACGGCACGATCTGCTCATGGACAATTTCTCAACAGAAAAAAAAAAAAAAAAAAGACGGAGCAATGTTCTCATATCATTGATTTTAAGTCCAGATAGAAACATCATTATCATCTAGTCTGACCTACTGCATAACGATGCATAACTTGAAATGCTCCAGCAAGCATTCAAAACATGAATGCCTCAGTGGATAATAAAATACAGGGTCAGAACACAGTACTACCTCCATTTCTTTGCCCCCACTTAGATTAGCAATTTATTTGGGTGCGAGTCATTTTATGTTATGACCACTTTGCATATTGCATATCTGCATTTTTATGGAGTCTTCTTTTTTCGTTGTTGAAGGACTGCCTGTGTATTCATTCTCTTGATAATGAAAGCTGACCCTGAAGCCACATCTTAGACAGTACAGGGTGGCTGTAGTTTGCATTTATATTTTGAGAGTCAATATGTGTGAGACAGAGAAACAGAAACGTTCAATGATTTTTTTCCCCTTGTCAAATAAACAGACCCAAATTCGCTGAAGTAAATGGATTTTCCCACCACTAATCTCTGACAACACTCAGTGACACTCACTCTGCTACCGATGATAAAAACTCAGATAATTCCAGATTCATTCTGTTGCTCTATGTTTGTACAGCACCGAGCACCACAGGGTCCTGGAATCCAGACAATACAGTGATACAAACACTAAAAACTAATAATTATATTTCAGAGTAATAGCTTTCAAGTCCAGGAGGCTTCATTATGAATTTCTAGTCCAACTTCCTCCATAACACAGGGCAGAGAATTTCACCTACATCATGCCCATACCTTCTTGGGGAGCTAATGCAACTGTTTATAAAGACTCCACACCTCGTTTAAACATTGCAAGTGACAAGGACTCCAGTTTGCATTAAATTTGATAGCCCTTCCCTACCCACCCCCAGCAAACATCATTACTTATGCAGCTGTTTTGAAGTCCTAGGTGTTCTATTGAGAGACCAAAGGCAAGTAGGGACCATCGGACTAGATGCTAGCAGTAATTTGCTGCAGGCCTATACCAGCAGCCATTTATGACACTCTGCTTACTTCATTGAATTATTAGTGCATTTGGCGAGGCAAAGCCAAGACTATGTCAAGTCCTTGCTCATCTTCATCCAACTTTTGCCCATTACTCTGGGAGGAGGAAGTATGCAAACCTACAGCACTCACGTACCCCAGCACATTCAGGCCCAAGGTCCAGGGTGCAAGGGGTGGGGGTTAGCCCCCATTAGTCCCTTAGGCAGCGGTTTAGTCTAAGTCACAATCCACTGGAAGCATCAGACATTTGAATTTTTTGTTCTTCAGACCCTCCTATCAGAATGTGGTTTTTTAACCCCTGCTTAAAGAGTTTGTTTTTCTATTTGCACACTGAATTTCTATCATCTCTTGCAAACATCTCTCTGGGCTCGCCCCTCTGCTCTCCGTCCACAAATACATTTCCACATGGGTATAATTAATCTCAATCTCTGCCGTATTATGTGTTTCACACACATTGACAGGAAGTTCCCCGAGTGACACAAGTGCCATTACACCGTATCATGTGGCAGACATGCCGACAGCTGAAGCTGAAGTGATGTCTATGGTGGATTGACAGTGGCCGTTGCATGCATGTTGAGCCACTGATTCATCGGGACTTGGGCATCCTGGGATAAAATTGCCTCCAGCCGGAGATTCCCTGCAAGCCACTGGAGCAATAAATAACCTGAAATTATTGTGCTGGGGGCGGCGGGAGAGGGGAGGGGACGAGAGAGGCTCTTAGCAGATCCTGAATGATTGACTGATCTTCTCTATACCGGGTTTCCCGTAAATGTTCAGTATAAGGTCATCCTGATGATGAAGTAGATATCAGGAAATTTAGGAGCAGCTTCAGGTTGCTCATGCTATGGCTCGTCACGCCACGCTGGGTAAGTCGAAGGTTGCTGGCTTGCTACAGAGCCTGGTGTTTGTTGTTAGAGGTGGCTGTGGTACCCACTTCGCCGGCAAGATCTTGAGATCCTTGATCCATGGAAGGAGGGATTCATGCCAGGGGGGAAAGAAA
The DNA here is from genome assembly GCA_007922155.1 of Mesoclemmys tuberculata. Taxonomy (NCBI): domain Eukaryota; kingdom Metazoa; phylum Chordata; order Testudines; family Chelidae; genus Mesoclemmys; species Mesoclemmys tuberculata. Next base: position 4,473,501 of record ML675603.1, on the reverse strand, counting down.
GGCCTGAACGAGGCTGAGAAACTTATTATTATTAGCCCTGCGGTAGTAACTAGAGGCCCCACCAAGAATCAGCTGCTGCATAGCGAGACAGTCCCTGCTCAATGAGGCAAGGGGCTTCAAAGGAAACCCAGGGAGAGCGAGTGACTCAGCGTCACTCAGATGATCCAGGATGTTGTTTAGACTAGAACCAGGCCTCCTCAGTGCCAATGCAACGTGCTATCCGCTAGTTTCTCAACTTTAGGATACCAGGGACCAGCTTCCTATGCTGTCAGGGAGATCTCAGGGACTGGTGCCGGGCCACGGACTGGTCACTGAGAAACACGGTGCTAGAATAAGCTGCTCTTCCCCTTGCCCCAGCTCAATTAGCATTTTGCCTATTACCTGAAACCTGAATTTCTGGTGGTTTGGAATCCCTTGGTTAAGGAGCCTCTCCTTCGCCTTTGCCCCATGCCCCCACTCCCTCGGGGGACTGCCCTGCTTCGAGGCTTCCACATCCCCTCATGCCTCTCTCAGTTCTCTCCATCTCGCCCGGCTTTTTAGGGAGGGGCTGTGGGGCCCATCTGTGCACATAGCAGAATATGTCTTCTTGTGTCCCCTGGGCCTGCTCTAGGATTTGATGTGCCCCAGGCGCCGCTGGGTGCACACAGAAATGGAGTAGAGGGGTACATTCAATCCCACACGTCCTTTTTAAATAGAGGGGCTGGGGGCACGCTGGTCGGGTTGGGAAGGGAAATAGCTTGGAAACAAGAGGGAAAGGCAAAAATCTCAGATTGTCTCCTTACAACACCTGCAGATGCAGTGGGTGGGAGACTAGACAGGATTCTCCAGAGGCTGCCCTCAAATACTTCTGTGGGGGGTCAGGAAGGTTTGGGAACATCATCTATGATGGTGAGGGAGGGCTGTGTGTAGCCATCCCTACCAGCAGTTGAAATCACAGAGTTTCAGGCCAGAAGGGACCATCAGATCATAGAGTCTGGCCTCTGGATATATATCACAGGCCATCATCCCCCTGCCGCACTAAACCCAACAACTGGAATTAGACCAAAGTTTTAGACTAGGCTCTTTTGTGCCACATGCAGAGAACAGGAGGTGCTGAGGGAAATGATTAAGTGAGCTATACCCAGATAATTCTAGCCAGTGACCCACACACACACACATTGCAGAGAAAGGCCAAAAAAAACCCAAACCCCCAAGGTCACTGTCAGTCTGAGCTGGGGGAAAATTCCTTCCGAACCCCACACACAACGATCCATTGGACCCAGAGCATCTAAGCAAGAACCAGCCAGCCAGGCACCAGAGAGGGAGAAAATGATCTGTGGCACTTCAGAGCCCTGGCCCGCCCCATCCAATGTCCCATCTCTAGCTGTGACCATCCCTGATGCTTCATAGGAAGGAGATACAAAAAAACACAACTCAGAATACATTGGAAAGAAACAAATCCCGTTCCAGACCCCTGCAGCTGGCTGATAACTAAAAACTTCAGCGTTCCTTCCTGGCTTTGCTGTGGGGCTACAGCAACCATAGAAACCTACAGACTGGGGGACGTGTGTGTGCATGAGGGGGAATTTTGAAAGTTTCCTATCGTTCTAACCAGACTGTTCTAACTCGTCAATCATTTGAGATTTCTCCATACCGGATGTGCCTGGCTGACCAAAGTCCTTGTTTGAACCAAGAGCTCTATGGTCCCTGGCTCACTAGTGTTATTGTAACAGCTCTTGTGTAAACCGAATTCATGACGCAGAGTTACCTATAATCTTTGATCAACGTTCTGAGGGAGACAGAGAGAGAGAAGTTCAATCTCTGTGGGCTGTTTGGCTCTCGTTCCCTATTAAAATTGCCAGACAGGCTACCAGTTGTGGTGGGCATCTGCCTTTCAGGAACAGCTATGTGGCTACCAGTTCATTTCACATTGCTCACCAAACAGCCACTAGGTATCCACCGTTTTCAATTCCTTCCTAACGACTTGAAGCAGCCGTGAACAGGTGGCTTAGAGATAAAAGGCAGCCCCCTCCCTTGACTAATCCACCAGGACATATGTTAGCCGAGCCTGCTGTTCTAACCCATGGCTTTCCACTACAACCGGCCAGGTCCAGGATCTGTGAGTGAGTCCTGCTCACCCTGAAATTGTGTTAGTCAAACACCGCCTCAGTCCAATCATCGCCTAGAGGCAGGAGGAGAGATACAAGTGAGGCTAGAGGGTAGGGGAGGGGAAAAACCCAGAAATATCTGTCAGAGGGTAGGTCCAGTCTGCTATCTCCTGGCTCTTTTGGTCAGTTCTCACTGAGTGCCAAGTTGCTACATGCAGTGGTGTTATCTCTACGTCCCCTCTCCTTTTCCCCTAGGGTTATTCCCTATTCCCCTCCCCCAGCATCATTTTTGGATGAAACATCTTTTATCTCTTCAGACAGTTCAAGAAAGAGTCTTTCTTCCCCCCTCCCCCCTCAGAATTTGCCATAGACCGTGCGTCTCTCTGCCTTAGCCCCTCTCCCATCCCATGGCCCACACTATCGTTCCTCTCTTGGTTTTACATCTCCCATTCCCACTTCTAGTTCAGAGTCGCTGGGAGAGAACACAGTGGTTGCTAGCGCCGTTCGAGTGTTCTTCCCCCGACTAGCACAGTGGGAGATTTCTTTTCTGAGAACCAGGCTAGCCAAACTGTGCAGTGGGCTACACCCCAGTGGGTTGGTACCAAGATGGTTCTCAGGGATTAAGGAACCTGTCCACTTGAGTTAGGAAAGCTATGTTTGAGATGCCAACCTTTTGCCTGCCTGGTTTCAACTGGAGTGCATTAGTGCTTTCTAATCAAAATGCAAAAAGGAGGGCCTGGGCAAAAAGAACAGACCCAGACAGGGACAGATCTGTGTGGACTTGAAGACAAATAGGAGTAGAGCTGCCTGTCCAGTAGCAGACCTGAAGGAGGTTTCTGTGGCATCTCTTTCAGCAGCAAAAATGAGTCCAATAAAAGATATTGTCTCACCCAACGTGTTTCTCTAATGCCTGGCAGATTAACAGAATTAATCTTCAGTGCTGTCAGGTTTCACATTTTATTTTATGATTACTATATTCATCATACGCCCAGAGCTTCATTACATGACAAGTCAGACAAGTTCCCTCAAGCTTGACCTCAGTCATAAACCCCTCTACCAAAACAGCTGGATGCTAGCTGAAACAGAGCAGAATTCGTTATGAAGCCTTAGATCTCCCACACTTGGTTAGTCTCCACCTGTTTAGTCTTCATGGAAATACTGGCTTTTATACTTTCCTGTCTGGCAGAGACACATCCCATTTTTTTTCCCCTTCTGGCAGCTGAAAAGTGAACTAAGGGTGAAACTTTAGGGTTCCCAGTAGACAGAACAGCTCTGTGGGCCAAGTGAAGTAGTCTTCCTGTGGAACACTCTTGTTTTGGATGGAAAGGCTCGGTCAAAGCGGTGGAGACAATAGAACATCACAGTTGGAATGGTAATATTCCTTGCGGATCTTTTGAATCCTAGAATTTCGCTTCCTCCCAAGAAATAAAACAGGAAAGCAATGTCCAAAATCCTCTTTGAGTTGTGAAAAAACGCAGGGGAAAAAAATCATTCTCTGGCCCATCATACACAATGAGCACTTACCTCTCGGGCTGGCATTCAGCACAGAGTTATGGTTCTCCAGAAAACACGCTTGATTGCCTTAACTTGGCAGGGTGGAAATACTTTTTAATGATGCTTTAGCACACATTTGGAAGGTTCTGTTCAGCAAGATCCAGGGCTGCCCTAAATAGGATGCTGGAACATTCTTGAATCCTAGGAAGGGTGTATCATACATAACAGCATCAAGGTCATGGTTAGGACAGTAGCTCTGACTGCAAAAGTCTTGTATCAAGGCAGGAGACTATGAGGAAAAAAAGGTCTCTACAGTTTGCAGCTATGTTGGCTGATGGTGCGGTTCTGCTAGTCTTTCCAAGCCAAACATGGTTGGACCTGGCCAGGATTTGGACAGCTGACCTTCAAGGACAACCTAGATTCTGCAGAAAACATCCTTGCCATTTCAATTACAGCCATTTTTCCCTTTGGGTCAGTGCCCCACCATTGTGATAAGGGGGTCTGGAGGAAAACTGTGTTTCTGAAGGTAGCATCTTTCAGATAAGAAATCAAACCAAATTCCTGGCCCAGGGTCTTCTCCTCAAGAGTCAAGGTATTAAATCTGTGCATCCTGGCCAACTTCCAACGTAGGTCACTACAGGAATCAAAATGTTTTCTAGCTGTTGCAATGGTAAATCCTGCCACCCATTTGTGGAGAACTCCTCACCGTTCACGTCAAAGGAAGTTTTGTCTGGATAAGAACAGCAGGTGTCAACTCGCCTTCACCTCTTGTCCTGAACCGCTGTGGAAAGTGGCTGTCCCACCTAACAGGTGGCTACATTTCAGTGTCAGATAGTCTGTAAAGTGCTCTGGAAGCCTTTGAGACCGAAGGTGGGACATCAGTGAAAGGTATTACTGTTACAGGAGTTTTTGCTGGATCACCTTGACAGAGTAGTCCCTGAAGCTTGAGGGTTTAGTCCCTTAACTGGTCTCTGTTGGCTCGTGGGCCAATTTACTGAGAGAGCAACATGTTATCCTTCACTTGAGATTGTTTGCATAGAAACATGACCGAGAAATAAATCGCTGTGCTTCTAAAACCAGGTGACTCTTTCCTATTTATCAACACCAGTGTTTACCCACCTTCCCCAAGGATTTAAGTCACGGGCAGCTAGAAAAGCAATTTTATCCTGCTATCCCATACCTTATTTTCTAGCCAGGGCTCTTATTTTCTTTTCTGCAGCATGTAACATAGTTAATAAAATGACAGGGAAATAAAGCAAGAAAGCCGTCATGCTGATCTGTGTCCAAATCACACTCCATCTTGCAACGGCTATGGAAAAATATAGTAACACATCGAGCCACTCACTGCTACTGTATTTCAGTCACCGTGGGCTTCACTCAGGCTGTTCTCTATAGAGGCTGGTGCTATAGTAGAAAAATTGGTCCATGTTTTCAAAAGTGACTAGTGGTGAGTTTGGGTGCCTGGTTTTTGGAGGAGAAGAGGGTAGAAAGGAAAGCTGGGGATGGGAGAGAGAGGGAGAACTGTGAAAGTGAGGAAGGGAAGGAGTCATCTCTATGTGGCAGAAGAGCAGAAGCCAATGCAGGGATCTGTGAAAAAGAGAAACTGACAGAATGAAAAGGAAAAGATGATCTTGGCAGATGCGTTTTGGAGGGACAGGAAGGGGGCTAGATGTGAGTGGAGGAAAATGTGGCAGTCGTCACTGTGGAAAGTCACAGGAGCATTGGCCCAGGTTTTGGCAACGGGGATGAATAAAAAGGGATTAATTCTATAGTTATTATACAGCCAGTGTAGCACTCTCCAGCGTAACTGGGCAGCCTTATATAATTTACATCAATAGAATACAGACATTTTCAGTGCTTATTTATTGATGAATTGATTGTATTGCACAGGTGCATTAGAGCCCCAGTTGTGGAACAGGACTTTGTTATGCTAGGTGCTGCACAAACACAGAGCAGAAAGAGGATTCCCCTGCCCCACGGAGTTTAGTTCTTTTTCCTCCCTTGCTCACCATCACAAGGATCAAGTGTAATCCAGATTCTGTCAGACCCGGTGCTTAGTAAAATGCTAATGCTTCACTGAAGACAGTGAAAATTGTTAGACTGACTCCCATAGGGCCAGGATTACATCCAAGGTTTCTACTGGATTGAAAATATTGGCTCCTAGCAATACTTGCCTTTACTTGTACAGGAATTATCTTTAAAGTTAGTAAAAACTGATAGGAGCATTTTAGTTGCTATCATTTTCTTATTACACCTGGTCAAAACACAAAGAAAAAAGAAATATTTTAAAAAAAACAACCCAAGATTATCTTTGTTTTCCATTGAAATTCAAAATTTGAAGACTCCAAGTGCCATTGGGGTTTCAAAGTGTGGAAAAAAAAAAACCCTCAGCAGCTCTGATGTTGGTTGAAGAAAAAGGGAGAAGAGGGAAAAATCAAACAATTAATGAAAATTTTTCCCCATTTCGTCAAAATCACGATGCATTTTTTTTTGTAAAAAAACCTCAAAAAAAAAAATTCCATCTCCTTCAAATGATTATAGCTTTGGTCTCAAGAAACATAACACTGGTGTGAGCGCTCGTAAGAGCATTTGTGTGACAGAAATGAGGTAGAGACTGTTGGACTGAAAAAGGGTGTAAAATGGAGAGAATAAGTAAATTGTTCAAAACTACTATTTTGCTTTTCACCCTGTGTGTGCGTGCGCACACATTTCTGGCTCGCCTCACACAGAATGAATAGTTGGTAAGAAAAGTGAGCCAGGAATAATGACAACTAGATGCTCCAGGTCTGATTTCTCGTCTCCCTTACCCCAGTGTATCTCCATTGTTTTTAGTGGATTTGCTCCCCATTTATGCAGGTGTAAATGAAAGCAGAATCACGCTGGCTGTCCTCTTCCCCCAGATTGAAACCTGACTTTAATTATTATTTATAGTAGAGTGGCACCTAGAGGCCCCAGCTGAGATCAAGGCCACATTGTGCTAGGTGCTGTACATACACACAGTAACATTTCCCTCCCTGTTTTGCTTAGTGTTGGCCAGCGTCTGACACCCTTAACTCACCTTCAGTTACACCTTTTCCACAAGTGAGCGATCCCTGTGAAATCTCTGGGACTACTTGAGGGCTAAGGCAGTACTCAGCGTGAATATTCTCATCGGCATTGCACTCTGGCTGAGTCTAAAGAAGCGAGACCACCATCGGAGCTGGGACCCAGCTACTTCTTTAATAGACTCGGAGGCTCTCAGGCTGTGATCACACCGTGTGCCCTCCTGCATAACAGGCCACAGGACGCCTCTGAGTGAATTTCCGATTCGACTGGAGAGAGCTGGATGCTGGTTAACAAGGATAAATCTTCTGGGCCGACTCATACCATCACGTTTTATTCAGTTTCCCATTGACTTCTTCTCAAAGACTGGAGACGCTATCTGGCCCACAGACATTAGCAGCTGGCTGGTAGCTTTGGCGACGAGGCAAAATCAAATACAGATTTGCTCTTCTGTTGCTACGTCATGGCTCTACGGTGTCAAATGAGTGACAGCTGCTCTCTGCCAGTATTCTGTCTGACTCCAGTGATGCACGAGGAGCAGTTATTGCCACTAGTTTCTCTGACAACAGCCACACTTCAGCTATCATGTGGCCTAATGAAAGAGGCCTGGATTTACTTCAGAATCCTGGAAGACTCCTCCTTTTGGTGCCTTGCGGTCCTCCAAGGAAGATTAGCAAGAGATCCATGACTGCCATCAAACCTCATGGAGTCTATATGATCTGAAAGAAATCTCGGGGGCGGGGGGAGGGGAGAAAAGCAGGAGAAGTTCACTACTTTACAAGCTCCGGTCCTTTATTTACACTCACAGCAGCCTCTGTCCTTATGCATGAAAGAAGTATGATTTGGATGAATGGACTACAAAATGGACAGAGAACTGGCTAGATCATCGGGCTCAATGGGTAGCGAACAATGGCTCCATGTCTAGCTGGCAGCCAGTCACAAGCGGAGCGCCCCAGGATTCGGTTCTGGGGCCAGTTTTGTTCAGCATCTTCATTAATGATCTGGTGGAAGGGGTGGATTGCACCCTCAGCAAGTTTGCAGATGACACTAAGCTGGGGGAGTGGTAGATATGCTGCAGAGCAGGGAGAGGATACAGAGTGACCTAGACAAATCGGAGGATTGGACCAAAAGAAATCTGATGAAGTTCAACAAGGACAAGTGCAGAGTCCTCCACTTAGGACGGAAAAATCCCGTGCACTGTTACAGGCTGGGGACTGATGGGCTAGGCAGCAGTTCTGCAGGAAAGGACCTGGGGATTACAGTGGATAAGAAGCTGGATATGAGTCAGCAGTGTGCCCTGGTTGCCATTAGCATATTGGGCTGCATTAGTAGAAGCATTGCCAGCAGATCGTGGGAAGTGGTTATTCCCCTCTATTCAGCACTGGTGAGGCTGCATTTGGGGTATTGTGCCCAGTTTTGGGCACCTCACTACAAAAAAAGATGTGGACAAGTTGGAGAGAGTCCAGCAGAAGGCAACAAAAATGATTAGGGGGCTGGAGCACAAGATTTATGAGGAGAGGTTGAGGGAACTAGGCTTGTTTAGTCTGCAAAAGAGAAGAATGAGGGGGGATTTGATAGCAGCCTTTAACTACCTGACAGGGGGTTCCAAGGAGGATGGAGCTAGGCTGTTCTCAGTGGTGGCAGATGACTGAACTAGAAGCAAATATCTCAAGTTGCAGTGAGGGAGGTCTAGGTTGGATATTAGGAAAAAGTTTCCCCTAGGAGGGTGGTGAAGCACTGGAATGGGTTACCTAGGGAGGTGGTGGCATCTCCATCCATACAGGTTTTTAAAGGGGTGGCTTGACAGAGCCCTGGCTGGGATGATTTACTTGGGGTTGGCCCTGCTTTGAGCAGGGGGATGGACTAGATACCTCCTGAGGGCCCTTCCAACCCTCACCCTCTATGATTCTATGATCAGCACCCGGAAGATTAACGCTACGATGACACTGCTGCATCAGTGCAAGGATGAATGGCAGAGGGAGTCAAGGTGGTTGGAGCTAATGAAGAGCAGGGATTAGTAAGGAAAAAGGAAAAAGGCGGCTTGTGTTAGTTGGCACCGGGAGCCTGTGATGTCAGGGTGATGTCAGTCCGCCAGGTGGTAACTTTTTCCAACTCAGCTCCAAACCGTGCGGGCCTTGTTTTTGTTTACTTTTCCTCTCCTCTCTGAAAAGGCCAGTGAGCGAGCTTTGAATCTGGTGCCTTGTGAGCGCTGCCTATGAATCATTCAGCGAGGAACCTCACTGCCCTCACACCGGACAGAGGGCTTGGCCCGAGGAACGCCTTTCAGAAAGGGAGGCTAGGTACACATGCCGGGGGGGCATGGTGCTCAGTGAGGGTCACAGACACAGAGACCGTTGGCCTCAGCCTTTCGCTTGGCATTATTTGTCTTCTGCAGTCCCACATAACCAGCGGTCCGGTCTGTGACGATGAAAGCTGCCTTTATCCCCTTCTTTCCTCACTCTCCACCTTCCCTCTGGGTGAATGCGCGTGGCTTCCACTACCAATTTCGCGCTGGCAATGACCTTTCCACTCCTCACTTGGCATCGGCCTGTGAATCCCACGTCTGGCATCTTCTCCTGGACGCCTCCCTGGCAACATAATCTTAAAATAGCTTAACTGAAGAGCCTTGCCTTCCCTCCCAAACCTGGTCCTCTGCCCCATTAGCACCCGCCTCCAGCTTTCTTGTGCCATAGGTCTGCGATTTACAGATGAGCTTTGTAAGTGTTGTGGAGGAAAAAAGGAGCAGGTTTTGGGCGGGTGGGGCAAAGGAGAGCAAACTCCAGGCTTTTCTTTCTGTTCACATTGCTAAAACTGCACTTCAAGCTCCCATCACTTCCTATCGTAAGTGTTTCACCCTGCACCTCAATGGCCTCTCTAACAAGACCCCTAAATGGCCTCTTTCTAACATAATCCCCCTCAAAGTCCATACAAAATGCAATCCTTCAAATCATCTTCAGCATCGTGCCCCATCCCACTTTTTTAATTCTTCCCCTGACTCCAACTTCCCCAAGCTCAAATTTCTCAGCCTCACTTTTTTGGGTCCTGAGGAAAAACAAAAATATCATTATGTACCAGGGGACAGAATTAAGGTTGCAGTGGGTAACTTTAATTCTGGCCTCTCCTAACTTTGGAGCAATTGACTTTTTTTTTTTTTTTTTTTGAATACTTTTAAATAACATTCTTATAACATACTTTCTGTATGTTATTTTCAAGTCTCTTTTTTACAGAAAAACAAACAAAACCAGACCAATTACGTACCTTTATCACGGAAGATAAAGGATTAACTGCAATGGCTGGTAGCAGTAGAAGACTGTTATCCTGTGTGCACCAGCCAGTAAGAAAGGATACAGGACATCCTGAAACACACGCACAAGAAGCCCATTATACAGAGAGCATAGCTGAGAGATTAGTTTCAACTGATTATTTCCAATCAACAGTGTGGTTAAATGCCTGACCTTTGAGTATTCCTGTCAAAGGCTGTTTACCTCTTCCATCACTCCCCAGGTGACAGCAGTCCTGTGTCATGGCCCTCCAACAGCCCTTCTTAGCAAGTCCATCCCCCTCTAGAGGATATCAAAGAATCCAAACAAAAAAGAAAACAGTCCCACAGCCCACAAGAGGCTGGGCCCCTCCCTTACACAAAGGAGGGGAAGCAGTCTTTCAAATCCCACAGGAAGTCTCAGCTCACACCCTCCTGTGTGGCTGCAGGCCAAGAGTTAGCCCTGGAGTTTTTAATCTAGAAAGAAACCAGCCCATCTTATTTCCTCAAAGGGCTCAGACTGACAAGGGAGCCTGAAGCCGCACAAATGCAGTGGGTTGTGACTGATCGTGACCGCAGAAGTTCTTTAACTCCTTCTTGCCTAGAGGGGGTTATTTTCCCCACCACGCTGCCTAGGCTCTATTCACAGCTCATGTAACCCCTCAGTGGACTATGGGGACTTGCTCAAGGCCACGGAATTATTAACACCAATCGATGGGAGAAGTGAAACTTAAATGTATGGCCTCCTGGTTCCCAGCCCAGTGCACCTTCCACCTGGCCAAAGGCTATTCTAAGAGGCTCGCTTTTTGCCTGGATGTTCAGTGTGTCTGACATGCTGAACAAGATGTAAGGGCAGGGCTGATAGCAGAGATTTTAGCGTCAACCAGTTGCTAACTTTACCAGGCAAAACAAAGATGATGTATGAGGGTGTTCAGCGGTTTATAATTTGGCCTAGTCGGAACAGATTTTCCCGGGGACAGCAGAAGTCATCTCCCTGACCCCAGACTTTCCTGCTGAATTTCAAGCTCCTGCTGCAAATTTTGCCACAGCTTTTCAAAAAATGGCTGGACAAAAATGTACAATGGAAAGAGTTAGGCAGCTTAAATATGAGGGTTTCCCCACTCCCCCTATGTTACATATATATATTTCCCCCAGCCACCCAGCTATAGGTATATTCCAGGCAGGGCTTCCTAAACCAGGGGAAAGAGAAGAGAAGAAGGTTCCTGGAAGTTCACTAGAGACTTTGTCATGCAAATCTAGCTTACCTAGGAAGGATTCAGCTACTGTGGGAATGGGTGCTATAAAAAAAGACTATGGATGCTACAGAAATGACACAGACATAAATACCTAGCCTACACTAATATTTCTCTGGACACTCAGTTTCCCCAGCGCTAGCCCTTTTTATGGAGGTTGCTGCGACACATACATGGAAACAATAACTTAGTTCATATAGGGTATTGGCATATTCCTCTTCCTGTCCTCAGGGAACAGCAAAGGGAAAAGAGGAAACTGAGTGAACTAATTACACTATTAATGAGCCAGTTTTCTGGGCTGCGTTCCAGACCACAGATCAAGCCAGCAACGCACATAAGGTCCCAAGCAGGCAGATTAGCACAATAAGGATCCCAGTGTCCCCAGCTAATTCCTTCGCTCCCGGTTTGCTGCTCCACCTGCCGTGCCGATGCCTTCCATCATCATTCACCTGGATTTCAGTGGAATATTGAGACACAGCCGCAGAGCTGGCAGCAGCGAGCACGTACGATCTGCCTGGGCATTTGGCTGGTTCCCTTTCCTTTGCTGCCATCTATTTGCTGATATAAGAGCATATGCAGTGGAATGGGTCCAAAAGGCCCTAAGGCTTCTTGAGTTCACTTTTAGCACCGTCAGCTTAAAAATTGTGAGCACCACTGGGTCGATAGCGAGACTGGGCGAGGTCTAGTGGCCCGCACATGGGTCTGAGAGATGGGAATCCTGGATTTAATGCTGACTAATTCTGGGACCTTGGTGATGTCATTTACCTTCTCAGTTTCTCCTTCTTTAAAATGGGAATACTGCTTACCTGCCCCTTGAGCTCTGTCTATCACATCACTGATGAATTTTACTGTCCCCACTGGGTGAACACAACACAAATGCATTCTGTGATGGAACCGATGTACAGAAGCAATCCAACCCAGAGCACAATTGTCATGGGGTGCTCACCCCACGCTAGCCCAGAAAGAGTTAATGTGGCTTAGAAGGGGTTAAGTAACCTGATATGCTGCCCTTGAGGGAAATTTCAGCTTGAGAGGCAAGCCCTGATTGGGAATGGAGACCAGCTGGGTAGAAGCAGGTAGGAATTTTTTTTTTTTTAAACCTCAGAAGGAGTAAATTAGAGTGACCTGGTTGGAGGGCCAAGCCAGGAAAAGGGAGCATCCTGACTCACACAGCTGAAGCACTCTGTAACTCCGGACACAGGAGAGGGGTACCAGTGCGAATGAGCGAGGGAAGGGAGCGTCAGACCAGGCAGAGCGATTTCCCAGATGCAATCCCCAGCCCTGAGTAGAGCACCCTGTTATAAGACACACCACACGACTTCTGTAACCAAGCAGCCCTGCTCCCATTGGGGATGGGGTATTTGACTGTCACAGTCATAATTTACATGGCATCGGGGGACGCCTTTTCGTAACCGAAGAAACAGCTGAACTTTGCTTGCGGTGAATAGTGGAGTTTCAAATTCACTCACCTGGGAATTGATGCTGGTAACCCCACTATTAAATGTTCCTTCAAACCGTGCATGAACTGGAAGGAATACTTGTGAAAAACAATTCTGACTATTAGCTCAGCTTTACTTGACCCACTGTGAGGTTGTCAGCATGGGACAAAGCGTAATTTAGCAATTCAGGGCCTCTCCTGGGTTTCAAGAGAGATTCAACTGGCTGCTCTGGCAGATTTTCTGTGTGCCTTTCAGTCCCTGTGCCTGAGCTATGAAATGGAGAGAATACTTCCCTATCGCAGGGGCCTGTTGTGAAGATAAGTACATGACAAGATAATGTAATCAGGCTAGCATGGCTACAAGGATCAATTAAGTAGAATTTATCCACCGTGTTTTAAAGATGCAAACTTCTACCCAGGGCACATCTGCACAGAACACTCGTGGCTCTGTTTTCTCAGGGCCCGGATCAGTTGGCTTAGGTTCCCAGGGCGTGGGCTGTGGAGCTAAAAATAGCAGTGTAGCTGTTCCCAGTTGAGCTGGAACTGGGGCTCTGAAACCTAGCAAAGGGAAGGGTCTCCGAGTCCAGGCTCCAGCCAAAGAGGGAACATTTCCACTGAGATTTTTAGCTCTGCAGCCCAGGCCTGTGAGCCCGAGTCGATTGACCAAGCCCCTCAGACGGTGCCCTGAGGTGTTTTTTCTTTCTCGTGTAGGGATACCCAAATAGGCTAGTGTAACACACTGGCAAAGTCTGTGCTGTGACCTCGTCTAGTAGCTAGGCCACTGAAACCCAACAGCTTCCTACAGCTGTCACTGGGAGTACTTCTTTAACTCCAGCAGATGAGGACTAGACCGTCACATTGAAGGTCCCCTGTTCAAACCTTCCTAAAAACATGCCATAGAGATTTATGTGTCTTCCTCTGCAGCATGGGGCATGGCTCACTTGCTGGTGGATTCTCTGTACCTTAAAGCTTTTAAACCTTTCTTTGAGGACCCCAATAACTCAGTCATGGGACACGGATCTATTAGAGGAGTGGATGGGTGAGGTTCTATGCTCTGCATTGGGCAGGAGGTCAGACTAGATGATCATATTGGTCCCTTCTGAGCTTCGAGTCTATGAATCTATTAGATTTATACTAGCAGTTTAAATCAAATACCTTCCAAAAAACTTCTTTTGCCTGACTGAACCCAGTACAGTATATGAATTAGCAGCGCCACTTAATAGGGTTGGATATAGCAGCGTATGTCCGTATAAAGAACATTACACAGGCAGTTAATTGCTCAAGGAGGGGCCCTTATTAGAACATTCGGCAAACAGGATCTGATGTCTTCTATTTTTCTTTAGCAAATGTTATTTAAACGAGACAATGGGGAGACTTCCCCCACACCCCAAAGGATGAGAGATGAAATTCCTTTCTGCCTTTGCTCTCACGTTTGGGTATGACTCAGATGGTTAAGGTATCCCCTCCCTTCTTTCAGCTCCGCAGCCACAAAGAGCTAGGAAAGAAAATAAATTGAATTCTGGAGCTGAGGTCCAGGAGGGAAATCAAACATAAGCAGAGGGGAAGATCTTAGCCCAGTGGCAAGGTCTCTTGTTGCATTTTTCTTACATTTATTTGGCTTTTTGTCTCTCTCATTTCATGTGTTTTATTTCTTTTGGTTTCTCTCTCCTCCATCTATCTGGTATTAATTTTGTTCTTTTACATCAATGAATTGCTTTCTGTTGGATTCCCTTCTCAGCAAACTTTTTTTTCCCATTCTTGCAATTAATTTCTTCATTGCTTCAGCAACGTTTTGCATCTTTGCGTCTGTCCCTCCCTCAGCCTTTCTCCTACTGTCATTTTGATAGGGTTTAATGCATCTTTTCTTCTCTTCTTCTCTCGTGTTTGTTTTTCTCCCTTCCTTTCCTATCCCCTTCCTTCCTTGCCAAGCGTTCACTTTCTTTTTGACCCCTTTACAGTTTTTAGACCTTCTGCCCAATCCAGATACTCTATCCAGTTTATCTGACCTAAGCTAACAAGGGCTGGTCACAATTTTTCAGTCAAAATCATTTTTGACAGAAGATTGGATTTTTTGACAAAACAGATTTGTAAGTGTCTGCCATCTTCATAGATGGCCATCCCAAGCTATCTCCTGTTCTTTTGAGTTTTCCACCATCTTAGGTTGAAAGGATCTCACAAGAGTTTGAACTAGAAAACACAACCCAGCTGGATTGGGGATCCAAACCAGAATGAAACCAGTAGAAGCAGATTCAGGTCAAAGGATATGAATCTGAATTCTCCCTGAAACTTGACAGCCAATTTCCATAGAATGCACCCAATTACCATTACATATGATCCATACATATTTACATTAGAGTTAGTAATAAACAGTATTTTGTACTTTAGACCTCGGCAACTGAGGCATTTCCTACCTTGATGGTATGGAGCCAGCATGACTCTATTCAGCTCCCACCCAGGTCCCTTCAGTGTAGCATTTAGGCCAAGGATCTGCTGAGAGGAAGGGAGTAGCTACAGTTTTCAGTCTCCAGGGCTGTCATCCTCTGGGTGAAATCCTCACCCTGTGTTATACAGGAGATCAGACTAGATGGTCATAACACCCCATTTCGGCCTTAGGATCCATGAATCTATTCTAGCACCTTTCCCCAGCTCTGCGTTCACTTAAAATGAACCATTCTTCATATTGATCTTTTCAAAGTCATTCCCTGTCCCTTATCGTCCTCTCACACTGATGTAAATCATGAGTCGCTGCTGAAACCAACAGCAGGTAAAAGTTGTGTCAGTAAGAGGAGAATTGGGTATAGAGGGAAGCCAAAGGGAGGTGGATTGTCTCCCTCATTGATAACAGGTTTGCTTTGGGAAAGTCAAGCTGCGGAGCTTTTAGAGTGAGTACAGAAGGGAGGTTTTGGCAAATATGCCTGTGCAAGCATTTCCTGAAGGCC
Organism: Mesoclemmys tuberculata; assembly: GCA_007922155.1. Taxonomy (NCBI): domain Eukaryota; kingdom Metazoa; phylum Chordata; order Testudines; family Chelidae; genus Mesoclemmys; species Mesoclemmys tuberculata. The sequence goes on along the minus strand of ML675603.1, from coordinate 4,457,989 downwards.
ACTATGTTTAGTGAACCCTTAAAGGATCCGTTTTGTTTTAACCAGGACACTTGGATCTAGCCAAGTGTCAAATATCCTCCTAATGACAACACCATGAAGACTTTCACAGGCTTTTCCTTTTCTTTTTTTTTCTTCTGTTTTTTTTTTCATCTGAAGGTAAACTTTCCTTTAACAAACTCAACCCAGCCAGAGCAACTTGTGAGAACAATGAGTCATAAAAAAGGCCTGATATTTAAAACAATTGTGTTCACATCCTCAGTTGATTTCCGGTAATGATTTCCCTCTGAAGACCTCAGTCAAAAATATTAATAAAAATAATAAATAAAATAGAAGAATGTGCCCCTCCCTGGTCCTCCTGATAGGCTCTTTGGCTCCAGGTGTTGATAAAGCAGACATGTAAACAGAGGAATGAGTGAAGCCATTTAATAAGACTCAAAGAACAATTCAGAATATGACTATGGGTTATTATGAGAGAGACAAGGTAGATAAGGTAATATCTTTGATTGAACTAACATCTGTTGGTGGAAGGCACAAGTTTTCGAGCATCACAGAGCTCTTCAGGTGATGGTCTGGGTGAGATAACCAAAGTCTGTAAGCTACATACAAGTTGGGACAGATTGTTAAACCTAAGGGATTTACATGTGCCATAGGAGATCACTTAAAATGAAATAGTCTGTTAAGGGTTAGCAGGCCATGGGGTGTGTTACAAATTGTTTTAATAAGCCATAAAACCAACGTCTCTCTTGGGTCCCTGGTTTTTCGTATCTAGCAGAGTTATGAACTTAAGTTCCCAGGCTCGTCTTTTGAAGATGTTGTACAGGTTTCCTTTGAGGAAAAGACTGAAAGGTCAGCTAGGGAGTTATCACTTTGTGAAGTGTTTGCCCACAGGTAACATGGTGTTTGTCTCCAATGAGAGTTCATTTGAGAGAGTAGGAATTGTGGGTGAAACCATACATTTGTCGGGGCATTTGATGCACTTGATGAGATGTGACAGACAGGTATGTTGATTATTAAGACCATTGTATTACATTAGCACCTAGGGGTGTCAACTGAGATCAGGACCTCATTGAACTAATATGCTAGAGAGACCATTTCTCAGGCCTTGCCCTTCTCTTTTGCCATTCTCTTATATTCTCAGGAGACTGGCTCCATTTTCGAGAAAACTGTTTATAGTATATATTTATTTGTAGTGTGGTTATAGGGAACTCAGCTTTTCAATCACCTGGCTTTTACATGCTTAATTTTTCAACATTAACGCTGCTTTTAATATCTATCTATCCCATGTTCATCATCCCAGTATGTTTGCTGGAGCACATTATTTTATTCACATAACTGTTGAACAGAAGTTACTCGCTGATTTTTGTTCGTCCAAGGAAAAAAAGAAGGATGGTCAGTTCTGCGTTTCCTTGGGGGAAGACATATGCATTTTAATGAAATTGAAAGCCAGCAGATGTAAAACAAATAAAAGGAAATACTTTTTCACACAAGGCACAATTAGCCTGTGGAACTCTTTGCCCCAGGATATCTTTGAGACCGAGAGCTTTGCAGGATTCAGTTAAGGGTTCGACATTTGTAAGGGTGAATAGAAGATTCAGAGCTGTTGTTTTAAGCATTTAAAAATCCATGAATTTTGGAAGGGATGTAAATCCTCAATCATAATCCAATCTTTGACTATTGAGGGTGAACAAAAAACTTTCCCTCCAGGCAGATTATTCCATAGCTGCCTCTTGCAGAGTCCCTTATGCCTTCCACTGAAGAAGCTAGTCCTGACCATTGTTGGACACAGGATACTGACGGTGAGGGACCATTTGTCTGATCCAATCTGGCAATTTTCGTATCCCTGTGTATATATGCACATTGAGTGCAGTCTTTGGGCTCCAGGCACAGCAGCCACAAGTGTTCCTAGCCAATGTGGCCACGAGTTTTCCTTGAGGCCATTGGGATGAGAAAATACAAGCACCCAAGATTATCCCTAGCCATATCCTGAAAGGCAAACCCATACAGTCTTGTGAAGTGTATTAACCCCCGGCTAGTTCATAAAATGCCACCCGCTACAACTTCATCAGGATTGGGTCTGTTTCAATTAGGAAAAGGAAAAGTGATCTCAAGTTCGTTCTCAGCACAAGTGGCAATGGCAGCCAAAGTAAGGAGGTGGTAAAGCTCCCTCAAGCTCCTATTCATAAAAGTGCTCTCATAAATCCTTGCAGAGAAAAAATTACATGGCCAAAGAATAACCTTGTAAAAGGGTTTAAAGGAGAAATGAAACACTGGAGATCAGAAGCTTGTTTGAAATATACGTACTTTGCACTAACATCAGGAAGTCATATTTTTAAAGAGCCCAGGAACCAATTTTCCAAGGATATTATTTTGGTAAGAGATGAAAACTGATACTTAGAGTTAATTTCATATTGCTAATATCAGTGGTCTCTGAGGCACTTTGGACTATTGCTTTGACACAGTAAAATAAAATAATAGCAAGATCCTGACATATTTTGCTATATCACTTCAAATCATGAAGGCCGAGATGTTTAAAAATGGGCGCCTAAAATTAAGAGTCTACAAGCCTGACACGAAGTCTGGATAACATGCCACATAGTGAAAGACTAAAGAGGCTTACTCCATTGAGTTTATCCAAGAAACAGATAAAAAGTGACTTGATTAGTCTACTAGTCCCTACATGGGGAAGGCATTCTGATAGATGGCTCTTTAATTTAGCACAAAAAACATAATGAGACCCAATGGTTGGAAGCAGAAGCTAGACACATTCAGATTAGAAATAAACTGTACCTTTTTAACAGTGAGGGTAATTAACCACTGGAGCATTTGAGTCTCCATCACTTGAAGTCTTTAAATCAAGATTGGATGTCTTCCTGAAGGATAGGTTCCAGCTCAAACAGAAGTTATGGGCTTGATGCAGAAATTATTGGGTGAGGTTCTCTGGCTTGTGTTATTCTGGAGGTCAGAATAGATGGTCATAATAGTTCCTTAGGGCCATAAAAACTATGATTTTATGAAATCCTTATTTAAGTGTCTAAATGAGTGGCCTGATTTTCACAAGCGCAAAGCACTAGAATGGAGCGAGTAACTGATTTTTCATTTCAGTGGCAGAACCCAAATATTTTTTTAAAAATTTTTTTGTCTCAATATATCATTTTTCGATTTATTTCCAGTAAGCAAGACACTGGAATTTTATCCAGATTGAATGAAGCATTTTGAATGTCAATTGAAATGACATTTTGTTTTGAAAATGTCATTTTGAAACAAAAAAAAACCCAAACCGCATTTCAATATTTTTCCAAAACAGATGTTTTAACATTTCCGAACCCTTTTGTTTTCAGGGGGGTTGGAGGTTTGGATGGAATTATTCTCTGAGTTTGTCCTGAATTCACAGATAGCTTCAGTGCTCCCCAAAATGCGGGTTTTTTGGGCAAATTTACTATTTGCTGAAAAGAATTTCACAGGGCTCTGCTGAATACCTAGCAGCTACCATGACAGTACAACGCTTTTGAAAATCAAGTCATTTATTAAGATGCCTAGATAAGGATATAGAACCTTATCGGAGACACTCATGTTTGAGAATTTTAGCTTTAGTTCATAGTGTGGGTTATAAGATTTCCCTAAAAGACACAGCTCAAAATGCTGATACTTTCTGACATCAACGTGCTGACTTCAAGAGGAGCTATGGGTGCTCAGGTGGACAAAAGTCATGCCACTTTTATATAGATGGCTATGCCAAGATTTCCCAAAGTGACCTGTGATTTTCGGTGTCCAATTTGAGACACCTTAAAGGGGCCTGATTTTCAGAGGACAGATGCTCGGCGCTTTCTGAAAATCTGGCCCCTCTACGAAACACTGATTCCCCCCAAAGTACTGGTCACTTTGAAAAGTCTTGCACCTAACGATGGGGTGAAACACTTCACTGCATGCGCCCAGGGTAAAGGAATGTGGGCTTGAGTGCTTAAAAAGGTATTTCGATGCCTTACTCTGGTTGATTTCAACAAAAGATAGGGTCCTAAACACCTTAATCTAGGACTCCGTTCCCACTGAAAGTTGATGTGAGTCGGGTTCCAAACTCTCTCTGTTCCTTCTTAAAATCCCAGCCCCGATGTCCAGAACTGTGGCCTGATAAAATAGCAGCTAGTCTGCTGTGTGCTATTGCTACTGCAATATAGTGCTTGAACAAGCAGACACTTAAACTCCTCCAAATCCTTCCCTTAGACCCACAAGGAGGGAGTCAAAGACATTTATTTCCTCCAATAGGTGCATGCATTTTGCTTCACAATTATGTGCGCTAGCTGGATAATCCTGGGGGATCATTGTTCTAATGATCTGGACAGGAAGGTCCATAGGCCTCCTTAGTGGAGAATTATAGAGTTCAAAGCCAGAAGGGACAACCAGATCCTCTAGTCTGAACTGCTGTATATCACAGGCCACTCAATCCCACCCTAGGCACCCCCACACCAAGCCTAGCATCTGAAATTGTGGGTGCTCATTCAGACTGAACGGATCCTTTTCCCACTGCTATTGCAGTGCGCCCATTGAGCTGTGCGATCCCCATTTGTTTCAGTAGGATCCAGGTGGGTAGAAGTGCCTTTGCAGTCACTGGAAGATGCTGGCGATGTTTTTAAACGGACTTTGCAGAGGCTGACATTTCTTAGGATAGAGTCAGGCCCACTGACAAGTACTGCAGTGAACCAATTCGCTAGGCCGAGCGTTAGTCCAAAGCAGGCTTCGTTTGACCTTTTCTGCCTATGCAAGGTGACGGAGTGACAGCCCTGGAGGCTAAGCTCTCTAGCTATGCACAGCATAGACAAGAGCTGGGCAAACATCCATCAACGCACCCCAGCAGTGTGCCTCAACCCTTTGCTGGAGAAACACCGGAATCGCCTTACTGGATCAAGCCGATGGTCCAGCTGGTCATTGTCTTAGCTCTGACAGTGGCCAGCACTACGTGATTCATGGGGAAGTGCAAGAACACCCATAAATCCATAATAGGCAGACATGGGTAATTTGCTCCCCATCTACTCTCATTCAATAATTAAACAGCATCTTAAATATCAAGTTCTATAGAACTTCCAATACACTTTTTCTTAGCATTTGCTATTGTGGCTCTGGCTATTCTTGTTATCCATATTCTCCAGTCCCTCTTTAAACCTTGCTAAGCTCTTGGCCATAATAATAACACCCCACATCAACACCTGCGAAGGCTATCCAGCCTCCATAGCTAAGCTCAGCAGAATTCTCTCTTTTTCTTTAATAATTTTGCATTTTCAAATAATTAAGCATTTTCATTCTATTTTTATCTATTTGAACTTTTCACCACCGTGGGATATTGGATGGGGGGGAGGGATCGGATCAAACGAGTATTTAATGACAGTAGATTCAAAAATATTAGTTTGACAACCATTAAAACACAAATTGTCAACAACACATCAAAATATGCAAAGTAAATATCCTTAAATCGAACTCTCAGTTCTCAAGCTGCAGTTTTCTGACTTTGCCTATCTGGAAATGTTTTGATAGAAATATTTTTTCATTGCCTTGTGTGTGCATATGGTGAAATTGACATTTCCTAATTAAAAAATCCAATCCTTCCAAGCCTATCCATAGCTCATTCAAACCTTAGCTTCTCTGGCAACAGGTTCAATTTTGATGGGGCTTTTGGTGACAGACTCGAAAGCATAGAAGGCATCTCGCAGTACAGATAGTAAGCCACAGTCCCCACACTGCAGAACCGATAGTCTGACGCCAGACATGACACACACAATAATAATCCCTATTTCTTATATAATGCCTTTCACCAGTAGATCTCAAAGCACTTCACGGTCTTTAAAACACACTTAGTCTCCCAATGCGTCTGTGAGGCAGGGAAGCGTTATGATCCCCTTTGACAGATGGGAAACTAAGGCAAAGCGATTCGAAGTCACTTGCCCAAGGTCACACAGGAAGCTCATGGCAAAATAGGGAATTGAATCTGGGGTCTCCTCCAGCCTCAGCTGGGGCCCTGATCACTGGGAAATCCTTCCTTTAAAGGAGGCAACACCAGGGATTACAATTATGCGTGGAGCGCCGACTGATATCACAGCCCCCTTGCGCTAGATGTGCCAACACAAAGCAATAAACCGTCCGTGCCCTGAGGACCTTACAGACTAAATAGAGAAAGAAATCCCACTTTACCCACCCACTTTACCAAGGGGAACTGAGGCACCGGGAAAGCAAATAACTTGTAGAAGACCACATAGGAAGACTGGTAGATGCAGGAATCAAATGAACATTTACTAATTGTTATGCCACTGCCTTAACCACAAAGCTAACCTTCCTCTTACTTGACCCATCACCTGTTACTGCAGGGCCCTGAGACAATGGTACCCTTCCATGCCTGGTCTCTGCCTGCGGCATGCAATTGAACCCATCTGCCAGCTGGAGCAGGCAGCAATAAGGGCTAGGTTCAATATCCAGGGGTCCCTTTTAACAGTACAATACAGAACTGGCTCAAGCCCCCAGCCAGTTATCGGGGACAATTAAAAACCACCCCTAGGTGCCCCAAAGAGGCAATATTTTCCCACTTGCAAACACTGAGTGTGTAGAGCAGAAAACCCGGCGTCAATTTGGGGAAACACCACAACCAGGATTCAAACACATCTGACCACGGGCAAAACTCCTGCCCCACAGTACATCAGGCACGGTCTTTCGCTTTCATTTCCGACCTTGCGATAGGAGAGTCCCTTTAACATGCCACTCTCCTTGCCCTTTGCCACACCCCTCTCCCAGCTCTTGTCCTTGGTCAGTAAAGACCCAGAGTTCAGAGGTGCGTTTGTCTCCTGCCAGGGGGAAGGAGGAGGAAGACATCAGCAAGACCTTTGCTGCAGCTGCAACTGGATAACAGTCGCCACCGTTCAGCCTGCGTCGCTGCCTGCTGCGCTGCTGTTGTTTGCCATGCCTCCGTTCGCTGCGCCATCGTCTGCCCCTTCACCTTCTGCTGCCATCTGCCTCTCTGCTGTGACTCTCACGTGTCCGTCTCTTGACGTTCCTCCCAGCAGTCCGTGATTTCAGCCCTCCGGGGGGGAACCTCACTGCTACTCAGTCTCTTTTCCGCAGGAACGTTGCCCCGCTGCAGATCCTGGGAGCACTTACACCTGACTATTTGTGATTTCAGCTCTACCAAACCAAAGACTGTTAATGGAGCCTCATGAGCTTGATCTTTAAACAGTGGGGAGAGGCAGGTTTTTGGTGCCTAGGACTCGTAATCAGAGCCCGCCCCTCCAGGCAGGAACACCTGTCCTCACCCCCTCGCTCTCAACTGGGATCTGGCATCCGAACCCCCGGGGTAACGAGTTCAGTTCGGTCCTCGTTCTGGACAGGCTAAGCACAGGTCTGCTGTGGGCCAAAAGAAATCAGCCAGGACAAGTGCAGAGTCCTTCACTTAGGACGGAGGAATCCCATGGACAGCTACAGACTGGGGACCGACGGGCTAGGCAGCAGTTCTGCAGAAAATGTCCTGGGACTTACAGTGGATAAGAAGCTGGATATATGTCAACAGTGTGCCCTTATTGCCGAGAAGGCATATTGGCTGCATCAATAGGAGTGTTGCCAGCAGATCGAGGGATTGTAATATGGGTGTCTAACTATTTAAGGTATTTATTTGGTTCCCCATTATTGGAGTATCTGAGCACCTCAGCATCTTCAATGTATTTATCTTCCCAAAACCCCAGTGAGTCAGCAACGTGCTAATGTGCCAGCTTCTTGGATAGGGACTTCAGACCCACATGGGATAAGTGATTTGCCCAAGGTTACACAGGGAGCGTGGGACAGAGCCAAGAATTGCAGGCAGGTCTCCCAAAGCCCTGGCTGGCTGCTTAACCACCAGCCAGTCGTAGGTGGCTTAGGTAGCTTTGAAAATGCCATCCTCACGCCCTGAGAGACAAGTCAGCCAATCTGTGAGGGAGCCTAAATGGGGGGGAGAAGGGGGGAGGATCCTGACTGTGCTGTGAAGTTTCAAGTGGATTTCTTTCCGCTGGCTAAGAGTGTTTTTTTTTCAAGGCAGCGAAACGTATGGCTCGTTATCCGGATTAATGTTATTACCCTCATTTTTCAATAAATATACCATGTCGGAATTTATAGCCACGCTGCTCTTTTTGTGAAACGCAATAGGGCTGCCCGGGCACACCAGGGTTACATTAGAGTGACAGGAGCAGCCGGGGGAGGTAAATACGCCGCTCCCTGTTGTTATGTTTCACTCGCGCGCCAGGCCAGATCTGTGACAGCTTTTGGCTAACGCTGCGCAGAGGTGAATAGAGAATAAATGGCAGGCACGTCATTTTAAGTAAACAACCGAGCCAGATTCATCTGATCTATTTATCTGGGCCTCTAGCGAGTTTCAGTGTGGTGAAAGGAGTGTGGACGGACTGAAGTCCTCCTTAAACAATTACAGAACATGCCGAGGGCCCTCTTCTTCTAGGGGGAAAGCTATGCTCTGCCCCACCTCTACCCCATCTCATCTCCTGAGGGGTCCCTCAACCCCACCTATTGAGCCTTGTGGTATTGAAGGTTTCAGACACTGGCCTCACTGCCTATAAGTCTTCTACATGGGGCAAACACTGTGTCCCCATCCTCCCTCCCACCCATGGGGAATTTTTGATGGGGAAACCTGCAGGGTTCAGTTGGAAGGGCCTGTTATTGTCTTAAGGAAGTAGGGAACCTCAGTGAAATGCTTTTAGTTCCCCTTACTTCAGTAACGGAAATGGATTCGATGTCTCATGCAGACAAGCCATCCGCTCTGCCTCCTCATCTCCCAAGCCTCCTACCTCCATGCTGCCTGCTGGCTACCCGTGCTGTCTGCAAGGCGGCTCTGTGCCACAGCGTTAGTGTGACCAACCGTCCCACAAATCATGGGACATTCCCGCAAATGGATCCTTCGTGGATGGCTTTGTAAACCCGCAATTGGATCCTTTGTGGATGGCTTTGTAAACCTGAACGGGGAAAGGACCACATTGCTCCTCATTCTGTCAGGTTTAACATGAGCCTTTTCCGAAGCTTTCAGTATAGCTCTAGTGACAGCGAAAGGAGCCGGACTGAGATGTACAGTGTGATATAGCCAACGGGACTACAGCCAACGCAACCTACCCAGCAGGAACCTCCAGAGCTCTGAGTTGTTACAGATCAAGCAGAAGAGCCAGATTCTGGGTCTGTTACAGACGCCCGTCCTCTGTAGATCATGCACAGAGGGGGACACATAATGTACACTGCTTAGTGAATAACGCTGGCTTCCCCCGTGTGACGCAGCCATGCGCTGCAAACCAGCTTTTTGAGAGACCCTCACTAGGGTTGAAAGGGTCATTCACTCTCCCTTTCCCAGTCAGTCCTGTGTGGCCCTGCTGCCACAGATTACGATGGTGTTAGCGATAATGTGGACACCTGTCTACTGGGTGACAGAACTCCCGTCACTTAGGCCACGAAGCAGCCATCGGATAGTAAAAACTGTCTGTTGATCTGCCAACCCTTTCATAACGTGGCGATTTTATAGACCTCACAGGTCCCTTTATCCGGCTCTCCTTCTCTCTTACACATTGTTGGGGACGTCTTTTTTCTGGGTCTGAGGTAGATTGAACATAAAACAAAACAAAACACCTGGCCTGATTCCCTCCTGATTCACTCTCAACATCTTGCACTGGTTGTAAATCAGGCTAGGATGTGCCTTTCCCTAGACTCAAACATTTATCTCACCCCATCGGCTCTTAGTAGGCTGACAATTTGATTGTGTTTGTTTTCTTCCCGCTCAGTTTCGAGCGGCTACTCCACCCTCCGCCCCTGCTTTCAGTAACGTGGCTCACGAAATGTATATGGAAAAAAGACCTCCCTCATAGATGATTTGCTTGTCTGCTGGGACACCCCAATTTGTGCAGCTTTTCTAAATGGGTGTGGGAGAGGACAGGAGGAGGGGGATAAATGAGCCCCCTCCACCTTTTTTTCACTAATACCTTTGGAGAAACTCTTTTTAATCTCAGTGTGCACATAAAGCAGCCACAGTTGATGGCTGGCCATGCACTAAATGTTTTCCTGGGTGTTCCCCGTCTGTACCAGCCAATTCTTCCCCAACAGCAGGAAGGCAGCCAAGATAAGGAAATATTCATCACTGCTGCACTTTATTATTTCAGTGGAAACAAAGGATCATAGAGTTTGCGTGTTGCAAGCTCTATCTTTTTTGGCTCAGGCATTTGAGACTGGGATTTTGAGCTTCCAAGTGGCTCGTTTGAACCTAGCCCAGGTAAGTAGTGACCAGATGTTCTCTGAGAACTGTTTGGTGACCTCGGTGAAATTATTGTTAGTACCAAGTATTTAGCAGGCTGCTGTCTCTGAAACAGCTGGGTGTAATGGACCTGATTCTCCGTAGCTTTCTTTGGGTCATTTACCCCTGCGGAAAAGTGATGATAGCAGAATGGCGTGGGCTGAGGTGCAGAATAAGGGTGCAGGGCAACGGTGAATCAAGCCCAAGCGGTGTTTCCTTCCTGACACACATCTACTTCCCCGTCATCTCTTGTTGGCATCATGGATTCTCAAAGCTCTAAAGAAAGCAGCACTGAAAGGGAATGAGAGGCTGTGCCTTGCGCCAGGTTCTATTCTATTAGTTGCAGGTTTCCATGACAGGCTCCTCACTGCAGTATCTGACACCTGCCAGTAGGTCACGTGCTGAGGCAGTAGCAAAGCAAGGAAACTAGACGCCGGGTCTTCAGACAACTTGTCCCATGTGCTATCTACAGCATCACACCGGCTCCTGAAGCTCCACTCCTTTAGGAATCAAGCCTGCTCATAGAATGCAGACAGGATTACTATTCCAATCACGTTAGCCACCCCACCATCCTCCTCTGGGGTGGCCCGCGTTCAGGGCCTACAGCCCGTTGTTCACCCCTACAACCTGTTGAAGTCGATGGGGAGACTTTCTGAGAAGGAATCCAGGCTGGCGTTGTCACGCGGGCTGCATTAGGAGGGGGGGCATTTGTGTTATGTAACATTAATATGTCAAAATCGTAGTGATTCATGTAAGACATACCATGTCAGGTACTGTTAGAAAGGTTATAATATGCTGAATAAGATGGTAATATTTGTATTCATGTGTAATATGTGTAAGGAAAATTAGGGAGATCTTTGATATCCCTGTATTTCAAACTGTGCTGTGGAAGACACACCCCAGACAGAGAGGCGGCAGGACAATAGCTTGCTTAATAGCCCATTCAAGGCCTTATCAGAAGCCAGAGGCCCGGGAAGAAACTAAAGGCATACCTGAAGAGTTACCAGGATTGGCCCATGTGACTATGGACTTCATTTTGGTTCCAGTAAAGTTCCACAAGCCACATGGCCAGAAACAGAGGGTATATAAGATCCAACCACAGAAACCATTTTGTCTTCGTCTTGGTCTTTGCCTTGTGTCCTTGTTCCTATCCAGCTGCGGACACACCTCTGGATTAACACACCGTGCAACTGAACTAAAGGACTTAGACCCATCCAGGTACTGGATGTACACCAGAGGAACTATACAAGCCTGCAACTCCACAATTGTTCTAGAAACCTGATGTATATGGACTTTTAAATCACCTGTATGTATCTGATTGCTTTAAGCCTTTAACACTTCTCTTATTGTTTGTTTTTCTTTTACTAATAAACCTTTAGTTTTAGTTACTAAAGGATTGGCTGGCAGCGTGGTATTTTGGGTAAGATCCAGACTTATAGTGAACTGGTACTGTGGCTGATCCTTTGGGATCAGAGGGAATCTTTTAGTAAAGAGCACAGAGTTAAAGCAACTGGTCTCTTTACTGGACCTAGTGTCAGTTTGGGAGCCAGAGACTGAAATGCAGTAAAGGGGGCTGTGTGTATTTGCACAGTGGCTTCTTGATACCCAGTGTGGGGGAATCAGAAGCACTGTTTGTGGCTGGTTGGGAAGTCTGACTGTGGTGTCACCCACCAGTGCTGGGAGAATTTGCTCTCCTTTTGCAGCCTGCCCTGACCCTGGCATTATCAGTAGGCTACCCTGGGCACGGACGGGTTACAGGCGTCATTTGCAAGCATCCACACCAGTCGCAGCATGGAGAATGTAAATGAAACCCGAGTGCAGCAGCCTCCACTGGGTAGCCTATAGTGAGCAACAGGGGCCACACAGTGGCCTCTGAGATGCTACAGTATGTCCCTGTGCTGGAAAATGAAGTAGCCATGGTGTTCTCTCCTATCGGATAGGGTGAGGCCATCTGGAAATGATGGCTTTATGTGCCATTCCTAGGAAATCCCCTGCAGCCAGGTGTTTGAAATCAGGGTCCAACTCGTCACGCGATGAGTCAGAGGCGCAAGGCCTCCAGTGGGGTTATTTGAGTGAGTAAAAGTTACAGGATCAAGTCGTTCACAATGAGGCCTAAACAGGAAGTAAGACTGCGGCAATGTAGTTAGCACGTCACTTAAAGAATGGGCAGGTACTTAACAACAACCAGGGAGATCTCCCCCATCAGCGGATTACACAGGTTACTCCCTTCCTTGACTGCAGTAGGTAACCTGGAGACACTTTGAGGTCTCTTGCCAAACACACCATTCGGCCAATGCTACTGAAACACCGAAGGAAAGAGCCGAGAGGCAAAGAAGACACTGGAACCAGAAACGGCCCCATCAAACGTTAAATGCAAGCCCAGATAAAATTCCTCCGACACCCGCATAATAATAACACTGAGCGCTTCTTAAACAATAACCGGCGAATCTTCACCCCATCTCTGTGCGCTACATTACAGGAGGCACAGGGGCCTAGAGCCACTAAAGGACATAGACATTGCAACACGGAGTGTTGCAACTCCTAACTCATAGGCTTTAAGGTCAGAAGGGACCATCACGCTCAACCAGTCTGACCTCCTGCACTTCGCCAGCCACAGAGCCTCACCCACCCACTTGGGTGATAACCCCCTAAGCTCTGGCTGAGTTACTGAAGTCTTCAAATCATGACAAAGGAATCCCACCTTTTACGCTAGTTTTAGCCCTGCAAGTGAGCCGTGCCCCACGCTGCGGAGGAAGGCAAGACAGCCTGCCCCCAAGTGGGATTTGCAGCCCTGAGTTAGGCACCCAGTTTCTCTGCATTGCCTAGGGAGAGTTGGGCACTTAAGAAAGGGATCACCGAAGCCAGGAAGCTGAGCAGCGAGGCATCTGAGCTAGCCAACAGGAAATGCCGAGGAGAGGGGTGGGGCCTGTTTTGGGAAGGGAAACAATACGTGCATTGCACCCCATCCCCTCCAGTGATATGATTTATAGGCAATATATGATTCAGCCGCGGCATAGCAGACTGGGTGTGCTCCCTGGCAGAAAAAGCTGGAACTCAAGCTGCATGGAAACCTGTTTTCTTGTCAATCGTTGTTTTGTTTAACGAACGCATCCGGTGTAAGTACTGTGACTCTAGATCTCACGCTATCTTCCAGCCCTGCCACCTCCCCACACGCTGACTCGTGGACATGGGACGGCCTGTGTACGTACTGGAATTATTGTTTGTTATTAGCAGCCATATTAGTAATGAGCCATTTTCGGAAGTCCTTGTTTAGACACCCTTTTTCTGAGGCTCTGGCTTAGTCCATGTGATCATATTTCCCCGTTGGTGGCTGGCTCCAGCAACTGTACAACCTGCTGATGGAACTAAGGGATTTGAGCAGAACTCAACACCAAGGATGACCTTGTTTCTAGACCCAGCTGGACAGTCTCGGTTACCTATGAGCAGATACAAAGAGTCATGAACAGGGGCCCCTTGGCTGTGCTTCAAGCACAGGCCAGAGCAGGTGTTGTCTCTCTTCTTTTTTCCATGGACAAGTGACTTCTTCCTCCCCTTTCACACCGGCACAGGAAGACAATCATGTTTATCCTTCCCATCAGCCATCCCCACGTCAGGAAGGTCGCCCTCTTTAACTTCTCGTGGGTTCTGGAGGTGTTGCTAGGGGTTGTGTCTTCTGAGCACTGGCATGTAAGTGGTGGGGTGGTACCCTGGAGCAGATCAGTGACGGTGCTGCTCCGTGGGCATGGTTGAACAGGCAGAAGGTGTGGTGGGGTAAATGCAAGTTTGGAGGGTGGTGTTGCTTGGGTGGGAGCTGCGAAGGGGCAACAGGCGGGAGAAGCTGTTGGGTTCCTGCCTGTGTGAGGGTGCTGTTTTTGGTGGGTGGATACAAGCGCGGTGATGGTGCCAGAAGATGGGACAGGTGCGTGATAGTATCAGGGAGCATGTACTAGGTGGGGGACACTCATGGTAGGTGGGAACTGGTGGGAAGTGCTGCCTAGTGTGTGTGTGTGTGGGGGGGTGATTCCCGCTTCCTGGGGTTCAGGGAATGACATTTTTTCATTGCTGAGAAAACGCACTGGCATCGAAAACACTTGTATTGGACCTGCCAAACTGTTCTTCTGCCCTGTACAGTCATGACATCTTGGACCTCTCAGCCGTGGGTGTCGCCTAATTTATGAAATTATTCCTCCGTACTCTCATTTTTACTGACTGTTAATCACATGGGGACTAGGGTAGGAGCAGTGTGTGCTTCAATGGCTGCCAGATTAAGTGGAGCCAGCCAAGTGAAAATGGAAAGGTCAGGTTCAAAAGTCTAAGCGAGAGAGCTGCAGGGTTTCCCATCTGACATCTCAACTGGCCTGTTGGATATTTTCTCTGTTTTGTTCTGTGGCCATGCGAAAAAACTATGGAAAGACAGACACGGAACATGATCTTTTCACTGCTGGTGGCTCATCTGTTGTTAAAAGCCAGGAATATTATTTATGTATTTATTATTACTTATCCTACGTGAGGACTCAGCCCAACCACTGGGCACCCATGACACCATTTAAAAATGTGAAACGTACATAGGCAGTACAAAGCCTTCCCCAGTTGCTGCTGGAATACAATCCCCCAGCCATAGGAAAAAATGGAAGCGACTTTAATTCTTCAAAGATCCACCAGGCTCCCACCACACAGCCTCCCCTTTCACAATCGGAGGGCCACGGGCCTATGGAAAAGCTTATCCCATCCAGCTGTGGTGCGTCATCCTGAAGAGCGTGTTGCTGATAAAGGTGGGTGTGGTACTTGGGGGAAGCAAGGAAACAGACGTGACTGTGGTTTATCTGGCCAAATGGTTTTAATCAGGGGCCTCTTCAGCTATGCTGGCTGAGCAAATCACCAGCTTCACAGAGCTTTACTGACTTCAGTGGTGCTATCTTGATTGACGCCAACTGAGCATTTGACTCCCTGCATGGTCTGGTGGACTTGAGTTGACCAAGCTTCCTTTGGCTGGGATGGGTCAACTTTCCTTCATCCCACTTTCCTTGGCTTTTGATTTTTCCAAATAAATTACACTTTTACTTTGAGCAGAGCAGAGATTTTGAAGGGGGAACAGAAAGAGAGGAGCAGGGGGTCTATTATGGGAGTTGAAGGGGCCAAGCACCTAGAAAACAGGGTAATTACGGGCTAAAATGTGGATGTAGGTTCTTTACTTTAGACATCCACGTCTGAGCTAAGTTTCTTGCTCTTTGCCATAGTGTCAGAGCTGGGATAACAATCAAGTAACTCCCAGCTCCTTCTCCGTGTGTAGAAATTATATGCCTCCTTCTTAGGCAAGCCTCCAGATGGAACATCTGAACATTCAGTGGTTCTTCCATCACCACTAAGGACACTATGGAGCACCTGATGAAGAAATGCAGGCCTACGATGAATGATCCAAGCCAAACAGAGCTGGCAATGGAATAGCCAGCCCTGAAGAACATTGCACAATTAAATAATTTAGTTGTGCAAAAGGAAACCTTCTGCTCTTTCACTGAAAGGCCACATCTGGCAAGCATTGTATAGCCTTCAAAATTAGAAAAATAAAATATAGTTTTCCTCTTTTTTTGGTTGACAAAATAAATAAAAGAATTCCACAGAATCTCTTAATAGACTAGCGTACTTCTCTTCAAGATCCAGCAAACTTCCAGTCTGGTCAAATCTCCTCTATTGTACCTAAAAAAAACCTACTCGGGTAAGTCTCCATTGTCCCCACTTAGAATGCAAGTAACTCCCATTGAAGCCAATAGAAATGGCTCATAGCCCAAGATACAGGCATAGGGTCCCAGTAAAAAAAAAACTTTTTTTGCCTACTTGTGGACATTTGATGACTTGGGAGAAATAAGAGATGGCCTATTAGGTTATTCTTGTCCATACTCCGTTACCCAGGCAGGAGCGTTCCACATCATCTGATGTTTTATTAAATTAAATACATAACAAAGAATCTTTACTGGAGTGTGGCTAAAGGGGCCGGATAACTAGCACTTTCTCCCAGGCTGTCTCTCACAAGAGTGGGGCTCCCCATCCACATCCAGAAAGCCACGTCATTGTCTCCCTTCAAATCCTTCCTTAAAGCTCTCCGTCTTTTGCAATGCCTACAAAACACCTGACCAGGGTTAAGCCACTGGGGTGCTGAGACCGCTATTTATCATGGCCACCGGTGTTCTCGTTGTTTTCTTGTGTCCCCCGTCTGTCTCCATCATTGACTCTTGTCTTATACGTAAGTTCTTTGGGGAAGGGACCCCCTTTTTGTGTGTACAGTGCCTGGCACAATGGAGTCCCGGGTTGTGAGTGGACTCACGGATGCTGTGGTAATACAATTAATAATAACTAAAAATATCCGAGGTGTGTAAACACCCAGGGGAAAGCAACAGCTTCAACGTAGGTCCCACAAACACTTATGACCATGTTTAACACTACACCAGGGATTGGCAACCTGCGGCATGTGTTCCAAGAGTGGCATGCATGCTGACTTTGAGTGGCACACAGCACCATGGCCGGGGCCATGCCACTCCATGCTTGCCACCAACACTACCGCCGAAACGGGGGCTGCATATCTGCTCCCACCACAAAAACTGCCACTGGGAGAGGGGCAGGGGGGGAGATTGGGCATGGCTGTTTGTTAAGGTTGCCAACCCCTTCTCTAGGCCATCACCAGACTCACGGAGGTCAGTGAGACGACTCACACTTAGAGTTGACTGAATAACAGATTTTTCACTTCAGTGGCAATTCTGAGAAAAGAAAAACAACACATTTTGTGGCAAATCAAAAAGAAAATTGTTCTGAGTCAAATTCAAAATTGTTCAAGGCTAATTATTTTGAATATTCTTTTTTTTGGACTTCAGGTCTCCATAAAACTTAAGAAGTAAATAAAGGAAAGGAAAGGAAGCTACCTAGCTAGCTAGCTCTAGGGTGACTATACGTCCTGTTTTGGCCAGGACAGTCCCTTTTCTAAGCCCTGTCCAGGCCGTTCCAACATTTTTGGCAAAACTGGACATTTGTCCTGTTCGCTCTTGCCAACTGATGATCACTTGTCAAGACTAAATGGGACAAATCCCCAGTTTCACAAAGAAAAGCGAGGTGCAGCCCTTAGCAGGGTGTGGAGGAATGTGCAGGGAGGTGAGTGATAACACCAGGGCTGCACCAGAGGAAGGAGTTGGACAAGCGGCTCAGGCTGGCCTAGGCCCCGCGTGGGCGAGGGGCAAAGGTGGGTGGCTCAGGCAAGCCTGGGCCCCACACGGGCCGGCGGAAGGGCTGGGAGGCTTGGGCCGCCTAGGCCAGGCCCACACGTGAGGGGGATGGTGAAGGTGGGGCTCAGGCCAGCTTTTTGAGGAGTCCCATTTTCCCATTGGGAAAATATAGTCACCCTACCTAGCCCACTCTTTGGGGCAATTGTATCTTTTTATTCTGTGTTGGTACAGCAACTAGCACAGTGGGGTTATGATCAGCAACAGGAGCTCCTAGGTGTTATGGTAATACAAGTAATAAAGAGAGAGAAATTGAACTAAACTGTTTTGAAATTCAAGACTGATTGAGTTTGGGGTTTACAATTGGGTTAGGGCTTATTTTTTCCAATAGCCGTTTATGTGTTCCACCCACTATTCACGTGCCTTAGAGAGGCGATGAGCAGCAGAGAATTCAATACCAAACCCTGCATTCCCTGGTGCCATCCCATCGCTGCAGTGCTTGTTTCTAAAAGAAATGCAGACCCTTCGCATGACATGCTGCAAGGAGGCAGGCACGATCTTGGGACAGGGTAGCGGTATATAGGTAACAGCAGAGTACCCGGGTTGGATTGTGCCCTGACCGATCCCCTGTCCATTCAGGAGGGTTACATGGAGGGTAACCATGGGCAAAGTTTGGCCCCTGAAATGTATCCTAATGGTTGTCAGTTAGCCCAAGGCCGGCAGGGACCACTGTGATCCTCTAGTCTGACCTACTACGAAACACAGACCACAGAACTCCCCCAAAATAATTTCGAGAGCCGTGAGTCTCCAAGGTTTTAAATGAAGGCCCCCGTGGACTTTTGTCTAACAATTCCGCCCCCTGTCTGAAAGGGGAGGGCTTTCAGAAAAAAACAGGGGGGTGCTTCTAGAGCCCTCCCTTCTCCCTGAATCATGCCCCCCCTTCCCCCTGAACTCCCCCTTAAGGAAAAAACAGGGCCTCCAGGAAGCAGGGAGCTTAGCAACATCTGTAGTAGGAACATGTGGGGAACGTGCCTGGCAGAAGCAGGGGGCTGCTGCTAGAGGTGGCTGGCGGCTGCTTCCATCTCCGGGGAGTGTGGAGCTGGACTGGCTCTGTCCCCTGCTCTGTCCCACCCCCCCGATCTATCTCCAGGATCTATGCCCTGGGGGGTGCACTCCCCACTTTGAGAACCACTTTCCTAGAGCGGAGACTTTTAGAAAAACATCCCATCTTGCTTTGAAAATTGTCAGTGACGGAGAATCCACCGTGACCCTCGATAAAGTGTTCCAATGGTTAATTACCCTCCCCACTGGAAATTTGTCCTATAACCATTCCTGTATCTATCTGATTCTTCATATCTAAGTTCTGTGGGGGAGGGATCCTCTTTTTCTTCTGTGTTTGCACAGCACCGAGCACAGTGCGGTCCTGGTCTGTGACTGGGGCTCTGAGGTGCTGCTGCTACACAAACAAAATAATAAAAGTGTAGAGCAGAGATTTAGGTTTATGATACTGACGGCACTCACTGTTCAAGTCCATCTCAGTCATAATGGCCACATCCTGTGGTGATGGGAGGTTAGATGGACAGATGGATGAATATCCGGTACACAGAAGCAATGGATCTGGAGTGGATTCACAGAATCATAGAAAGATAGGGCTGGGAGGAACCTCAAAAGTCATCTAGTCCACCCCCCTGAGCTGAGACAGGATTTAGTGTATCTAAACAATCCCTGACAGGTGTTTGTCTAACCTGTTCTTAACAATTTCCGCAGAGGGGAATTCAGAATATTCCCCAGCCTGACATGGAGCTGCATGCCAGCTGGTCCTCAATAGCGTAGGTAATACCAACAAGAATTCATGCCGATTGAGCAGTTGTTACTTTATCCAAACAGACAGAGGGGAACGAGCTGTGCACGGAGCGTCGGTTTCTGTTTAAATAGAAGTACACATTTAATTTCTAAAACGAGTGCAGAGAGGAAGATCTGAATGTCCTCAGAGAGTTCTTTATGGATGTGGCATTCCTGGGGGACATCTACACAGAAAAGAAACCCCCACAGCAATGAGTTTTCACATAATAGGGCTAAAAATAAAAGCAGAGATCTTTAGGCACAGGCGGGAGCCCAGGCCCTAAAACCCAGCAAAGAGGGATGGTCTCAGACCTCCTGTTCCTGCCTGAGCCCAAATGTCTACACTGCTATTTCCGGTCCTACAGCAGGAGCCCCAAAAGCCCAAGTCAGTTGACCCAGCCTCTGAGACTTGCAGTCGCAGGCGTTTTTGTTGTTTGGTGGGTTGGTTTTTTGCTGTGTAGATTTGCCCTAATAGTTTGTGTGTTTTTGTTTTGGCTGCTTTCCATGAGTTTAGCTGGATTCCGTGCTTGTAAAAGGGATCAGGTTTAGAGCTAGCTGAAATGGTTTTCAGCAAATAGAACTTTTGCTAGAAAATGCATTTCAGGGGCTCTGTGAATTCCGGTCAAATTTGACAAGTTTTGGCCATGTAAAGAAATGGATTTTTTGGAAAGGGTATTTCACTTTCAAACTGGCCTATTTAAAAACGTACAGGCGCACATACACAAAACTTGGGGGGGGAGGGCGGGAGGGGAGAGGAGAATTGTTTCGAGTCCGCCCAAAAGCTTTCAGTCAATTCTAAATGAAGTTCTTTCGAGTTTTTTAATTTGATGAAAATTCCATAAAATATTATTTCAGTTTGAATTTTATCAGATTTTTTTCAGATTTTCTGAACTGACAAAGTCATTATTGGCCCAGCTCTAGTTAGATTTATAAATTCCAAGGCTCGTATGGGTCATTGTGCCCATCTAGTCTGACCTACTGTATAACCCAGGCCAGAGAACTTCCCCAAAATAATTCCTACAGCAGATCTTCTAGAAAAGTAACCCATCTTGATTTAAAAATTGTCAATGAGGGACAATCCACTACTACCTTTGGTAAATTGTTCCAATGGTTAATCACCTTCACTGTTAAAAATGTATGCCTTATTTCCATGCTTCAATTTCTAACCATTGGATTATATCTTTTTCAGCTAGCAAAGCCCATTATTAAATACTTTTTCCCCCTGTAGATACTTATAGACTGTAATCAAGTCACCCCTTAGCCTTCTCTTTGTTAAGCTAAACAGATTGAGCTCCTTCAGTCTATCATTATGACAGGTTTTCTAATTCTTTAATCATACTTGTGACTCTTCTCTGAACCCTCCCTTATTTATCAACATATTTCTTGAATTATGAGTGCCAGAACTTAATTAAGTGTGGCCTACATTCTTTATTTCTAGATGTATATATTCACATTTAGCCTATTAAAACACATATTGTTTGCTTGCACCCAGTTTACCAAGCAATCTAGTTTGCTCTGAATCAGTGACCTGTCCATTTCATTATTTAAAATTCCCCCAATTTTTGTGTCATCTGCAAACTTTATCAGTGATGATTTTATGTTTTCTTTCTGCAGGATCCCACTGAAAACACACCTGCTAGTTGATGATTCCCTGTTTACAGTTACAGTAACATTTTGAGACCTATCAGTTAGCCAGTTTCTAACCCATTTAATGTGTGCCATGTTAATTTTATATCATTCTAATTTTTTAATCAAAATATGTGTATTATCAAGTCAAATGCCTTACAGAAGTCAAAGTATATGATATCAACACTATTACCTTTATCAACCAACTTGTAATCTCATCAAAAAAAGATCAAACTAATTTGACAAGATCTATTTTCCATAACCCATTATGATTTTTATTAATTATGTTACCCTCCTATAATTCTTGATTAATTGAATCCCAGATCAGCCACTTCTTTATCTTGGGTGGGGTTGATGTCAGGCTGGCAGGCCTGTAATTACGGGGGTCACCCCATTTACCCATTTTAAAAATTGCATGTTATTGGCTTGCTGCCAGCTCTGGAGCTTCCCCAGTTCTCCAAAGCTTATTGAAAATCAACATTAATGGTCCAGAGAGCTTTGCAGCCAGCTATTTTTAAATTGTTGGATGCACGAAATCTGGACCTGTGGATTACAAAACATGTTTGCCAAAGAATGCACTACACCGCCGGCAAGCACATGGTCGCCAAAAGCTTCAGTGGCCTGATAACACCTCTAGGGACAGATCCAAACTGAATGTCCAGCCAGACCATCTTAAGGACCTAGTTAGAGACTGATCTGGGTGGCGCTCGGACTTCAAGGATGCTACATCCCTTTGGGATGTGCCTGGATGATAATGAATAACAAGGGTAAGGCCAAAAAAGGGGATCTCGGTTGTATTCCCAGAATGCCCAAATCACAGCCCGTTGCCTTCATCCGATGAAAACATAAAAAGGGCTGTACTGGGTCAGACGAATGGTCCATCTAGCCCAGTATCCTGCCTTCTGACAGTGGCCAGTGCCACATGCTTCAGAGGGAATGGACAGAACTGGGCAATTATTGAATCATCCATCCCCCGTTACCCAGTCCCAGCTTCTGGCAGTCAGCTGCTTAGGGCAGTGGTTCTCAGTCAGGGAGATGTGTATCCCTGGGAGTACACAGAGGTTGTCTGGGGATACATCAGCTCATCTAGATATTTGCCTAGTTTTACAACAGGCTACATAAAAAGCACTTGGGAAGTCAGTAAAAACTAAAATGTCATCCAGGCAAAGTGAGAAAGTAAAAAGGTTTTCAGTAATAGTGTGCTATTTGTATTTTTATATCTGATTTTGTGAGCAAGTAGTTTTTAAGTGAGATGAAACGTGGGGTACATAAGACAAATCAGACTCTTGAAAGGGGTACAGTAGTCTGGAAAGATTGAGAGCCACTGGTTTAGGGATACCCAGAGCCTGGTGTTGCATCGCTAACCATCCAATAGCCATTGAGAGACCTCACCTCCAGGAATTTATCTAATTTTTTTTGAACCCCGTTATACTTTTGGCCTTCACAATGCCCCATGGAAATGAGTTCCACAGACTGACTCCATTGTGTGAAGGAGTACTTCTTTTTGTTTGTTTTAAATCTTCAGGCTATGAATTTCAGTGGATGACAACTGTTTCTGGTGTTATGTGCGGGGATAAATAGCACTTCCTTATTCACTTTCTCTACACCATTCATGATTTTATAGACTTCTATAGACCTTTACAGAGGTCTACCAAATAGATCTCTACCTCTTAGTCATCTTTTTCCAAGATGAACACTCTCAGTCTTTTTAATCTCTTTTCATATGGAAGCTATTCTATACCTCTAATCATTTTTGTTATCCTTCTTTGTACTTTTCCCAATTCTAATATACTGTAAGGCTTGAGATTGTTTTCAGCTATCAAGCTGTAAGTCAAAACTCATATGAATGGCTCAGGAAGCCAGATGTCCTCTTAGTGATTCTAATTCCAATGAGAACAGCACATTTGCTTTTAAGAGTTTCTGTCTGGCTGCCACCTATCTATAAGGACCCCCCCTTTTCTTCCTTCCCCCACCCCCACTGAGTTTAACCCTAGCATCCTTGATTTAACTAAAGTGATTAGAAATGTCTCTGCATATATGTAACGACCATTATCACTGTTGTTCTCTCCGGATGGGACAACGTCTGTATTTGTAAGTGAATAGATAAAGAATGTAAAATGTACTATGTAATTGATAAGAAAGGGTATATAATTGACCACTGTAACATCATGAAGTTGAAGCTGTGATTTATCAGACTTCCCGGTATCGTGAATAAACCTCTTCTGTATTGTCTGTGCTGCCTAATTCTTGGAGAAAGAATCCTTAATGCTTTACAACACCTTTTTGAGATGCGGTGGCCAGAACTGCATGCAATATTCAAGGTATAGGCATACCATGGATTTACACAGGGGCACTATGATATTTTCTGTCTTATTATCTATCCCTTTCCTAATGGTTCCTAACATGGTGTTAGCTTTCTTGACTGCTGCTCATTGAGTGGATGTTTTCAGAGAACTATCCACAATGACACCAAGATCTCTTTCCTGAGTGGTCAGAGCTAATTTAGAGCCCATCACTTTGTATCCATGGTTGAGATTATATTTTCCAGTGTGCATTACTTGGCATTTATCATTATTGAATATCATTGTTGCCCAGTTTTGTGAGATCCTTTTGTAATTCTTTGCAATCAGCTTTGGACTTCGCTATCTTGAGTAATTTTGTACCACCTGCAAATTTTGCATCATCTGCAAATTTTGCCACCTCACTGTTTACCCCTTTTTCCAAATCATTTATGAATATGTTGAACAGCACTGGTCCCAGTACAGATCCTCGTTGGACCCTACTGTTTACCTTTCACTATTGTGAAAACCGGCCATTTATTCCTACCCTTTGCTTCTGATCTTTTACTTATTCATGAGAAGACCTTCTCTCTTTTCCCATGACTCCTATTTAAGAGTACTTGGTGAGGAACCTTGAAAAAGGCCTTCTGAAAGTCCAATTACACTATATCCACTGGATCATCCTTCTCCACATGTTTTGCTACCCAAATATCAATATTGCCACAAATCTGTAGGACTCTTCACAGCTGAATAAAATCCACAATCCCTTCCCTGAAGAGCCTAGAGTCTCCGAATTTAATCCTGCAAATTTACTGCTGAAATAACCGAAGTCTGTGGTGCAGATTCTGATCTCAGTAGCACTGTTATAGATCGAGAGTGGGACAAGCATTCCTACAGGCGTCTCACTTTCCCTTTGGGCGTTGCATTGCTATGCTATGTAACAGATTAAAAAGCTGCTGTTGGGGCAGAGCTGGAGATGTGAATGTGTGTCACGTAACTGTCTGGGCTGGTATGAATTGGGTTGTTAAATGGCTGGCTGAAAATCAACCCATCTCTACGGAGAATCCGGAAAGACAATGGAAACCCCCATGGCGAGGACATTCATACTTAGCTGCTAAAAGGGAAGAGATTTGCTTCTCTCCCCCATCTCTCTGCAGGAAAGGACCTGAGCTGGAGAACCAAGAGGAGAGCTGAGACGCTCGCAGAGAGAGACACTGGACATACAGCTGTGAAACAAGACAAAAGGGACAGAGACAGAGAGACAAGGCCAAGATGGATTCCTCAGTCACTTGGCTGGGGGGAGCCCTGACATCAGAAAGATCAAGCTCTTTCTTAACCTCTGCTTCTCTAGGCTAACCAAAGGACTTTCAGATTCTGTAGGCCAGGTGGCTAATAAATTGTTACCTTGTTTTGAAAAGGCTTGCTTTATTCCCTTCCACCTCGCTGGATCCTAGAGCCCGGGCCCCAGCCCAAGCCAGCACATCTACACTGCAGTTAAACAGACCATTAGCCTGAGCCCTGCAAATCTGAACTAGCTGGCATGGGCCAGCTGGGGAGGTCAAAGTGCAGTGTAGACGCACCCTTGGAGTCCAGCACTCTAAAGGGTTGGTTCCAAGGGACTGGTGACGGGCTGAGGTCTAGGTCAGACCCTGTGAATCCATGACAAGGAGACACGCCGATAGGAATGAGTTACACTGGATTGAAACAGGTGTAAGTGAGAGCAAAATCAAGCCTGCTGACACTGAACGATAGGGTTTGTGAGTGCAAATTCTGTAACACAAAGACACTGTTGTATTCACCCAAAGCGAGGCAGATTCTGCCACCCTTACATTGACTGGTACACGTATTCAGTGAGCAACCCCTTTGATTTCTATAGGTCTCTTCGGGGAGTGAAGCACTTCTACGAAGTAAGGGTGGCCGCATCTAGCCTATTGGTATGGCAAGGGGAACAAAGGGTGAGAAGACAGGTGGAGCAAAGAAAGAACAGAGCCTCATTTTATGAGAATCGCCTTAGACAAAATCACTGTGAGAAAACCAAATCCGCCCTGCTGGCAGAGTGATTAATAGGAGCTGAGAAACATTAAAAAAGTGGGGGGGAGCACATACACACACACAATGGCAAAGGAGGAAACAGGCAACTCCCTAAAAACAGACACATTGCTTCACCACCAAGTCAATCCAGGGGAAACACTGATTTACCGAATGACACCAGCCAGAGTCAGCACCAGATTCCAACCTCAGCTCTTACAGTGTAAATCTAGGGTCATGCCAATGAGGGCCCTGGACTTACTCCAACATGAAGCTGGCATTCTGGAGATGACAGAAAGGCTGGTCTTGTGGTTCAGGAACAGGATGACAGCTCAAGAGAGCTGGGTTCCTTTCCTGGCTCTGCCGTAGCCTCCCTGTGTGACCTGGGTTGAGCCATTTACTCTCCCTGGGCCTTGGTTCCCCATCTGTAAAATGGGGATAATAACTCATCTTTTGACTGTTTTGTCTCTTTACTTCAGAAGCTCTTTTGCGGCTTGGACTGCCTCTCACTATCGAGCAAACTTCCAAATCTCTTGAGCTTCACCCATGACTGGTTCTACCCAGTGTAAAGGCAAGGCTGCTTGTGATCTCATACCTGGAGTTGATCTGGAGTAATTCCAATGAAACCAACAGAGCTACTCCTGATTCACATCAAGGAAACTAAGAGCAGCATCTGGTCCTCAACTCTTGTCCTGCAGCAGGCAAGAGACTGTTGATCTACGACACAGCTCCAGAATAATGGGACACCTTCAAACCTTTAAGTGTTGTAATCCCCAATTTCCTGATGGGAAACTGAGGAACAGAGAGACTAAGTGACTTGCCCACAGCACACAAGAAGCCAATGACAAAGCAGGGAATTGAACCTAGCTATTATCTTTGAAAGCTCGTGGCAACAGGGGGAGGTCCCAGATGACTGGAAAAAGGCAAATATAGCGCACATCTTCAATAAAGGGAAGAAAGAGGATCCAGGAAACTATAGGCCGGTCAGCCTCACCTCAATCCCTGGAAAAATCATGGCGTAGGTCCCCAAGGAATCCATTTTAAGGCACTTAAAAAAGAGGAAGGTGATCAGGAGCAGTCAACATGGATTCACCAAGGGAAAGTCATGCCTGACCAACCTGATTGCTTTCTATGAAGAGGTGACTGGTTCTGTGGATGAGGGGAAAGCGGTGGATGTGATATACCTTGACTTTAGCAAAGCTATTGATACGGTCTCCCACAGTGTTCTTATCAGCAAGTTAAAAAAGTATGGGTTGAATGAATGGACTATAACATGGATAGAGAATTGGCTAGAGCAAAGGGCTCAATGAGTAGTGATCAATGGCTCCATGGCCAGTCACAAGTGGAGTGCCCCAGGGGTTGGTCCTAGGGCCGGTTTTGTTCAAATCTTCATTAATGATCTGGAAGAGGGGGTAGATTGCACCCTCAGCAAGTTTGCAGATGACACTAAGCTCGGAGGAGTGGTAGATACCCTGGGAGGGATAGGATACAGAAGGACCTAAACAAATCAGAGGATTGAGCCAAAAGAAATCTGATGAGGTTCAACAAGGACAAGTGCAGAGTCCTTCACTTAGGACGGAAGAATCCCATGCACAGCTACAGACTGGGGACCAACGAGCTAGGCAGCAGCTCTGCAGAAAAGGATCTGGGCGTTACAGTGGATACGAAGCTGGATATGAGTCAGCAGCGTGCCCTGGATGCCAAGAAGGCTAATGGCATATTGGGCTGCATTAGTAAGAGCATTGCCAGCAGATCACAGGAAGTGATTATTCCCCTCTATTCGGCATTGGTGAGGCTGCATTTGGAGTATTGTGTCCAGTTTTGGGCCCCCCCTACAAAAAGGATGTGGACAAGTTGGAAAGAGTCCAGCAGAGGGCAACAAAAATGATTAGGGGGCTGGAGCACAAGACTTATGAGGAGAGGCTGAAAGAACTAGGCCTGTTCAGTCTGCAGAAGAGAAGAATGAGGGGGGATTTGATAGCAGCCTTCAACTACCTGAAAGGGGGTTCCAGGAAGGATGGAGCTAGGCTGTTTTCAGTGGTGGCAGATGACAGAACAAGGAGCAATGGTCTCAAGTTGCAGTGGGGGAGGTCTAGGTTGGACATTAGGAAAAAGTTTTTCACTAGGAGGGTGGGGAAGCACTGGAATGGGTTACCTGGGGAGGTGGTGGCATCTCCATCTTTAGAGGCTTTTAAGCTGTGGCTTGACAAAACCCTCACCAGGATGATTTAGCTGAGGATAGTCCTGCTTTGAGCAGGGGGTTGGACTAGACACCTCCTGAGGTCCCTTCCTACTCTAATATTCTATGATTCTAAGATTCTATTCCAAATCCCAGCGGAGCACCCTAACCATTGGACCTTCCTTCCTCTCTGCTGCCTTTCTAAACGATTTGCTTTAATTTCACTAAAGTTATTGAGATTGATGAAGAAGATTCTCCCACTCATTTAATCATGAGAATTATGTCACAATTCACTGAGGTTTAGTTCTGTGACATCACTTGCGACTGAGCCAATCAGCCTCTGGTTCAGCTGTAAAACTTGAAAGCTGCAATCCGATTTGTTAAAAATGTTGCCTGAAGCTTTGGTCCCTCACTGTGACAGTTGCCAGAGGCTTAGCCTAGTTCATAGGGGTAGCCTAGCACTGATGATAAAAGCTTGAAGGAGCTTTGCTCCTGGCTTTAGTTACTCTCGAAGGTCAGCGGCACCGGGGGGTCATTGATAGCCTGCGGCAGCATCTCCAAAGGCAAAGATGAACTGTGCAATGGTCTTGAACAAAAAACCCGCAGTGCAAGAGGATCAGCAGGCTGGAGCCATCAAAAGTAAATGCTTCCTGTTCTCACTGATCCCTGTAGAGGAGAAGATGGTCATCGAAAGGAAGGTCTTGGGAACGGTCAAGTGGTTCAACGTCAGAAACGGCTACGGTTTCATTATGAGGAGCGACAACAAGACGGACGTGTTTGTCCATCAGACGGCCATAAAGAAGAACAACCCCTATAAGTACCATCGCAGCGTAGGGGATGGGGAGATGGTGGAGTTTGATGTGGTTCTCGGGGATAAAGGCCTGGAGGCTGCCAATGTCACCGGTCCCGGTGGCATTCCTGTGCAAGGCAGCATATATGCTGCAAACCGGCGTAAGTGCTCATTGGGTCCAAGGAGGAATTACCATATCTGTGAAAGCCGGCCAAAGAATGAGGGAGCAACGGATGCCCCAGAAGGTGGAAATCTGCCCTACAGTGGCCCGTCTTATTTCATGCCCAGATACTATGGGTATCAGCCCCTGTATTCCAACTCTCCTGTGAGAACAGAAGTCTTGCAGGACGAAGGTCAAGGTGAGCGTGCAGAACAAAGCAAACCAGTGAAACAGAGCCTATACCAGGGCTTCAAGCAGCTTCTCAGCTTCCGACAGCATTGCGTGAGACTGCCTAGAGAGGAGGGAGGAGAAAAGTCTAATGGAAGCCCTCCTGCAAATGAGAGTGAAGAGACAGCAATAAGTCAACATCGCTACCGTCCTAACTTCAGTTATCTCCGCAGACGCCCACGGAAACCACAAGATGGCAAAGAGACCAAGAAGATTTCTGAATCGCCAGCTGAAGACACCATGACGATGGGGCTGTGTAAATGCCAAGCACCTAGCATTACCCAGCCATCGAACAAGGAGGAGTAAGAGAACATGGAAACCCAGGAATAAGAACAAAGATCTTCAGCACTTGCAGTTTTCCTTGCTGCTGTCTGGATAACTCAAAATTTACCATCATGAGGTTTCCAATTTTCTTACACAAACTCCTGTCAGTCTCCTTCCAGGACCAACGAAGCTGAAAGATTTGACAAGTTGTTTCCTACTTATCCAATCAAGATGAGATTTTTAATAGCCTTTCCTTTTAATGTGTGTGAAATACAATGCTTGATTTGTCCCCCACCCCACCACACACACTTGAAAGTTAGCAAACTGCAAGCATTTCTTAATAAAGGTCTTAAATTTTTTTTTAAAGGCTCTGATTTCGTGGGGATGGGCCACAGATGTAGAATATTCCTTTAAGTTGGTGGTATATCATGGAATATGATTTTTTTTTATCCCCATTACCTGGCATGGGGATTTGGCTGAATATTAGGGTCCAATTCCACTCTAAAACACAGCAAAATGCCCTTTCCACTTGGTGAAACAAGTTGTAACCCTGTTTCAACTGGAGTTAGTCGATTGCCAATTGCACCGTTTTAAATGAGAGTCCAGATGCTCTACAAAAGTTGGTGCCAGGGCACAAATGTTTTCGGTTTACTGTGTATTTCAGCAACAGCTCTAGTCTATTCCTGCCCGTGATGAGTAGTACTTTATTCTGCACAGAGCCCCATGCTGCTCTATCGGACTATTCAAGGAGTCAAATCTTGTATTTTTAAAAATATATGTATGCATACAGTGTCCACATTTTGCCTGTTTCATCTCTTTCCCACCTGTCTTTGTGGGGCCCGACCAGACAATCACAGTCATGCAGATGGATCCCTGAACCTTTGCACCATCCCACTGAAATTGACGCAGGAGTCCATCCGTCCAGCTCTGATTGCAGAATCAGGGGTTTACAGGGTAAGCTCTCTGGGGAAAGGACTGTGTCTCGACACGTGCTGGCAGGACTGAGGTCTTAATTTTCCCTTTTAAAATTGCAGTAGGGATTTGAGTTTTAAATGTCAGAGTTTCCAGGGCTTCTGTGAGCTCTACAGATCTATTTCCCATCTGTGCTGTGGCTGCATTTGCAGCTCACTGATCATGGTCGGTGGAGCCTTCGGTTTCGAAGGATCAGATCAGAGATATTTTTCGCAGGCAAATAATGATGGTCATACCCAAATTGGGCATAGGAGTCAGCTCCTTCACCACAAACAGTACACAACAGCCAAGGACAAGAATAGACATACTCCGCTGAATCTCAAGGGGAAGCATGGGTTGCCAGAACACAGCTCTGTCTGATACACCTTCAACAGGAGAGATCATAACATTAGAGCCACCCTTCTGCAGGAACAGCAAGCCGAGGGCACCATTAAGTCCTCAAAGCAGGGTCCCGTACAGAGAAACATGCAGACGCATCGGTTTCCACCTTAATGGCTACATGAGAAGAGAATGATTTTATGCCTCGCCTCGCCGTTT
This sequence comes from Mesoclemmys tuberculata, assembly GCA_007922155.1. NCBI lineage: Eukaryota > Metazoa > Chordata > Testudines > Chelidae > Mesoclemmys > Mesoclemmys tuberculata. The sequence continues at coordinate 4,427,594 of ML675603.1, read as the reverse complement.
CACAGCCAGCACCTCGGCTACCGCACTGAAGCATTCCTTCATCGCTACTTGAAAGGGAAGCTGCATATGTACTCTTCGCAGTGGGCCTACAAAACCTTGCTCTTCCTCTGAAGTCTCCCATCTAAGCATTGACCTGCCTACGCCTGCCTAGCTTACAAAACACAATCAGTGAAAGAAAACACAAGTGCCATCCCCGAAACACAGCAATGAACAACGGAAGCAAACATTTACCGCAAAGTCAGCTGCAAAGCTGGGAGCAGCTATTAGACATGTTCTTAGCCCACCTTTATTCTCCAGTCCCCCTTTTGAAAGCTGACCTAACTGAACATCACTAACCTTTCAAGAGACACTACTGGATAATTTGGGCAGCTTGTTAATTGCCAGCTCATTTTGTTAGTAATTATGTAATATGCAGGATTTCTAGGAACAAGGCATTGTGGAGAAGCCCTGTTTGTTTTGGCTCCGTTTCTATGGGGATAAATAGAAGTCGTGTGGTTAATTTCCATTTGGTTGCCATGGATATTAATAATAATGAGATGATTATTACTGCTCTCGAAACCATAAAGCAATTCCAAAATGAAACAGGGAAGGGATTGGGCCAAAATCTCAGTTGGCATAAATCAGCCTTGCCCCATTGACTTCATCCAGAGGCAGTGACTTCAGTGGAACCATGTACATTTACGCTACCTGGGAATCAGGCCCAGTGTCTCCTGTGAAGCTCTGGTTGATTTGCACAGGCAAGGATCTGGCCCACTGGCTTCGACAGCTAGGCTGCGTTACTGGATCGGGCAAAATGAGCCAAAGTATTTTTTGCCAGCGCTAGCAAAAAAAATTGCTTTTCAGGGCGTGTTCCAATGGCTCTTCGGGGGCAGAGCCCATCTATTCTTGAACCACATGTAGCCCCATTGACTCCAACGGGCTTACAAAACAGGAGTAAGCTTGCGCACGGCACTGTTTGTGAGAGCAGCCCCCTTAGGTCTTGTTCGTTTCACTGTCATATTTATAATAATAATAAAAAGAAATACATTTGCTTTCCAGGTGGATGCCAAGCAAACGCCCACGTTCTCCGTCCCCAAACTGCTGGCTCCGTCTCATCAACTAAGCAATCTGTATTCCTTCTGGAGTGGTTTCCACGGTGTTGGAACACTAAGTAACACTCATTTCATAATCCCATCCCCATGGGCGAGATGAAACCTTTCAAGGACTCTCCTTTCCTGGCCGGGATGTTCTGCAGGCCTCCTTCTGTCGTGTCCGGGTGTAGGTGCAGAAAGCTCACGAATGGCAAATCACAGCCACTGGGGCTGCCTCCTCCTTGTGGCTGTTTTATGGCTTGTTGGGACACCCTGTCAGGCCACTGACCTGGAGGAGGAGAGAGTGATTGCTCACATTCGTCTCCCAAAGCCACGATCTGTGCTCTGAGGCTATTTGTTTTCCAGGTTTCTTTCCAAACCAGGGGAAATTATTTTGCCTCTTGGTTTCTCCCTTCCCCTTCTCCTCTTCCTCTACCAGGCAGAAGAGACCGCCCCTTATTCCCTTTGCTGGCTGAGGATAGCAACCCTCCGGGCAGAACGAAAAGCAGACCCATGCAACGTCCCACGCTGGCCTCCCTGCTGAGCCTCCGTCACAGCACATAGGACAGTGGGTCAGATGTGAATACTGGCCGTCAAATGTTGCTTTGCAGCCAAGATGTGAAACGTGGCTCTGCAGAGGTTTAAAAGCAAGATGAGCCTGTCAGAGGTTCCCCCCCCCCCTTCATACAGGCCCAGGCAGGCCTCTGCACTATTACCTACAATCATGCGGTGGCCCTGTGCCACAAGGAAATAGCGTCACTCCATCCTGAGAACACACAGCACCCTTAGATAGGTAGGGTCACTCATCCAGATCTTTCCATCTGCAGAGAACTGCGCCAGAAGACAGTTCAACACATTTCGTCCCAGGCTTGCACCTTTGAAAGGAGCGAGGGGATTTCAAGGGGGAACTTCAGTGATTTCTAGATTTCTGTCCACTCTTTCATGGAGAAGCTGGAGAAATCAGCCACTGATTTTCATTGTTGCAATGGCAGTAGCATCGAGAAGCCCCGGCCAAGGTCAGGGCCCCCATCACACAAATAGGGCTTGACTGCAACACCGTGTACATGCACCTTACTCCTCAGTCCTGCCGAGAGAACTTATGATCTAACTAGACAAGACAGCGTTATTAGCACCAGGGCTGACAAGTGGAACGTGGATCTCCTGAGTGCTAGGCCTGGCTCGTTAACGACAAGACCCTCTCTGATGGCTAACAAGCAAAGCTCTTTGTACGAGTGGCACGGGCAATGGGGCACGGCTCCTCCTCCTCATGCTAGTGGCTACGGGCAGAGGGGATGAGGTGTTGCTTTTAGCTGCAGATGGAGGAATGGGTGATCCTGGGTCATTTGAACAGGACAGAGGCGATGTTAGACATCGACATTGCAATGTCCTGCAGCGACACTGCTTGCGACGCTCGCCTCCAGGACGAGGGACTCCGGACCCAGGCCAGCAAGGAGCCGAGATCCTGCTTCAGGGCGTCGAATGCCTTCAACTCCCAAAAGCCGAGAGCGCTCATCCGTGGGCAGGATCAGGCCCATGGAACAGATGTGGGGAGTGGGGGAAGGAGAGATGGGAAGGGAGGGGTGTTGGTAACAAAGAAGGACCACCCTGCGGGGAAATCCTCTGGGGTACACAAAACTACACACAGGGCTTTAGAATGGCTGCGTGTTTATTGACCTAACACCGGTTTCATAGAGTTACTTTCTCCACGCACCATGCAAACACACACACGCACCATCTCCCCTATTAATAATCCTTGCCTTGCTATGAGCAAATGGAAATTACCTACATTAAAGGGAGAAGCTAGTGGCTTGTTTCATCTGGAGGGGGGGGAGAGAAAACAACCCAAACAAAACATCTGGACTTATTATTTCTAAATGATGTAGCAAGCTCTTCACTCTCAGACCTGGTTGGGGTGGGGGGTAGGACACGCTTGTGGTTAGAGGGCAGCTCCCACCCATTTCCTTGCCTTGCCCTTCCCAGGCATGTCAGAGCCCAGAGCCAAGACAAATCAAAAGCCTCAGGAGCTCCAGACAGACAGCACCACTCAGGGACTGCAGTAATTACAGCCACTGGAGGAGGGGGACGGAGAAGCCAGGGAGCCTCGAAACGATAAGGACCCTCTGCTGCCCTCTGCTGCCAAAGCGCAGCGGTGGGTTCTCGACATTTCACAGCACAATGCGGACGGGCCCTTAGACCAGGGGCATGGCTTTGCTATGGGGGCAGCTGTCCCCCCCCTCGACCGTGATTTGCCCCCTCTCCAGACCTATAACCTCCATTTTTTGGCCTCCTCTGACTTTGCCGACTGTATACGCTGACACGACTCCCCCCTGCAATTTTTCAGAACTGACGCCCGGGCCTTGTGTCCCGGCTGATGGCTTGAGACAAATGACAGGGGGCCGATTGATAGCGGGAGGGAAATCCACCCCGGCCTCCTTCATCCAAGGTCAGACCGTTCACTCGGGAGCTATAAAAACAAGCCGTCCCCCCAGGGCTCAGTTCACCGGGTAGTAAAACGAAGGTGAGCGTGCTTTCCTCCCTCCCGTGAGCAATGTGCCTCTGGCTTCGTTAGCTGGCGTGAGCCGAGATCTTCGGGTGGGGAGCGGAAAGTGCTATTCTTGTTAAGGAGAACGAATAGCAGATGAGGAAAACAACTCTCTTAAGCACATCTCTGTGCCCTCAACCCCAATTACTGCATTACCAGAGCACCTCACAACCACCCATGTCGTGACCCTCCTAGTCCCAACCGCCCTGTGGGCAGGTTCCTGCTATTATCCCTATTTAGCAGATGGGGAACTGAGGCAGAGGGAAACTAAGGATGTGTCAATCGCAGGCTTCCCAACTGGCCTTATCTCAAACTGCCCGGTTTTCATTGCTATTTTAAGCCAAGTTAGCAACGCGCTTCTTTCTTGCAGCATAGGTGTGCTCTAAAGGCATGACGGCACTGCAGTAAAAGACCGATGGCACGGCCAACTGACACAGGTTCCTGGGTATATCAAATTGCACTGCAGATGTTCTGGCCTGGAGACCCCTCCACATCAGAGTGTCCCAGAGCCAAGGCTCCAGCCTGACCCTGACCTACGTTGCTGTTCTTAACCCAGCTGCCCAGGCCAGCTGACCCAGAATCAGAGCAGTGGGGTTAGTTTTTGTTCATTTTTTTATTTTTTTTAAGAATCATGCCGTGGGGGCACCCTAAGTGACTTGCCCAACAACATGAAGGAAGGAATGGCACCCAGACCTCATGATGTGGCAGGCTACCACCCTAACCACTGGACCACCCTGTCTGAGTGCTAACAGGGCTGAAAAGGGTTGGGGAAAAAAATCTTATTTCTTCCTCCCAAGCAATCCCACAGGAAGCAAATATTATGCTTTGTGGAGCGTCTCGTTTTTGCTGTATACAGACTAACACGGCTACCCCTCTGGAACTTTTCAGCATATGAAAATGGCTTCTTAAAATTATTAATTAATCATATATTACATTATTAGCTTGGATTTCAATCAAATATCAGGGCCTCATTGTGCTATGTACTGTACAGACAAGTAACAAGGAAGTTCCAAGGCCGATATCATTCTGGGGTGTATTAACAGTCATATCTGATAACAGTCATCAGATATGTTGAGGGCTGTTATAAAGAGGATGGTGATCAACTGTTCCCCGTGTCCAATGAAGCTATGTTGAGAAGCCATGGGCTTGATGGGTAACAATGGAGATGGTGCTTAGGTATGAGGAAAAACGTTCTAACTCTACTGGTAGTTAAGCTCTGGAACAGGCTTCCAAGGGAGGTTGTGGAATCCCCGTCATTGGAGGTTTCAGAACAGGTTGGGCAAACCCCTGTCAAGGGTGGTCTAGGTTTATTTGGTCCTGCCTCAGCACTGGAAGTGGGACTTGATGACCTCTCAAGGCCACTTCCAGCCTGGCATTTCTATGATTCTATGAAAATCCCTGTCCCAAAGAGCTCACGGTCTAAGGGCACAGCTCTGTTCCAGTCAGAGGTGTGACTGTGGCATGTGCAGACTCACTGGAGTTAGCTTCGATCTCATTAGCTCCCCTCGCAACAGCAACAAAGCTCTGGCAGCACGCCAAGGGTCCCAGGTGGATTTGTACATCCCCAGCTACTGACTGTGTTGCTATTCAAGAGAGCTATTCAAGCCGGCGTGGGTATGTCAGTAGACACACCTCTGGTCACAGCCTGGACGTGTCCGCAGCCTCAGTAAAGATGCAATTGTCCAGACAAAAATGGCCACATGTGGTGGCATGGTTCATGCTAAAATGAACAGAGTTCATCTGAAAAAATTGCATTTGATGGTCGGAGGCAGCCTGTCTTCTTGCTCCATGGGTCTTAGGAATGGAAGGACAGTCCCCGGACGGAATGACGGATTCAGGCTTGCAGGCAACTCTAATCACGATCGTGCTAGAAGGCCAGTTTGAAGCAGCTTTCTGGACATTGTGAAAATTTAGCAGAAGGGCTGCTCCTTTCTTTGCTCAACCGTCCTGCACGTACCTATTCAGCATGAGTGCTGATTCTGGCAAAAGTCCTATTGGCTTCAATGGAGCAAGACCCAGGCCATGGGCATTCGTGTTGAATTCAAAATGACTATTTCTGCAACAGCTACTTGCCCAAGTAAAGCATGCAGGATTCAGTGCCTTTTTCACCTATGTGACACCCACCCATCCCCACTTTGTTCAACTATCTGCTGTGATCTAAGGAAGAAGACCTGAAGAAGATCTCTGTTTATGTTCAAATACTTCTGTCTCTCTCTCTCATCAACAGAAGCTGGTCCAATAAAAGATATTACTTCACCCATCTGGTCTGTCTAATGATCTAAGGAAACATTTTCACTCCCTGAATTTTGCACAAATTGTACAACCCTCAGAAAGTCTCCCCTCCCCAGTTATGGTGCCAATAAAGTAAAAGAGAACTCAATGACAAGCAGTTTAAAAGAAGACAGATATTTTTCCTTGCCTGCTGTCTGTAAAGCCTGGAAATCTATCTATCTAGATGTATCGTGTAAGGGTTATGCCATGTCCATCGCTGTGTTATCAGAGTACCAGCTGTGATATGGCAAGGGGAGAGGGCAATAGGAGAGTGCGCGAAGGGCAGCCTGGAAGGCCCAGAATGACCTGGGCTTTATTCCCTGTAGACTAGCCAGGGTCATCAGAGGGCAGTTAGGAGCAGCTGAGGACAATTAATGCCCAGCCAGGTGCTTGATAAAACCCCTCTGCTCCAGAGAGACAGAGCACAAGCTGGAGGAGTAGGTGTGCTGTGCTAAGCTAAGGAATAGAGAGGTGTGTAGAGTTGTGTGGAGGAGCAGGAAATACTACAGAGCTGCTTGGAAGAGCAGAGGAGTCCTGAGAGAGAACTGGGCCAGGAGGGGGGAAACTTGCCCCTGGCAAGACTGAGATACTCCCCCCAGGCACAAGGGCAGCAAGGAAGTAAGGCTTGAGTAGCCAGAAAGACTGAGGGGGGAAATTAGCCCTGGGGAAAAGTCAGCAACTGTGGGTACAGTGCCAGCAGCACATAGCTGCAACTCATAGGGCCCCTGGACTGGGACCTGGAGGAGCAGGCTTGCCTGGGTCCCTACCCCCTCCCTGGGGAGATGGGGTAACTGGTGACACCCTAGCACACTATGAGAGGCAAAAGCAGGAGACCCACTAGGGTGAAGCCGGCCGTTTGCCACACAACACAGATTAATTAAATGTCCTTTTCTCTGCTCTTGACAAGCGCAGTCTTTTCCTGCTCATACCCATTCAGAATGCTGCTGCAAAGATCATTTTTCTAGCCCATTGCTTTGACCACATCACTCTTCTCTTTGAGTCCTTCCGCTGGTTTCCCATTCACCATCACATGAAATATAAGCTGCTTGTCTTCATTTTCAAGGCCCTTCATGGCCGAGCCCCACCCTATCGCTCATCTCTCATTCACCATCAAGATGATGACTCACACCTCAGAGTGGCCTAGGACACCAGCCTCCATCACCCACTTGGAAAATGTTCAGCCAGGCGTTTTTGCACTTTCTCTCTGTGCTGTCTGCAGGCATGGGAGGTGCTCCATTTAAACATTCCCCAAGCTGCCTCCTGCTCCTCTTCCAAATCCCTCCTTAAAACTCTCCTTTGCTGGGACCCGTATAAAAAACCTGACAACAGTTAAGCCGCTGGCGTGCAGAGACTGTTGCTCATTGTACTGATCAATCCTCTCATTGTGCCTACATCTGTCTGTCTGTATCCATCTGTTCTCTCTTGTCTTGTACTTAGAACGTGAGTTTTGGGGGCAGAACCTGTCTTTTTTTTTTTATTCGGTGTTTGTACAGTGCCTAGCACAATGGGGCCCTGATCCACGACTGGGGTTCCAAGGCACTATGGCACTACAGATAATCAATCATAAATAAATAAATGTTCTCCTTTTCCTATTCCAAATTTTTCCTTACAATATACTTTCCCCAGGATGTTTAGCATCCATCAAACCAAAAAATGTCTCTATCCTTTTCTTACAAAATCATTATAAACCCCTGCACTCTTCTTTGTGAAATCCACACCATCTTCCTCTGCCAAGTCATAATTTTACTAGGCCTGGACACCATTGGGAGGGATCTGATGAGCTGCCACAGTAATTAACATGGCCTGACTGGTCACCTGGTCCTGCCTGACCCCTAAATCACGTTGTGCCCCCCAACAACTAAAATGAGTCTTAGCAACCACACACCTGCGGACACTATCGCCAACCACAGGGGCTCTGAAATCACTCGTCTGGCCCCCGAAACCATGAAATTGCCAAGCCAGTCATTTTCCTTTCCAGCTATTTCCAGGGTGGATTCTTTCTGAGCCTCTAGGATGAGCTGGGTGGGGGGGGTCACATTTTCAAGCTTGACCCCAAGAGTTAGAAATGCACTTTTCTTTTAAAAGGGAGCTGAGACGTGCGCACGATCCTGCAAGCTGCAAAAGGAACCACCAGTTGTCACCCAGACTCGCGATCCACTCACAGGAGTTGCTAAACCTGTGGGTTAGACCTCTGGAGCGTGGATGTAAGTGAGCTAAAGCACTCATATGAACACGGGATGAATATGCATTGCCTTGCTTGTATAAAACCCTGCCAGCATATGCATCCTCTCTGCCATGAAGTGAAATCTACCAATTCCCCCATCTCTAGCTTCTCCCACCTCCACGGTTTGTCAGCCCCTTCTCTCTCTGGCTCCTCCGCTCCTTGAAGTCTCCCCCGTCCAGCAATATCTGCCCACCCTAAGCTCAGAGGAAAGAGGGAAGGGACAGAGGATCTTCTTCTCCCTCCCTCACCATGTGCTGGGAATAGCTCCTACTCCAACCTGTGGTTCTCCCTAATGGCCAGTACCTGCAGACTGTGCTGTGTTTCACTGGATGATCACAGGCAGCAGGCTTGGGGCCGGAAGTTCCAGCTGGAATCAGAACTTAAGGGCTGATGTTTTATCTTTATTAATTTATTATTATTATTAATAATAATATTTGTACTGCAGTAGGGCCTAGAAGCCAGCCCTAGTGTGCTAGGCAGACTAGGGGAACCCAAAGTAATGGCGGGACAAGCGGTACTCACAGCACGTGAGCTAACCCGAATCATTGGCGAGTGTCTTGAAGACATCGTGTTAGCGGTTGGGTTTTTAAAGAAACGTCCCAAGGAGGATAATGCAGTGCACCCTTCAGGGACAACAGGTGAGTCCACATGTCTGTCCGGCAGACACTGAATACAATGGGTGTTGCACAGGCATCATGGAGGGTCTGATCAGAAGAGAATGGTGCTGCAAGGTGTCGCCGAGGGTGGCCTTTGGCCTGGAGAATCGTTATTGATCATGACGATGCACAAGAAGGGAAGGAAGATCCCAGCTTGATTCTCAGGAGGGCTTGGCAGGAATGGGTCTTTTACCCCTCAGCCGAGCAGATCTGCTTTGAAGTGCGTGCGAGGGGAGGAACGTGGGATCACACGACGCTAAAAGCACTGTGAGGTATTTCTCTTCTCAGGCGAGAGAGATCGTTGTTTGCCACGGATCACTGGCAGTTTCACGGCTCGCAAAGGGCAGCTGCGGTCACTAGGTGCACATCTCTTCCCCTACCCTGGCATGACGGCCGCCATCTTTGACCAGTGGCCTCCAGGGCAAAGAAGCACAAGCTGTTACAACTTGAGTTTTTAAACGGACTGTGGCAACAGCCTCCTATCTGGGATCTGGCACAGCAGGGCTCCCCTAGCACACACGCACTGGTGTGTTACGCTATCACCTGGTCGCCAGTGTTCTCCTCCAGGAGAAGGTATCATAGATGTGCTGGGTGACAGAACTTCGAACAGGGTTGGGGTACTATGCAAATGATGCCCTTAGACTAGGCAGCAGCAGCAGGACGTATTGCAGTCACAATTGCCTTGAGCAGAATTAGTGGCTAGGTGCAGAGAGCTGCAGTCCAGCCAATGACCTTTATGTCAGAAAGATCTGGATCTTGCATTTCCTCCCTGCATTATTGGCGGGCTTGATCCATACCTTCATGCAGAGGGACTCTGAGCAATCTCTCACTCTCTGCTTCACTCTTAAGGAACCATATTGCCCATTCTTTCAGGAGGGGTAACTACTCTCTAGGATCTCTCCACCCCACCCTCTCCTTTGCAAACTCACCGTTTGACCCCCAGCTCCCACTAACATTGCAGACCCAAAAGTGGCTTTGAGGTCCCTACCTGGGGAAAAGTCCGTACTGGGTGCAATGCATGGAATGTGAGTCTTTGCACAGCTAAAAATACTTGCCTGGGTCCAGGCAGGCAGAAGAGAAAGGCTGAGTCAATGAACTGGTCTCCTGCAGTTTCATTGCTTCAGGAATCCACTCCATTTGGGAACCATGTGTGCAGCCGCGTCCAGCTTTGTTTATCTTGATCTCTGAAGCAGGCAACAGCATGGAAAGGGGCAAAGGAAAACTTCAGGGGATGAGTGAGAGTGTAACAGTAATAAACTTTTTAAAATACAGGTTGATTATTTAAAGAAATACTGGGCCAAAGTCAACCTTGGAGAAATCCATTGATTTCAGCAGAGTAAGTGGCCCCATCACTTTGGCCCAGATTGAGCACGCCTTCTTTTCATTTTGTTAGGATCCTGTGTGCTGGACTGAGATAGCGAAATGGGCCCCTCTAACGGGGTTGGCGCTGCCTCTCGTGCGAGCCCCCTCTCTGGCCAATATGTGCCTGCAATCCCTCTATTTTGGGCGGGTGGCACCCAGCTTTCATGAGCACTGCCCCCCACTCGGCTGATGGCTCTTTCATCAGGTCTTCAGTGACTCATAGACTCATAGACTCATAGACTCATAGGTCAGAAGGGACCAATATGATCATCTAGTCTGACCTCCTGCACAAGGCAGGCCACAAAACCCTACCCATACACATTTATAACAACCCCGAACCCATGACTGAGTTATTGAAATCCTCAAAAGTGAGATTTGAAGACCTCAAGCTGCAGGGAATCCACCAGCAAGCGACTCATGCCCCATGCTGCAGAGGAAGGCGAAAAACCTCCGTGGCCCCTGCCAATCCGCCCCGGAGGAAAATTCCTTCCCGACCCCAAATATGGCGATCAGCTAAACCCTGAGCATGTGGGCAAGACTCACCAGCCAGCACCCAAAAAAGATTTCTCTGCAGTAACTCAGTTCCCATCCCATCCAGCATTCCCACAGACCATTGAGCAGACTTATCTGCGGATAATCCAAAATCAATTGCTCAAATTAAACTATCCCATCATAACATCCCCTCCATATACTTATCAAGCTTAGTCTTAAAGCCAGATAAGTCATTTGCCCCCACTACTTCCCTCGGAAGGCTATTCCAGAACTTCACTCCCCTAATGGTTAGAAACCTTCGTCTAATTTCTAGTCTAAATTTCCTAATATCCAATTTGTACCCATTCGTCCTCGTGCCTATAATAGTACTAAACTTAAATAATTCCTCTCCCTCCCTAACGTTAATCCCCCTGATATATTTATATAGAGCAAGCATATCCCCCCGGAGCCTTCTTTTGGCCAGGCTAAACAAGCCAAGCTCTTTGAGTCTCCTTTCATAAGGCAGATTTTCCATTCCTCGGATCATCCTAGTAGCCCGTCTCTGAACCTGTTCCAGTTTGAATTCATCCTTCTTAAACATGGGACACCAGAACTGCACACAATATTCCAGGTGGGGTCTCACCAGCGCCGTATATAACGGCACTAACACCTCCTTCTCCTTGCTGGAAATACCTCGCCTGATGCATCCTAAAACCGCATTTGCTTTTTTAACAGCCATATCACATTGGCGGCTCATAGTCATCCTGTTATCAACCAATACCCCAAGGTCCTTCTCCTCCTCCGTCGTTTCCAACTGATGCATCCCCAACGTATATGTAAAATTCTTATTATTAATCCCTAAGTGCATGACCTTGCACTTTTCACTATTATATTTCATCCGATTACTATTGCTCCAGTGTACAAGGTAGTCCAGATCTTCCTGAATAGCATCCCGGTCCTTCTCCGTGTTAGCAATACCCCCCAGCTTCGTATCATCCGCAAATTTTATTAACACATTCTCGCTCTTTGTGTCAAGATCAGTTATAAAAAGGTTAAATAAGGTTGGTCCAAGAACCGATCCTTGAGGGACTCCGCTAGTAACCTCCTTCCAGCCTGACAGTTCACCCTTCAGCACGACCCGCTGTAGTCTCCCTTTTAACCAGTTCCTTATCCACCTTACAACTTTCACATTCATCCCCATCTTTTCCAATTTAACTAACAGTTCCCCATGCAGAACCGTGTCAAACGCCTTACTGAAGTCGAGGTAAATTAGATCTACCGCATTGCCCTTGTCTAAGTAATCCGTCACCTTCTCAAAGAAGGAGATCAGGTTGGTTTGGCACGATCTACCTTTAGTAAATCCATGTTGCAATTTGTCCCAATTACCATTGACCTCCATGTCCTTAACTACTTTCTCCCTTAAAATTTTTTCCAAGACCTTACACACGACAGACGTCAAGCTAACAGGCCTATAATTACCCGGATCACTTTTATTCCCTTTCTTAAAAATAGGAACTACGTTAGCAATTCTCCAGTCGTACGGCACAACCCCCGAGTTTACCGATTGCTTAAAAATTCTCGCTAACGGGCTCGCAATTTCACGCGCCAGCTCCTTTAATATCCTCGGGTGGAGATTGTCCGGTCCCTCCGATTTTGTCCCATCAAGCTGTTCAAGTTTGGCCTCTACCTCAGATACGGTAATATCCACCACCACATCCAGATTCCCGTTCGTCATCCCTCCATCATCCCTAAACTCCTCACTAGTCTTATTAAAGACCGAGGCAAAGTACTTATTTAGATATTGGGCCATGCCTAGGTTATCCTTAACCTCCGTTCCATCCTCAGCGTATAGCGGCCCCACTTCTTCTTTCTTTGTTTTCTTCTTATTTATGTGACTGTAGAACCTTTTACTATTGATTTTGATTCCCTTCGCAAGGTCCAGTTCTACGCGGCTTTTAGCCTTCCTCACTTTATCCCTACACGTTCTGACCTCACTAAGGTAGCTTCCCTTACTAATCCCGCCTTTCTTCCACTCTCTGTAAGCTTTCTGCTTTTTCCTAATCCCCTCTCTGAGTTGCTTGCTCATCCAGCTTGGCCTGCTACTCCCGCCCATGGTTTTTTTCCCCTTTCTTGGGATGCAGGCTTCCGACAATTTCCGCAGCCGCGACTTAAAGTAATTCCAGGCCTCCTCCGCATTTAAATCCCCAAGTTCCTTCGTCCAATCCACTTCCCTAACTAATTTCTGTAACTCTTTGAAATTAGCCCTTGAGAAGTCGAAAACCCTAATCCCAGATCTACGTTTGTTTATCCTTCCATCTAATTTGAATCGAATCAACTCATGATCACTCGAACCAAGATTGTCCCCTACCACCATTTCTTCTACGAGGTCCTCACTACTCACCAAAACCAAATCTAAGATGGCATCCCCTCTCGTAGGTACTTCAACTACTTGATGAAGAAATCCATCCGCTATCACATCCAGAAACATCTGACCCCTATTATTCTTGCAAGCACTCGTCCTCCAGTCTATATCCGGGAAGTTGAAATCTCCCATAATCACACATTGCCCCTTAGTGTTTACTTCGTTAAAAACATTAAAGAGGTCTCTATCCATATCCAAGTCAGACCCCAGCGGTCTGTAGCACACCCCAAGCACTATCTCAGGGGAAGCTCTAGTAGCTTTTTTACCCAGTGTGATTTTTACCCAGACAGACTCCGTCTTATCCATTCCATCACTTCTCAATTCATTACAATTCACCTCATCATTGACGTACAAAGCTACTCCACCACCTCTACCTTTCTTCCTGTCTTTTCTAAACAGCACATAACCTTCAATACCCGTACTCCAGTCATGAGTACTATTCCACCAGGTTTCTGTTATCCCTATAATATCCGGTTTCACTTCCTGCACCAGTAGCTCCAGTTCCTCCATCTTGTTTCCTAGGCTCCTCGCATTAGTGTACAGACATTTTAATTTTTGACGTTTGGCGTCAATGACATTCTTTCCCCCGTCACACACAGACCTTCTACCACCATCATCACCCGTCTGGCTAGATGCAACTCCGCTTTTCCCCCTTTGGTCAATTCTTCGGTCCACTAGGATATCCCCTCTCACTTTGCTTGCTTCCCTCTCCAGGTTAAGTTCCGGCGTGGAGATCTCCTGAACATCTCCCAACCATCTCCCCCAACTTCCTAGTTTAAAGCTCTCCTAATGAGGTCGGCAAACCTCCATCCTAGAAGTCCAGTTCCCTCCCTGCTTAGATGAAGTCCATCCCGAGCGAACAGTCGTCTGTTCGTAAACGCTTCCCAATGACCGTACATCCCAAAGCCCTCCTTATAGCACCACTGCCTGAGCCATCTGTTAATCATCATAATCTTGTCGCTCCTTTGCTGCCCCGCTCTAGGAACCGGCAAAATTCCACTAAAGATCACCTGAGCTTGGATTTCCTTGAGCGTCTTCCCCAGTCTGACATAGTCCTCCTTGATACAGTCCAGGGAGCGACTAGCCGTATCATTCGTTCCCACATGAAGGACAATCAACGGATTCTTTCCCGCTCCCGCTAGGATCCTTTTCAGCCTCAGGTCCACATCCCGTACCTTAGCCCCCGGCAGACAGCACACCCTTCTGTTCTCCCGATCAGCTCTAGTTACGGGCCTATCTATTCTTCTCAGTAAAGAGTCTCCAATCACGTAGACTTGCCTTTTCCCGGCGACAGTGTGACTCTCCGGTCTATCCCCGGCACCAGCTGGCCGCAAGCCCTCTCGATTCGTCTTTGCCCTCGCAATCCTCCTAGGGCTCATACCGGTTGTCGCCTCCATCGACTCCTCCCCTCCTCCCGCAGGACTAGCCGCTCGCCTCTTTTTCCTTGCCCTCCACTGTCACCCCTTCCGGGTATACAGTCGCTATCTCTTTCTCGCGGCCCTCGTAGCACCAAGGCTTCCTTCCTGGAGACACTGCCTTCTTTAACAACCCAAACAGGCATTGGGTACCCTCAGTTGGTGTCCTTTTGGCAAGCCCTCCCTTGGCTCAGTCTTCCACCAGGGCCGATCATGGTACCCTCGCCTGGTCTGGTTAGCTTCTGGGCTCCATACCCTGGACTCAGCCGGCCCTCACTGACCTATCCTTGGTCCTGCTGCTCCGCCAGCCGGCCAGGCACCCAGTCTGCAGCAGCCTTCCTTGGGCTCACTCCTGCCTACAGTGAGCTGTCAGTACTGCTGCTCTTCCAGCCAGCTAGGCACCTGATCTTCCCTCTTGAAGCTCAAGGCAGTAACTGACTGCTCTGCCTCAGCTGATTCCTTTTATATGGCCCGGCTGGCCCCTAATTGGCTGCTTCAACAGCCCCTTTGATTGGCTGCTCCCCTGCAGGCACTCTAGGCCACCTGGAGGACTTCTCCTTTGCTCTTTTCTGGGGTAGGGTGAGGCAGGTCTGTGAGACCAGCAGCAGGGGGCCTCTGGACCTAGTCCACCCCATTGCAGGCCTATAGCAGGATCTACCCCAACCCAGTGTCAGAACTACCCCGCCTCCATTTCTCCACTCTCACCTAAGCCAATAGAGCAACTCAGTGGCCAATGGGTCAACGATGCTCCCACCACTCACCGTTTCAGTCCCTTTCCTCAGAAATGTATTTATTGTTCAAATACGGGCCAATATCAATCATGACAGTTAAACCAGCTCATGCTACCTGGCCTCTCCTTGGGTCTCTGTCTCAGATGACTTCTGCTGCTCCCTACAAAGCAGGTTCTCCTAGATAGGTCTTTTGCCTCGCTGTTGTGGCAAGATTTGTCCTTCCCTGACCCAGAGTCTTCTGCAGCCAGCCACCTCACTCAGCTACTTGTTGACCTCTTATCTCCCCACCTGAGAGGCAGGGGTGGGGCTACAACCAGATCTCTTTAAGGGGCTATATCCTCCATGTCAAAGGGCTGCGCTCTCTGTCTGCAGCAGTCCTGACTGCCACGAGTAACCCCACCGAAGTGCCTGATGTCATGGCCCTCATTAGGATCAGCCCCACCCCTGGAGTAAAACGGTGTATAGCACGTTATTGGTCCAGTCCCTCAGCCCATTTGTAGACACAATAGTAGCATCTTCTACGGCCATGGCGATCTCCAAGGTTTTATTACTGTACCAGACTCATTTTATTTCACAGTTAATGTAACCCAGTTTATTTTAAAAAATAAAAAAAAGGCTCCTCTCTTTTAGAGATGCACCAAGGAGAATAGTAAACACGGCCTTTTTTGGAAGCAAGACGTTGAACATAAAAATCCTTGGGTGGCTCACAAACCAATGAACGTCTGTTGCCTTGGTTGGAAATTCCAGCGAATGGCCCTGGCAAACCTGAGTTTAGGAAAATAACCAGGAAGGACATAGGATGCTGCATCATGTTACAGACCTCTATAAAACAACCCCAAAGAGCTGGAAAACACTGGCTCATCCTGCCAATTATAAAGACAATAGCAGCAAGTCTTTGGTGTAACCCTCTCTAAAAAAAACATGGAAACTAGACATAAAAGGGAAAGCTCTGGCAAAGTCTTGTTTTCAGAAGGCCTCCAGGAGCTAGAGGCATTTGGCACATGCCACTTCATATATATATATATGTCACTTCTTTTCTATAGATATAGATATAGTAGAAGGAGAAACTGGTTTGATTTTTCTCGTTTAAAAAAGAAGCAGAGAACGATTTGTTATAGCCCCTCCCGGAACTGAGTGAAGAGGCAGCAATGAATGGCTTGGAATGAGTTACTTATAACAACAGTGTCACATTCGTTATCATGACTGCAGTAGAATCTAAGAGCGCCAGTCGTGGACCGCGACCCCGTTGCGCTGGGTGTTGTGCAAATGCAGAACACAAATATGGTCCCTGCATCAAGAAGCTCACAGTTTAAGCATAGTAATCCCTAGCTCTTATTCTTTCCACCACTCTAAGCGCTTTACAAGGAGGTCAGTGTATTATCCCCATTTTACAGCCGGGAAAACTTAGGCCCGGATCCTTCACAATGCCTAGGTGCCTAATTCCCATTGGGAGTTAGCCGCTGAGAGGTCTTCATGCCGTCAGATTAGTTAATAAGACTCGTTTTAGAAGCATTTGACCCGATCGCCAGATGGGTCTGGCCATGGACAATCTTTCCTCCGGCGTCAAGGCTCCACAGCCGGGTTGATTGTCAAGAAAGCACCAACCCTCCACGCTGTCTTCTTGGCCAGGCCCTATCCTCTGCCTGGACGGTGGGCAGCAGTTGAGGTGCGGGGACGGGGGTGACGGAGCTCATCGGCTCAGGCCTGAGAACGCAGGGGTGCAGGCGCTCTGGGTATGCCAGCTCAGGAAGAGAAAACGGGGGGAAAGGGAGATTGAAACAGGAGAGAGGAGTTCTCGCTGCAAGGGGAGCAGGAGCCATGGGGGAGCCAAGGGGAGCCTTCTTCCCCAAGCCGGGGAAGGGAGGCGGTAGCACTAATTACCCTTGCCAGGGAGAGGAGGGGGTGGTGGAGGGCACGGCTTGCCCAAGCCAGGGGAGGAGAAGAGCTCTCTGTTTGCTTTGAGCCGCGGGAGGGAGATCAGTGCTTCCTCTCACCGCAGCTCCCTCACCTCCTCAGCTTGCCCATTCCTCAGGGCTGCTGCCTCAGGCCTTTACAAAGTCCAGCCCTCCCCTTGGCTGTGCCCAGTCTGTTCTGCAGGCCAGCGCATGGCCAGGGAGCGGAGCTACGGCTTCCCCTGCTCCCTACCCTTCTCCAGCCATTCTCCACTCACTTGCTGCTGTGGGAGAGGGACGCCCAGCCCCTGCTCCCCCCACCATGTCCAGAACTGAGATTCAGGAAGCTCATAAAAGGACACGTGGGGGGGATGCTTTATCCCCTCTTCCTCATCCTCCACCCCCCCCCTGCCCCCGCTGTCCTGCATGGAACCAGGGCACAGTCTAGCCATGTTGGATTCTGCCACTCATGGAAGTGTGGGCAGCTAGGTGCATGAATCGTGCCCCTAAAGATCAGGAGATTGGCTTAAAAACCTGGAGCTTTTGCTTTTTAAAGCAATGAACTGGGGCTGCTTTTCTTTATTTCCCCTCTCTCTTTTGAGCTGTTTGCGTACATTTGGGTCGTGTTTTAAAACTTTGCTCTGCAAATGCGAGGGCTAGAAACGTAGTGTGGGATTCCCAAAGCTGTTTAGGCACACTGAAATCTATGGGACTTAGATGCCGAAACACCTTTGGGAATCCCACCCTTGTTATTTATTGAAAACAGAAGCTGTGAGTCCTATATCATCCCATGACTCCAGAAGCTGGGGCTTTAACAACAAACACATGGCACCCGATTCAAGAGTTGGCAACTGCATCCAGGCCCACATGATCCTTGCATTCACTCCTGTGCTGAGGGCCAGCACAAAGCCTCTTTTGCTACGTTAGCCACATAACTTCACAATCAATAGTAAATTTCTAGCCCTTATGGTTGCAGAGAAAAGCATGGAAAAGTAAATCCTAAATGCTCCAAAGACGGATGGGAAATTAAAAACCACCAGCATTTCTTATATTTTTAAAGATCATGACTTTCAAGCCAATCTCCTTATTTCTGAGGGCTGAATTTGTGATTTTTTTTTTACACTTTTCCCAGACCCACATATAGGTGAACCAGCAATTAAACCCACGTCTCCTGACCCTCATTGCACTGCCATCTCAACTAGATCATCTCTCCTATCCCAGAGGACTCTCCAGGGTCCTTCAGAGGTAAAGTTCAGCCCCACCCCACCACTGACTTGCCCACCCAATGCATTGCACTGGCTTGATTTTGTGAACATTACGAAGTCATCTAAAATCCCAACGTTAGGAGGGAAAGCTCAGCTTCTCTGAGCTGCTTCTCCTTCTTTTTCTCTCTCACACTCAGCCTTAAAAAATCAAGGCAGCTCCCTCCCAAACCCAGGTGGGTTTTCCCAAATTCGCCCGGCCGGGATCCAAAACAATGTGGAAAAAGATTGTTTTCTTAGACTAAAACGGTACATGTGGGCTGACATGTACACTCGGTTTCTTGGCCCAATGTGATTTGAAACCCCCTGAGGACAAGCCTGGGATGAAGGTTTTATAATAAAATGCTAATTACCTGGGCGCATGATCTAGGAGCATGACCACAGAATACATTAAATGCTTATAATGATGCTGTTGAAATGCAGGGTAAAAAAAACCCAACACAAACCCTTCCAAACTGAGGAAATTCAGAGAGAGATCTGCCTACCCATTGTCCCTGCATTGGCACCGCTTATAATACGACCTGACTGATTGGCAAAGTCCCCAGGAGCCAGGCCACACAAAACACGTTACCACTTGCTAGAGACGGAATGACCACACACAGCCCGGGATCTCTGTTTGCCATCTCGGGGCGTGACACAATTGACAATGGGAGTTGTCTGCCCATTGCAGAGGGAGGCCCAGATCCTCAGAAGGTATTTCTGGGTATCGCTCCCCTGCAGTAAAAGACCCGGGGCCCGGCCACAGCTGACTTGGGTATGTGGGGCTCGGGGTACAGGGCTAAAAATTGCAGCATAGTCACTGATGCTCTGTCCGGAGGCTGGTTTCTGAAAGTCCACAAGGGGGGAGCATCTCAGAGCCCAGGTTCCAGCCTGTGCCCAGAAGACTATGCTGCAATTTTTAGCCCAGTGGTCCCCAGCCTTTTTGGCTCAAGGGCCACGATATAATTTTTACAACCCTCACAGGCCACCATCTCCACCAGCAGCCCCCTCCCCCACCCACTGCAGCCAGAGGGAAGGAATTCAGGGAGGAGGATCTCCTGCCCCCCAGGCTGCAGCAGGGAAACTGTGCACTCCACCTGGGGCCCTAGGCAGTGGCTCCCTTCTGTAGCCAGGGGGATGGGAGATCAGTGCTCCCCTCCCTCTGGCTCCAGCAGGGATCCCAGCGCCTAGGGACCCAGGCAGAGCACTTTGCCATGCTCCCTGCTACAGCCAGAGGAGGGGAGCACTGATCTCCCGTCCCCTTGGCTGCAGTAAGGAACCTGCACCGGCAACACGCTCCGCCTGGGTCCTTAGGCAGCGGCTCCCTTCTGCAGTCAGTGGGAGGGGAGCTGCGGGCCACAAGTTGGGAACCCGTTTCAGCCTCACAGCTGGAGCCCCGTGAGCCTGAGTCAAATGGCCTGGAATCTCAGACTTGGCGCCCTGGGCTTTTTATTGCAGACGTCTAATGCCCACTGAAATCAATGGCAGTGCCTTAAAAGTCCTCCTCTCCAGCAGGAAAGGAAGGGTCGCTTGTTCTAACTGACGGAAGTCCCCCGGCAGTGGGCTGGTGGCTTGTCTTTGCTCCACCGTTCACGATTTACACTGCTTTTCCCAAGGCAAAGACAGGGTGTGCTTATATGCCCACTCTCTCATCTGTCCCTCAACCTCAGCCTGTCTTCTCGTGTGCCGGACACAACAGATAAGTGGCAAGAGGCAAGTTGGCAGATCGAAACACATGATAAAACAGCGAAGACGGAGAAAAGACTGCAAGCTCTTTTTGTTCTGCGTTTGTACAGCACCTAGCACAACGGGGTCCGGTCTATGACTAGGTTCCCAGATGCTACAAATAAACAAATTAATAATAATATACTGAGCCAAATCTTGCTTTTTACACTGGTGTAGTTCTGAGGTAACTGTATTTATACTTGTGTAAATGCAGTGGTTTGAGTGGAATTACTCCAAATTAACCCTGATTTAACTGATGGCCTAGTTCAAGCCAGAGTGTCTAGGTTTACCAATTATAATTGCAATAATAATAAATATGTAGCACTTAAATTGCAGTTTTCACCAGTAGATCTCACAGTGCTTTACAAAGTCGGTCAGTATCATTGTTTCCCATCTTACAGGGGAGGAAACTGAGGCACGTGGCAGGGAAGTGTCTTGCCCAAGATCATCCAGGAGGCCAGTGGCAGAATCAGGACTAGAACCCAGCCCCCATTCCAGTGCTGTAGCAACTAGGCAATGCTGCCTCCCACATCACATCATTAAATTACATGGCCCTTTACAAAAAAGGAATAAGAGACATTTCCTGTCATGCAGACCTTACAGTCTAAGATAGAGGAGACAAAGAAATGCAAACCATGGAGAAAAGTTCAGACACTGGAGGGAGATCTTTGATGAGTGGGCAAGTTGGAAAGGATCCATGAAAATAGTTCAGATTAAGCATGAACCTGAAAATGAGGGCAGGTTTGTGGTGGGCAGGAGATGGGAAATGGTTCATATGGCAGGGGGATATGGAAAGGAAGTACAAAGCTGAGGATGGATGAGGATGACAATGATGGAAAGGTGCTACAGAGAAGGGAATGGAAGCACAAAAAGCAAGAAGAGAAGATAGCTGAATAAGTAGAAAGTGGGATATAGGAGAGATGCTGAGAGAGATCCCACTTTTTACACTCTTCTGCTGTGTTTTCCTTCTGTTAGGCCCAATAGAGGTTATTTATTTGTACTCAAGTAGTGCCCAGATTCTGCAATCAAGACCCCATGACACACTGATAACAAGAGAGGTGGGAGAGATATCTCAATGCGCAGGTGTGATGGTCAGCTGAGATCAGCTGAGGCACCTTTGAAGGCTAGTGGCAGGATGCAATATGCCAAGCCATGGGATTCACTCCCACCAAAGCTCAGATAATCTTCAGGGCCTGGTGGAAGATACATCTCTTTGGCCAAGCATGTGTGACTCTTGATCATCAGTGGATTATTTATTATATGTTTGGGCCTGGGCAGTTCAAGGGATGGGGTATGTGCTGTCTATCATGGGCAGCTTCTTTTACTGAGTTGTTACACGATTAGAGACCCCAGCGGAGGTTGGGGCCTCCTGCACAAGGCGCTGTACAAACACAGGATAAAAAGATGGCCCCCGCCCCAAAGAGTTTACAATATACACAGACAAGACAAGTGAAGCATAAGAGAAAGAGAATCATTATTCTCATGTTTACAGATGGGGAACTCAAACACATAATTTTAAGGCCCATCTCCTCACAGATATTTAGGCACCTAACTCCCAATGATTTCAATTAGAGCTAGGCACCTAAATATATTTGAAGATGTGAGGCTAAGTGACTTGCCTAAAATTATACAGGGAGTCTGTAGCACAGCCAAGAATAAAATCCTAATCTCCTGAAACCATTCTTAAAGAAATAAAACGTTCTCAAGGGATAAAATAGCAATGCAATATAAAAATAGGGCCTGAAACTGTATTATTTGCAATCAATGTGAATTTAGAATGCACTGAGAACGCAGAATTGGAGCTACAGTAGACACTGATGGTTGATGCTGGAGAGAAAAAAAAATCATCCGTCCTTGCTAACCCTTCCCTTTTTTAAGCTGGCAAAGTGCTACCAAGGTAACGGCCATCCTCACAATATTGTTGCCTTGACTAAACAGCTTACACTGAGCTGGGCTGAAATAATATGTTTTTTCACCTGCAGGAGTGAAACATTCAAGACGGCATTCCAAGACGGATCTGGTTAAGGTCATAAAAATTTTGTGGTAACCTATATATTATTTTTATGCATATGCTTAACACCATGTATTTTATAAATGTGCTAAAGACTCATAAATCACTTACAGCGCAGTGTAACACACTTGGGTCTCTTACTACGCTGTCTGATGCGCGCACACACAGACCCACATAGAGATCTGCCACCATCTGGGTGCAGTGGACGAATGGGGAGCACAGCTTACTTGTCTTCTCTGTCGGAGGTTGCAGGAGCAGTCAATGCATCTGTGATTGATTAGTAGTTAAAATTAAGACGGCTCATGCTTTGGAATTGCACTCACCTGGTGTTCATAGGTGGTCTAAGGAGGAGGAGAAAAGAAAGGAGAGTTGCGTGGGAATTATGCTGCAGAACGGGAGAGGTGCACCTGTTTTGGAGGTTTCAGTGAGGTAAAGACAGGGAAATGCATGCATCTTCAGAAGGCCAGCTTGAAATCTATGCAAAATGACAGCCCTAAGCAGTACTTAGTCGTGGCCCTAAAAATCTCATGAGAACAGGCTGTCCCATGAGATTTCAGAGCCTGCAGTTTGCTGGGTTTGACGCAGGAATTCCCAGGTGAAATCTTATGGCTTCTGTTGTCCCTAAGATCAGACTAGATGGGTCTTTCTGGCCTGGAAATCTGTGACCACATGGAACTCGCCACAGGAGACTGAGTCAATCATCTTCAGGTCAGATATCCCAACTCCAGAAGTGCCCTACAAAGGAGACTTGTGAGCAAAAGCGGGTGATCTGTCGATCTTGGGCAAAGATCGTCTAGTTCTGTACTTAGTGAAATGGAGAATTCCTTCCTGTTTCCTTCCTGATTCCTCTGCTTTAATGAGAGGGCGGACTTTCTCACAGTATTGCAACCAACTCACAGCCATCAAAGGCTCCTCTGATGTTACAGGGTGCACGCCATGACCATTAAGAACTTCACGGCAACAGCGGAGGTGGCATTCAGATTCTCTTGTTCATGCCCCAGGGAGAATCCCCATTAGCTGTCCACGGTGTAGAGTCCATGATCCACCACCAATCCACTCCAGTTCCACCCAGGAATCAGGCAGCAATGCTCAGACCATGCTAGAAAGCTCATGACAAAGTATGGGTATTCCCAGCCATGGAATTATGTCGGGAATCCATGTGGTCCATAGAGAGTGTGAAATAATGAAGGAGTTGGTACCACTTTGAGACTAGACCCTCACAAAGTCATCTGGTTCTTGATTCCTCCATCCTTAGAAGTTTTTAAGGCCCAGCTTGACAAAGCTCTGGTTGGGCTGATTTAGTTGGGGTTGGTTCTGTTTTGAGCAGGGGGTTGGACTAGATACTTCCTGAGGTCCCTTCCAACCCTCATCTTCTAGGATTGCCTGTTTAATTTACAGTGCAGAATCCTCGGGGCAAAGACAATATTTTCTCTACTTGAGCAGTGCTGATCATGCTGCTAGTGGCCAGCAAGTTTATTATTGTTATTAAATGTTTACCCAGAGGCAGCAGGGTCTAATGGGTAGATCTCTACACTAGGAATCAGGAGACCTATGTTAAGTCCCTGATTTGCAGTGAGATACTGGACACGTCACTTCATCTCTTTGTGCCTTTCCTTTTCCCCTCCATCCTGCATCCATTTAGGTCATAAGCTCTTTGGGGGCTAGAACGGTGTCTCACTCTGTGTTTGCAGAGGGACTCTGATCTCACTTGAGGCCTCAAGACACTAATTGTAATATTAACAATAATTTCACGAATCATTTGCAGCTGTGGCTTTGTCTATCCTTGTGGTGGTGCAGAGCGAAAGCGTAGCTCCGTGCCACAGCGAAAGGCAGGCTCTGTCCACACTCATTGTGCTGTGCAGCTACACAAGACAGTGAAAGGTTTCAGCAGGGGACAGACAGGGCGGAGCCTGGGGGCATGTCTATATTTTAGTGAGACACTTGCAGCCTAAGATCTGGGACTTAGGTGGTGCAAAGTCTTCGTGTTGCATGGAGGATTCATAAGTGATAGACAGATAAATAGATACATAGATCTATAGATATTCTGCCTTTGCAAAATGCCTGAGGTTCTTACCTCCGTTTTTACTTAGTCTTTGCTCAAGCAAACTCCCTCTGACAGCTATTGGCTTTGGACTGAATAGCTGATCTCAGGATCGGGCCTTTGTGAGCCGTGGGGCAGTATCAGTGACACACCAGAGAGCCATGAGGTTAATGGGGTGGTGGTGGGGATATAACTCCGGGTAAAGGGATGTGTGATGAAGGTGTGTATGTCTGTGCTGGGGGGTAAGTGGTGGAAGCCAGCGTGCGAGAGAAATTCTCTGCATAAAGAGAATCAAAGGGTAAATCCAATTCCTCTGCTGTAGCTGAAAGTAGCATATAGGCCTGTTCCCTTGGATACCGTGTCCCTGTGTATATTCTCTCATGGACCAATTTAGCAATGGTCTCAAGTTTTCAGTTCCTGCAAAACAAAAATCTCAGACTCCCAAAGCCACAAGGGCCGGCGGTAGGTATGGATTGGGCCAGAGTGCGTAATATAAGAGGGTGTTTGTTGGTAGCCTGGGATAAGCCCAGATCTTCGCCCTGCCTGTCAGCTCAGAGAGCCGTGTGTTTTAGCACAATAAGAAAGAGTGATTCATGATATATTGA
This sequence comes from Mesoclemmys tuberculata, assembly GCA_007922155.1. Taxonomy (NCBI): domain Eukaryota; kingdom Metazoa; phylum Chordata; order Testudines; family Chelidae; genus Mesoclemmys; species Mesoclemmys tuberculata. The sequence goes on along the minus strand of ML675603.1, from coordinate 4,402,915 downwards.
TGGTATCGCCAGTCCGGTGGGGGATTCCTGATGCCAATTTGGAATCTTTCTCTGCCGGCCAGCAAAACATTCGTCGGCAGCTTTTCAAAACACAGGAGAACAAGAAGAAATCCAGTCGGAGGCGCCTGTGCCAGGAGCTGACGCTCTGGGCTGTGCTAGGGAAGCTGTGGGTAGGCGTTGTGCGTGCGTGGATAGACCATGATGTAAAGGGGCAGAGGGGCGCGCCTGGAGACGGGACCCGTGCCCACCGTGCCACCATCAGTTTGATTCCAAATCTCAAACAAACAGCGAGGAAGAGAGCGGCACATGCACACATCCCACACACGCTGGTGGGAAACTGTAGCCGTGAACGGCCCTAATAGCCTGCGGTGAATTGCCAGATTCCCCGCCACGCTGAGGAATTCAGGGTCTGTGAGCCTAGGACGGTGAGCATATATTTTCGTGATTATTTGTGCAGCACTCACAGGCTCACGTCCTGAGACGAACTAATGTAAATGCTGGATTCTCTGTCCCTTGAAGTCTTTAAATTAAGATTCAAGGACTTCAGTAACCAGCCAGAGATTAGGGGCCTGCTGGCCGGCATGGGTGAGTGAGGTTCTGTGGCCTGCGATGTGCAGGAGATCAGACTGGAGGATCACAGTGGTCCCTTCTGGATATGAGATCAAGGCCCTGTTGCGCTCGGTGCTGTACATACCCATGGTAAGAAATTGTTCCAGCCTGGAAGAGTTTACAGTCTAAATCCCTCCTGGGTTGTTCTGCGTTCAGTATCAGCTTAGTAAAGGCATCCATCCTTTACTTTGCTCCCCCTCTTCTTTCCCTTCTCTCTCCCGTTTTATTGCTTTTCCTCTCCATCCCGCAATCCACATATATCTCTGCCTCTCCTCTTACTTATTCTCTGTCTTCCCCTTGCTCTATCTCCCAGAGACCCTGTTTAATCACTGAAGGGTAGGGGTAACTTGCTCTGAAGTCAGTGCTTGTTACTGGTCTAGCACTGTGAGAGAACAGGTCCGCAGCGATGTCTACCGCTCCGTGATTGGGGTGGGAAATATGAAAGAGCTTTGCGGTTCTAGCCACCCTCATTGATGCCTCTCATGGTCCAGCCAGTCCAGCAGCAGCAGTTTTCTCACACACCTGCTTTTCCCAGGACTTAGAAGCAGAAGACATGGCTAGTGGCTACTCCAATGATTTGATCCAAAGCCCCTCTAAGGATGGAGATTCCACCACCTCCCTAGGTAACCCAGTCCAGTGCTTCACCACCCGCCTAGAGAAAATGTTTTTCCTAATGTCCAACCTAGAGCTGCCACCACTGAGAACAGCCTATCTCCATCGTCTCTGGAATCCCCTTCAGGTAACTGAAGGCTGCTATCAACTCCCCCCCTTCACTCTTCTCTTCTACAGGCTACACAAGCCCAGTGCCCTCAGCCTCTCCACATAAGTCTTGTGCTCCAGCCCCCCTAACCATTTTCATTGCCTTCTGCTGGACTCTCACCAATTTTTCCACCTCCTTTCTGTGCTGGGGAGGCCCAAAACTGGACACAATGGACATTCTCCTTCCCCGGGTCAATGGGAATTAATTAGAGGGAAGTTGACATGCTGTCAGTCGGTCTGACGCTTTTGCTCCCTTTGCTCTCCCAGAGACACACAGCTCACCGTCTCTTTTATCTCACATCAGAGCCTTTCTCTGGGCAGCTTGATATGTGAAGAACTCTTTTCCTGGCCTGGCCGACCATGCCTCAAACCTCTGCTCTTCAAAATCCCTCTTTAAAATTCACTTCTTTCCAAGAGACCTGTTGGTTCCCCCATCCCCTTTGGGGAAGTTAGACAACATGGAAAATCTTCTCTGTTCCGTAGCACTGCCTCCCTCTTCAGGCCACCCCATCCTTTGTACGTGGCCTGTTTAGATTCAAAGCTTTTTGTGACAGGGACCTTCTTGGTATTACTGACATACAAATGATTGTGTGCATGTGTGATGTGTGTGTGTAGACAGTGGAAAATCACAGCTCCTATTGCTCTAGGATGGTTGTTAACCAGGGGCATGGACACCTGTGCATCAAACCCCTCCAGGCCACGGTGTATGCCTTGTGTATAGCTATGGTTGGGGAAGAAGGTCTTGGTAAAGCAATCTAAAGCAGAAGTAGGAGAGCCTGGGAAGTTGGGAACTGGAGTGCATGTCAAGTTCATTAGATCTTTCTAAACTTCCTGCCACCTGCTCCCCAGAGATGGATTTCCCCTTCGCTGTTTGGCTTAGCAATTTGCTGTGTGATGTCCAGGCTTGGAAAATGCGAGGCTGTGACATGAGGGTCAGCAAGACCAAGTCTGAAAAAAATTCAGGTGGTTTCCTCAGATAGGGACTCAAGTTGATGGAGGCACTGAGCTGGGACTCAGCAGATCTAAGTTCAATTCCTGTCTCTGGCTCAGACTTCCTGTGTGACCTTGGAAAAGTCATTTAGTCTTCCTGTGCCTCGGTTTCCCATCTGTTAAACGGGACAAAACTTCCCACCAAAAAAATCCCACAGGGGAGTTGTGAGGATATCAGTTTCAGACGGGTGGGGAAATGTGATTCTGTTTCACAAAGGATTTCATTGTGTCCACTCCACACTCCAGCACTGACCAAATAAGCATTTGGAAGGATTTTTTTCAACTTTCGAGGTTCTTCCATCTCTGACGAGTCGTGAAAAAGATTCTCCTTGAAATTCAACGACACTAGATCACCGCAGTGACCTGGACGGATTAGACAGAATAATCGAGGAAATGGGCTGCTAACTGCGCTGCTACACGGCCTAGCGTTATCTGTACACCTTGGCAAGACAGTGTCACAGGACTTATTGAATTTTCCTTCAGCATAGTGTCAAGTGCTCACTTCAAGTGGAGATACACTGGCCAGGTGGCTTAGGGGAAGCTGGCCTTGCCGCTCTCCATGGTGTACTCGTTATGTGGCTATGCAAGAGGACTTCGCACAAAAAAATATTTTCTTTTAATGGTCAGGCCTCCTTAGGAATTTCTTGGTTTTGTAGCCCCACAGACCGAGCCCCGCTAGCCGAGTGGTGTGAGCTGGGCCAGCTGCAGCTATGCTGCGGGTTTTTTATGGCAGTGTAACTCCGCTCTCAGTGCCTACAGGGAGGGACCTGGGATGTTAGGTAGCTCCTACAGGTTTTTATTTGGCAGCCAACACTTTTTCTCCTTGGAAAAAATGCAGAGTGTATCTCACCCGTGCTGGTGGAAATTGGAACCCCTTCTAGTTACATTTAATTAATTTATTATTATTTTTTGTATCACCATAGCAACTGGGTGCCCTAGTTTGGAACTAGAACACCACCGTGGCCGGCGCTGTACAAACACAGAACAAAACGGTGGTTCCAAAAGGGCTTGCAATCTAAGTCTAGGAGAGACAGCAAACGGACACAGGCAGATGGGGGAATGCAGGAAAACGCTGAGACGGTACGGATCGGCATGATAGGCTGAGCATGGGTGGTGGCTGTCATAGACCTGGGACGCCTCAGCCTTCCCAAACAGCCAGGGCTGGCCCCACCCCTGCTCTGCACCGAGGCCACGCTCCCTCCCGCTGCATCCCATTCTCCCCCCCTGGCCCTAGCCCAGGCAGGCGGATACGGCAGCAACATTTCCCGCCCTTGCTCAGCCTCTCCCTGAAGCCGGCAGGGGCAGGACTCAGGACAGCTAGGGCTGGCGCTTGGGCCACCCAGAGCTCTGGGGTGGGGGCCACACCTGGCCGGTGCTCCAGGGCTGGGGCTGCCCAGTGCCCAGGTCTGGGGCGGACCAGGGTCGGTGGCTTGGGCTAGCTGGTGGTCTAGGACTTGGGTCACCTCCAGCTGGGGTGGGGCCCCTCCTGCTGTGGTAGGTGGCTTGATGCTCTGGAGAGAAAGGGGGCAGAAATGGCGGGGCGGAGGGCAGAAGAGGCAGGGACATGGGCTAGTCTCTGCAAATGGGGGGTTCACGCGCTGCCCATCAGCTGTAGTCTGTCACAAGCTTCTTAGATGACCCCGGCATTAGTATACACCCAGATATTAATAATTATATCTCAATCTGGTAGGAGAAATTCCAAGGGAACATTTTTTCATTGGAATTAGCCAGTTCATTGAAATCAAAGTGTTTTGCAATGGATTGCCCCAAAGCTGAAGCCCCACTCCTTTTAGTGGAAAATTTAGCAAATGTTGGTTTTCCTTCCAGTTCAGAGTTATTATTATTAAAGTAGGACAACTTCCTAGTGTGGACAAGTGAAACTGATTGCAAGTTTGTGTGCAGACATTCTTAGTTCAATCTGAGAGTAATTTATTTCGGTTTAACTTTTATCTGATAAAAATAAGGGATTAAACAAAACTGAAGCAAGCCACTCTGAAATCAAAAGACAGGGGTTTGCACTAGTTTAACTAACCTGGAGTTGAGAGGTGCACTTTCTGTGCATGGAAAGACAAAGTATTTATCTGGCTTTCTGGTTCCATAATTGCTGGAATTCCTTGATTCTGGTTGGACAGGAAATTCTGCAAGAACAGCTTTTCTCCTGGTAGTGACGGTATAAAGGTGGTGATGATATCAGGGGGTTAAATCAGGGGAGTAGGAGAAAGAACTCCTCAGTTCCATTTCTCACTCTGCCTCTGATTACCTGTGTAATCTGGGGCAGCCAAATTTTCACAGGTGGACAGTCATTCTGGGTGGTTAAGGGTTTAGCCGCCTGATCTGATGCCTTTGGCCTGATTATCTGAAAATTGATCTCCCACTGCTCTGGTTAGCTTCCAACGACCTCTGAAAGACCAGTCTAAGGCAGTTCAGTTAGTCCCTCCTCTTCCCCCCAAAAGAGAGGCTCTCTATGTCAGCAGCCCCTTTGAAAACATTTGTGGTAAACCTCTCAGAACCTCAGTTTCCCCACAGGTAAAATGAGGACAATGATCATTTTTGCCCCATGCGTCAAACCCTTGACAATCCAGTCATGAAGAGCAGTCAGTTCGCGTCCCCCGTTAACATGATTTTGTGATTTCTGCTGCTGGTGTCGCCTGGAAGTCAGACGTGCAGCAGGAATGGAAAATAACAACCGGGGCTGTAATATTGCGCAGCTACCTCCCAAGCCGTCCTAGCCAGAGGACACTTTACCTCTGTTTCCCCCCATTCCGAGCCTTCTCACAGTTCAAAGGTGGTTCAAACAATCCCTGCAAGGGGTCCCATTAATTTAGTCTACTTACTAGCCCTCTAGGCTTCAAGCAGTTCAGCGCCTCTCCCCTGATTAACCCAAAGTGCCAGTAAACACAAACGCGCACAATCTTCTTCCTAGTTGGCCTTTCCTATCTCTCCCCTGCTTGGACAGTGACCCCCCAGGCCTCTCTGTCCATTCCATCCACAGACCTAGCTGCCATTTCCTGCTGTTTTTCTCAACGCTGCTGTGGCTCATCCAGGGCTGGCTTAGCCCCAAGCTCTCCAGTCCACGAGGCTAGCCACCCTCTTATCAGGGTTAAGGAGGAGAGTACACACCGTTTAGAAGCTCCAGAAGGTTCAATCTGGATTCACTCTGGGTTAGGAGTGCAGGGTGGGGGTGAGGTTCTTAAAACAATCAAGCCAGTTCATTCATCCATAAACTTATTGCCTCCTGCCAGCATGCCTACACTGAAGAAGTTGGGAGTTTTCCCATCATCAGCCTCTGTCTAACACAGTGGAGGGCAAGCCTAAACAAGGGTAATGTGGGTTGAAATAAGCACCCAAGAGCTTCTGTATTTCTTGACCAAATCTACGGAAGCCTCAGAGAGCTGGGCATCGTGGAAAATCTAACGAAGAAAAGCTGGATTCTCTAGCACTTGCTCACGAAAATATTCCCATTGTCATCAGTAATATGCACATGTGATTCATGGATTTTCAGGCCAGAAGGGACCACTGGATCATCTAATCTGACCACTGGTATATCACCCATCAGAGGAATTCACTCACTTTCCCCTAGATTGAGCCCATTAACTCATCATCTTCATGTCAATCCCAAAGGAACGTCGCCCCCTTGCAGACAGAGCACCATGCAGATCAATCTCTAGCTAGGTCCTTTAGGTGTTCGGGCTTGATAGTCAGTGTGTCCATCACTGGTGATCGTATCATGCCATCAAAGCGTTGGTGAGCATATGATCACTGGCTGGGTAGCAGCATTCCTTGGTAAATGCACTTCATAATTCATTGGTCTTCCATCCTAATGATATGCCCATACAAAAAAAAAAAAAGAAGCTGCCAAAACTGAACCAGTGCTGATGGAAGTGGTTGCTAGGTTTGTCTATCAATATTGTCATTGCTGATCTTGTCCTGACGCTTAATATGGATCAGCTGAAGATGATGAAAAGTGAAAATGTCATCCTGCTGCTCTTCAGACTTTTGCAGAGCCCACATTTCACCGCCATACAACAGAGCTAGTGAAACCATGCTTCTGTAGATCTGTAGCTTCATCTTGATGTTATGATATACCAGCACAGGCCGCTGGGCCTAATAACTGGTGTTTGACTAAAGCATCTCTTCCAGAACAGTGTCCACTCTTGTTCTGAAGGCATCCAGAGATGGAGGATTCATCGTTTCCCTTGGTAGTTTGTTCCAACAGTTAATCACCCTCATGGTCAAAAATTTTTGTCTTGTTTCTACTATGAATTTTTCTGGCTTTAAAAATGAGGTATTAATGGCTGAAAGTTAAAGTGGCACTCAACCTCAGGATTGCAGAGTTGATCCCTAAATACATGGCCCTATTCACACAGGGCTCCAAACAACCCTGAGATGATAATAACCTTCCATTCTTTCTTTCTGTTCTCTTCTATTAGAGAGACAAGGTGGGTAAGGTAAGATCTTTTATTGGACCAACGTCTGTTGGTGAGGAGACAAACTTGCTCTTCCTCAAGTCTGGACCCAACAAAAGTTGGCTCAATAAAAGATATTACATCACGCACCTTGTTTCTCTAATATCCTGGGACCAACATGGCTACAATATAACATATATATATATATATATATATTCTCTTCTATGTAGGTTCTTACACCACTTCCATCAACATAATATGTGAGCGCCTTTGAGAGTTTAAGAAAACACATAAAGTATCTTATGCCAGCTAAGGAAAGGTTTCTCTCCTTTCTGCCCCCTGGGGGAGAGTAAATTACATGGAGATTTCTTTTCTGCCAAGTACTGAAAATAAACCAAAAAGACTTTTACTTTCAGATCTGCATATGCTAAACTGATGTTAATGAAATTGAGCTACGTGCTGTGTTTGTTAATCACAGCAATCTCTCCTTTCCATATTGGATATTTTATGCTGACTTAATCTGTAGTGCAAATTTCAACCCAAAATAGAAGGTATTAAAAAATACAAAGTCTAATGGCTGGAGCAAAGAATAAAGACTTTTCTAGGTTCTATTCCACCCTCTGCTGATGACTTGCTGTGCTCAACACAAGCCACTTAGGGGTAGACTGTGCCTTTGGGTCTGGCACTGAGTGAAGGGTGGTATTTAGTAATTGCTCAAGGGGAGTGTGTGTAATAATTTACTGTGGACTTGTCCCAGTAGTCAACGGTGACACCACCAGCCCCACAACAGCTCAGATGGAGTTGGCTAATGAGAGGGGCTTGGATCCAAGGCTCCACCCTTGGATGGAAGGAATCCTGAATGCTGCTATGGAGCAACTGCATGTTCTTATTCACGTGGACCAAAGGTCTGGAGCCCCCATCTCAGAGCAGAAGGGGAGGAGAGAACATGGAAGGGGGATCTTTTGCAAGCTAGGCCTTTTGCTTCAATTAATTCCTTTGTGGAAACAATTAGGACTTCAATAGCTAGTCCCATGGCTGAGATGGCCAAAGCCCCCTAGTTCGTGTTTGGTTTAATGGGAATCAGGTGTCCAAAGCCTCACAGGTAGCTCTGAAAAACTCAGCCTTTAAATGTGGCCACGTTTGTGTCACTAGGTTGTGACGCTCTTCTCTGAGCTAGTTATTATTCTCATGGCTAGGTGATTTGAGCACAGCTGCTTTTATTTAAAGACATGCCAGTGGTGTCCTTTCACCCTCACTCAACAGGCTGCCTAACCATATTTGAGGCAGTGCGTTCTGGGGGAATCTGGGCCGCTCTCCCATAGTGCATCAGCAAGGCGCAGAGTGCCTGGGGGTCAGGTGCACAGAGCAGCAATGGTAGCGCATTAGAGCAATGCATGCTGGGATATCCTGCCATCGAGAGGATGGAGGACCAGCTGACCTGATTATCCAGGCACGGTTAAGAATGAGACGACTAGAAAAGTTCACGGAGGTTAGGTCCATCAATGGCTATTAGCCAACACAATCAGGGGCGCAACCCTATGCTCTATGTGTCCCTAAACCATTGACAGCCAGAAGCTGGGACTGGCCACCAGGGGATGGGTCACTCGATAATTGCCATGTTCTCTTCATTCCCTCTGAACCACCTGGCACCAGCCATGGTGCAAGATGGGCTAGATGAATCATTGGCCTGGCCCAGTACGGTCAATCTTATGTCCTCATGAGGGATGTTGAATGGGTCAGAGGAAGGCATCTCTGGTTCCAGGAGGGTATAACTAGGTCATGGGTGGAGGATACAAGGCCATGTCGCTGATTTGTTAAAAACTCAGTTAAAAGTGACTGGGCCTGATCCTCCTCTGCCTTGCGCCCTGCGCCACAATTTACCCCTGGGCAAAGTGGGCGTATAATGGTCCCGGATGAGAGTGATACCGTTTTACCCCCACTTTGCACAAGCACGAGGGACGACGTGAGGGTCAAGATAGGTGGAACAATAAAGCCCATCGTGCGGAGTGGGTCCAAGAGGGAACCAAGATACTTGGCAGAGGAGCTGCATGGGTTAGAGCTCAGGAAATGCTCTGAGATGCTCAGAGGCGAGGCGCAAAGTATCGCCGTGCTGTTAACAACTGTTTTCTCCAAGGCTTCGGTGCGGGGACTGAATGAGCCTTAAAAGAAAAATCAAGTGATGAAAAACTTCTTGGCACACAGAACCAGGCTCCCAGGAGCAGAGTCAGTAAAACCAGCTGCTAAGCAGCTCCAGAGATGTCAAGGCATGCTGGATAGCCTTGCCATAATGTTGCCTTAATGACAGTTGGTTAATAAATAAGTACTTGCTTAGGGCCAAATTCAGACTGGGCATAAACTGGCACAACGCAACTGAAAGCCAAAAAGGGTGCATTCGTTCAGTGCCAGGTCTATTGGGATAGGCCATCTGGCTTCTCTTCCCACCAGGTGTCCTGTCTAATTAGGTTGTTTGCTCTTTGAGACAGGGGCCATCTCTTGCTGTGTGTTTGTACAGCGCCTAGCACATGGGGACCCGATCTTGGGGGAGCCTCCACCTATAATAATAATCCTAAGGCTGACCAAACCCAGAGGGATCCAAATTCTTGTCCCTCTGGACTGACACATGAACAAGGGTCTGATCCTGTGAGTGACACTGGGATATCAGTGAACTTGTGCATTTGTGTGGTGGGAGGGTCCTACAACTCTCATTGACTTCAAGGGACTACATGGTATTTGTCACTCCTAGGATCAAACAGCAGAATGAAGCTGAGTCAGAGAGCTGAACTTCTCTGACAGTGGTCAGGATTTACGTGCAGCCATTCAAACCCCTGGCGGGTGTCATTCACTGAGAAACAGCCGCACAAGACGCTTCCGCCTTGCTGCTCCCACCTGCTGTGTCTGAAGCATGAGCCAGGGGGATCACCTGTGACAGGACAAGCATGGTATCCTTGATCTTGCTAGCTCTTCTCTTCGTGCCCATTCATCCTCAGAGATCATTTGTTCCCCGCTGCACCCCGCCTGCTGCTGGGATGGCTGCAGCTGCAGCTTGTCCTCAGGCCGGTCCCTTCTTCCCCTTTCAGTGAGTCAGCTGCAAGCACCTGAATTAAATATTGTGGTTGGTATTGGCTGTGTTCATTTCCTCTACTAGGATGTGGAGCAATTGATTACCTCATCACTGAGCAGAAACAGCCCTGTTGCCGGATTTACACAAGAAACCCTTTCATAGCGCCTGATGGTATTAAATGGGAATGGGAAAGGGCCAAAGCTGACTTATATTTCCTCTTTTCTTCCATATCCCCTGGGCATCCTGATAAGGGATCAAGAGCAGCCACTGGAAACAGCAATGCATCCATCATCCTTCAAAGCTCTCCGCTGTGAAGTTGTCTTCCCAGAGTCAACTGTGGGACAGGAGGTGGAACAAACACCAGTTTTAGAAGGCGCAACTCTAGATTCAGCCCGATTTGAGTCGCAGGGAAGTGAGCAGAGGTCGCTAGAGAATACAGAGTGGTCCAAGTCATTGAGTATTACTGAAGCAATCTATGCTACACTGCGTCAATCATCACAACGCCTCAGCTCAACAGCTACCAGCTATTTTTCCCCCTTCCCTTTAATATTTTTGGTGTATACATTTAGTGGTGTTGGACTGGACATTTAACCACCAGTAGCAAGAATGCAAGCGTCTTCTCAGTGAACTGGATTCTCCACTGCTTTGCTCTTTGCGTGATCATCTGCACCAGGGCAGAGTGGATAAAATGGCACTAACTTAGAATGATGGTATTTATACCCACATCACACAGGTGTCAATGACTACTGAAGGAGCACACTACCTGATTCAGAGCAGGGACTTGAACCTGGATTTCCTACATTACAAATGATTGTCCTAACCAGAAGGTTACTGGCCATTCCAGGAACTCTCTTTCTCAGGCCAGAAGTTGCATTCTACACTTGAGAAACCTTGCCCACAATTTCTTTTTCATAACTAATGTTTTTCCACAAAACATTTTGGTGTAGACAAACTGACATTTTTCGATGGGAAGAAAGTTTCATCTAAACCTTTTTGACCAGCTCTAGTTATATAACTCCACAAGGTTCAGGGCAATGGAAAAGCACACCCCAAGTCTTCATGCACTGCTGAGCGCTTAAGTGAGAGGGTGCTATCAACATGCTGGGTTAAATGAATTTAAAAGGCGCAATATTACAGCACCACAAGTGCTTTCTCTGTCAAGAGAAGATGAGGAAACAGGTACTGCTTTTAAAAAAGAGTAATTTATTGACTCAAGGTGTCTTAAGGAAGCATTAAAGGTTTAACTGCTTCATATTAGTTGGACTTATTACTTCTGAGGATTTCTGAAGCCCTTATTCCTTAATTTCCTTAATGTAGGGCAAATCTCACCGGGTTGGCTTAGCCTACACATCCCAGAGCTCCTTTGTTCTAGCAATATGAAAGCTGAATAGATTCCAACAATTTCTAATGTTTGTTTAACCGGAATCCAAAGTGAGGGACGCACCTGTTTAACCCAGCTCATTTTTACTTGTAACAGCTTTGTGTTACCTCCTCATCTCACATTACACTCTTTGCCCGGGCTAGTATTGCTTTTGCAATGACCCCGTTCAAAGATGTGGGATGTTTTTCCCTGTCTCCCATTGGCTGTCAGTGCAACCAATGGAGCTCAAGAAACAGAGCCTGGTGGGAAGAGGAGACATGCCAAACTGAAATTCTGCCCAAGGTCTTTCAGCACGGAGGGACGTGTTCTGGAAGAAGAATGGATTTAATTGCCTGTTAGGTCATCTTTTAGAGTGCAGATTAGTGGCCTTATCCAAAGTCCGTTGAAGCCAATGGGAGCCTTTCCAATGACTTTCAATGGGCTTTGGAGATGATCCTAGAGGAGCTAATATGGCATTAGATGATTTAGTACGCTTGCATTGTATAATGACTCTCAGCATGATCATTTTTAAGGTATACTTTCTTTATAAAGATTAGCTGTAAGGGGTGTAGGCAGATGGCAGAAATCTTTTATCACCTCCTCCTCGCAAGTTTTTTACTCCAGTGGGACACTTCTGGTAAGTTACTGCAAAATCACTGGGGCAGTTGTAGCACGATACAAGACATGGGGCTCCTGTGAAAAATATAGTCTGTGATCATGTAATAAAAGACTGTATCGTAATGCATACTGACAAGGGGGCTAAATTAAAATCGCACAGGCCACCTTTATTCTGTCGTTTTCTAACTTCTCAGTGCTTGATTTTGATTTTGCAACCTGAATAATGTTCTTTTAACATAGTTGGGGGTTGGTTTTTTTAGATATATAGAAACCATCTATCTATCTATCTATCTATTCATCCATCCACCCTTTTTAGGAAACTTTACATGCCCCATCCATAGGGTCTGTGGCTCATATCTCTTCCCATTAATTCTAGTCTAAAATCACGTCTTAGCTCCATGGGGACAAGTCAGTATGCAAACCTTGGAGTTGGTCCTGCTTTGAGCAGGGGGTGGGATTAGATGACCTCCTGAGGTCCCTTCCAACCCTCATCTTCTCGGATTCTTGTCCAGCAAACCATAGATTTCCATTCCATGAATCTGGAAAGGCTGAATGCAGCTCCAGCATTAGTAAAAATAATCACACTTTCCTAATGCATTAGCTTCCACATAGAAACCTATCGAACGTGCAGGCCTGTCTCCAGGAGAAAGTGCCTGTCAGTTGGCTTTCCCTGCGAAGTTCCTGATTCAATCAGTCATGCTGAAGGAGGGTTTGGGGCTTTCCCCGTCCCCTCCCATAATGGTGTTATCTCCTGGTGTTTGTTGTTTCAGAATAGGTCTGAGTGGAAGGTGAATTGTTGCTGTAAGGGGGTTGTTCTCTTATTGGAAAATGTTCAAGCGTGTGATTTTTCTTTTAAAACAGCTTCCAGGAGCTTGAATTTGATCTGATTACTCAGCATTTTAACCAGAAGCGTTTGCAAGAAAAGAAAACTTTGTCATAAGTGTTCCGCCTCCTCCTTTTATGCTAGTACTAGATAAAAGTCTCCTCTCTGATGCACATGCCAGCTGTCTAAGGGAAACCATGGTCCAGGGGTAGGAAACTGCTTTGGGAAGCAAGACACCTGGGGGCATATTCTCTGGTACAATCTGGTCCCTTTGCACTGCCCGGGTGGTCCAAAGGGGCTGGAAAATAGCTGTAAATGGCTAACAGAGAAATTCATTTGCAATCAGGCCCTCTCTGCTGTGTCAATCTGGCAGAAAAGGCTCCTGCACCAGTCAGCCCATATCACCCCAATATAGGGGGCACGCTGGAGAAGGGAGGAGGCACCTCAAGAGCTTGCTCAGGTGTGTGGCCGAATGAGCATCTGCTACTCCACCTTGTGCAAGTGGTGACAGTGAGAGCAGCCCCTAGACATCCCTAACTCAGGCTAACACAGATTGGGGGAGTCAGAGATGGATGTCTGATGGACCTTCATCTTCCCAGGTCCAACTGGTGTTCGGCTGTATGGGAGAACTGAGTTCCTCTTCTTTATTCCCAGGAATGCCATTGTGAGCCTGGGCAAGTCATCTGTGCCTCAGTATTTCTGTATGGGGGAGAGAGGTTGTAATACAAAAAGGTTATGGACAAGTTGGAGAGAGTCCAGCGGAGGCAACAAAAATGATGAGGGGGCTGGAGCACAAGACTTATGAGGAGAGGCTGAGGAAAATAGGCTTGTTTAGTCTGCAGAAGAGAAGAGTGAGGGGGGATTTGATAGCAGCCTTTAACTACCTGAAAGGGGGTTCCAGGGAGGATGGAGCTGGGCTGTTCTCAGTGGCGGCAGATGACAGAACTAGGAGCAATGGTCTCAAGTTGCAGTGGTGGAGGTCTAGGTTGGATATTAGGAAAAGGTTTTTCACTAGGAGGGTGGTGAAGCACTGGAATGGGTTACCTAGGGAGGTGGTGGAATCTTCATCCTTAGAGGTTTTTAAGCTGCAGCTTGTCAAAGCCCTGGCTGGGATGATTTAGCTGAGGTTAGTCCTGCTTTGAGGACGGGGTTGGACTAGATGACCTCCCGGGGTCCCTTCCAACTCTCATCTTCTATGATTCTATGCTTCTAATAGTTCCTTGCCCTGTGTGCTGGGGAAGCTTGTTGAATTTTGTCCATACTGGAATCCAGCTCTAATGAAAGCACAAGGTTGCAGGGCACTGGATGATCCTGGTTGCTGGCCAGATTCAACATGACCTTCATAAGAGCCTTTTGAAATCTTTAGTTTTTATCTCTCTCCAGATCTGGCCATCCCTATGACATGGGCCCTCTTCCTCCATACACCCAGCATGCACCAAAAGAGATCACCCACTGCACCTATTCAATCCACATTGGCAATCTGTTGTTGGAAGCATTTAGGCCCCAATCCAAAACCTACTGAAGTTAATTAACATCTTTCCATTGATTTCTATGGGCTTTGGATCCAGTCCATGATGTTTTCCATAAGAAATTCCCAGCTCAATGATGTCCAGAATAATGGGACTTTAAAATCAAACCCAAAGCCACACTTGTTTTCCCATTGCTTCCATGTTAGCTGGACAGCTCAGACTGTGCTAATGTATGTAACTGGCAAAATGTCCTGATGCTCCAGTGTGATATGAGCTGAAGTTGGCTATGATGTTGTGACAGTAAACTCTGTAGATTTTATGAGTCAGGCTTGAATCAAGAATTCATGGTGCAGTCACTAAAATTTATTCTTTGCATTTCATGTCCTTCCAAGATCCAGACTAGAGCAGGTCAACATTTTTTACAAGAAACATTTTTCTATTGGAATAGACGGTTTTCTCTAACCTGGCATTTTCCCTGGGAAAAAGTTGATATTGATTACATGGGAAAATGGAATGGAAAATGTTGATATTGATGACATTTCTCAATTTTTCAACTGGAAGAACTGAAATGAAAAAATATCATCTTGACAGGTTCAGATCATTTCAGTTTGATCAGAAACAAAAGAAATTCTTTCTTTTGACATTTCCAATTTGAAACTTTCCTTGGATTTTTTGTTTGTTTTGTGAAAATTCTCCATATTTCGACCTTTCTTTCCCATTCAGGATGAAAAATAATTTTGAAACATAGAAATTTCCTGCAAAAGTTAAATTTCAGTTGTTCAGTTATTGAACAACTCTAGCCCATTGGCTCTCTCACCATTTCCACCAGTGCAAACTGAGGTTAACACACAGCTATTCAGATGTGGTATTGTGTTTCATCCACTTTGCACTCACTCAGGTGTTTATGACTACTGAAGATTAAGACCCTGGAGAATGAGACTCCAGATGTGATCCAAAGAGGGTGGGTCAGATTCCTAGCTTTCCACTGGGGGACTCAGCAGTTGCTTCCGGTCTCAGGAAGGCATGAGATATTGAGCTTTGTATTTGTAGCTTTCTTATGTGCAGCTGGATTCATGGCAACTAATGCCACCTGATTCTGCAGGTGGAAGGATGCCAGACGTAGGGCCAACAGAACAGTCGAAGAATTCTCTAGCACATTGCTGACTTGCTCTTTTGTAACCTGTGGCACATATGAAATATGCGATGGATTGGCATGGTAGCCACCAAAGATGCTTCCTTCCAATAACCACCTTGTCCACTTTTCCCACAAGCACTTTCTCTATAGCACCACATATGCTTGGAACAAACTCTCCATCAAAATCCACCAAGCCACCCCACCACCTTCTACTCTTTTAGAACATTCCTGAAAATCCACCTTTGCCATGATGCCCCCAAATCACTCTCTTTGACATGGCTTAGGTTCGAGAGCTCCTGTGACTACTGAAATTACTAATTTACGCTAGTGCACCTGTCATCTTGTCTTACTTCCCTCCCAGTTGATCTGTTTCTTCACTGGATGTATATTGTCCAGACCCTAGATTGTGAGATCTCTGGGGCAGGGACCATCTTTGTGCTATTCATTTGTACAGTCCCTTGCACAACGGGGCCCTGATTGAGCCCTCTAGGTGTTAACAAAATACAAACAGCAATAAGGATAAAGGGCTGATTGGAATTCAGTAAGGATGATTCCAGGGAACGGTAGCAGCTTTAAGTGTAGACTGGTCCAAGGAGCTTAAGAGACCTGGATACCCAAATCCCACAGGAATTCAATGCAGTTGGTTACCTAAATCCCTTCGACTCCTTTGAAAAACCATACCCTGTGCCATCCCTGGTGTACATGTTTTTAGCTCAGTGGGGACTGCCCTGACAGCTAACATTATTCTCAGGCGTAGATCTCCGATGGGTCAAGGCTCAGCTGGTGAGCTCTTCGGGGCAGTCCTGGTCAAAGTCATGGTCAAAGTCATGGTCAAAGTCATGGTCAAGTTTTCGTAGAGCTGTGATTTGCCTAGTGTAACGCACTAGCCAGCGTGTGTGAGGGACCCTCCTCCGGACCCAATCCACAGAGGATATGAGGCTGTTCCAAGCTCAGCTAGGCAGCCCGCTCAGGAGCAGCTTGTGCGGTTTTACTCGAGAGGTCTCTGGTGAACTAGCTAAGACGGTGGTTGTCACATTTGTGCAGGAGCTAGCAGATAAGAATGGCCTGCCTTAATTCACTTGGGTATGACATATCCTCCTCTAGACAAGGGCCTGTGCTATGCCACCCAGGCTGGCAAATTCCTCCCAAGCCTGCTAAACAGCTGTGCAAAAATCCAAGCCCTCTTTAAACCTCTTCTGTAATTATTCTGTAAGAGTTCCCTGTTGCCTGTATGTTCCTCTCTCTCATTTTTATTTCTTTGACCCCCTTTGCCCTTTTCCCGAGATATTGTGTGTGATGGACTCAGCCCAGACCAGCACAGGAAGCGTCTCTCGGGCCTCCCTCGCCAGGCTTCATACACCACCCACCGGAGCGCAAGCGGTCAGCTCCCCCAGGCGTGCGTATTAATGGCGCTACGAAGGGAAAAACTCTATAATCCGCTGACACACAATACAAAAGAGCCTTGGCAGATGGGGAGTGGAAATGCAGTTTTGGCACCGATGGTGGTAAAAGCAGGTCACGCTGTGCCAGCTATAGCTCAGCCGCAGACCCAGACAGTGCACGTTTGAAGTCATATCTACATCTGGCTGGGGCCTCAGGCACACGATGTATTGTGTAAGGCTGCCTGAGAGGGTGGGTCTACACGGCACACCAAGCCCTGGGCTCTGACTCACGTTTGAGCCCAAGCCCCCCTTCTGTCCACACACAAATCAGTCTGAGCAAGCGTTGGAGAGCTGGGACCCTGGTCAAAGCCCCACTAGGAATGTCTATGCTGCCATTAAGCCCAAAGTTAGTAGAACTCAAACGAGCAGACCCTGGGCTTGTTAACCCAGGCCTCAAGGCCTCTCATTTGTAACAGCAAGTTAGGGATTGTGGAACCCGGGGTCCCAACCTGGGGCTCCAGTGACTACACTGCATTAGGTGGGCCTGAGTCCAACCACCCATGTCCCAGACTTCTTAGTGCCTGCTCCAAAAGTGGACGCTCTCATCCTTTGTTCATGGTGTAGTGTGGCAAAATTTGACTGCCCACCAAACTTGACTGGCCTCAGGACAAAGAAAGTTAGCCCGTGGGATTCTTTGGGCAGCCTCCCTGAGCACAAATCCACACTGCAACGCGATAGGGTTTGAATCCTGGCTTGACTCCAGCTTGGACCCTCCACCCCCAGGGGCTCCTGGGACTGAGGCCTCAGTTAGTGGGATTTGAGTGTTGATGGAAGGGGGGGTGAGGCTTGAGGCTGGGTTTGGGCCCTAGGCTTACACTGCAGTGTAGACATACCACTGTGACTTGGGTACAAGCCCTTTTGCAGTGCGGAAGCAGCTCAAGCCACAGACCCAAGTCAGAAGATCTGTGTAGTGCAGTATCGAGGTGTTAGCACGGCTGAGAGACCCAACTCCAGGAACTGCGAACGCAGGTTTACAATGCAGTGAGAATGCTGAAGTGTGGACTTGAAAACTGCAAGCCCGGATCCCACAGACCCATGTTTGCAAGGCCTTGCGGACGCTTTCAAGGACAAGTACAGAGAGCACCTCTTTGGGATGGTCCAGGCTTGCGTCTACTGACACATAGGCCCGTTGTACAACTGTGTAACTTCAGTGGAGATCTCCCCGAGTTACAGCCGCCATTCACGGACTTATAGACTCCGAGACCAGCAGGGTTCACTTACTATCTGCTCAGCCCTCCTGTACCACACAGGCCACAGCACGTCCCAGGAGAATTCCTTTTTCACCCCGAGCATATGGTTATGGCTGTGGTTATGACTGAATCAGGCCAAGAGTTTCTGGGCCAGATCCTTGGCAGGTCTATCTATCTATTCCAGCCTCGGTACTTATCTGCGCCCCCCGCCCCTCTTGTAGTATCTGAGCGCTTTGCAGCTTTGATTTATTTATCATCACACCATCGCTGGGCGGTCCAGTCCTGCTATCCCTATTTTACAAATGGGACACTGAAGCACGCAGAGATTTTCACGCATCCTTGCACCGCAGCTCTCGTTCCCACCTGTAATGGGAAAAAGCAACAGCGGACATTTCAGGCCCAACTCTCCACTGGTGTACAGGGGCACTGAAGTCAAAGGAACTAGGCCTGTTTATACCATCTGAGAATCTAGCCTTTTAAATGCAATCTAGATTATAAGGCAGGGAGCTGGTCATTTTTTGCCTCTAAAGCCCCCTGCACTACAGAGTGAAAAACTCAGTCCCGAATACCAGATTCACTGGAGTAATCTTTGCAGACACAGACAGACCCACTGAAGTCTGTCCTATACACTGATGGCGAGGTGGTTCCTCTGGGTGCGCGATTAAAGTGCTTTGGGATCCTTCAGGAGGAGAGGTTCTATTGAAATATAAGTTTTATTTGGCCTGATTCTATCTTCACTATCACCAGTTTGACACCAGTAACTCCATATGGTTGATTGGCATTGTTCCCACTTTGCATTTGTCACGGTGAGCAAAATCAAGTCCCTTGATCAGCCAAATTATGTATCCAGATTAGGAATGGGCCCATATTTGAATAGTTCCTGCTCTTCAGATAAAACTAGATTTAGATTTCTAATTCAGACCAGTTTAGTGATCTAAAATAGTTCTGTATCATTAAAGAGCTTGACTATGGCAGCTACAGTAGTTAAGTGTTAGGAAAAGAGGAGTGTCAGAACGTCTGGCTAGCTAAACCTTATTGATAGAGTTGGTTGAATTGTTTTGTGCAGACATGTTTCACATGAAAAAAATACACTGTCATCTAAACCACAATTTTCCATTGGGAAAAATATCAATTTTGATGAAAAAATTCCATTTTCCCGTAGGAAAAGTATCCAGACTAAAAGCTCTTTTCATTTTGACTTCCAGTGCCACTTTGCTTCTGCTTTTGAAGTAAAAAAAACCAATGTCAAACAATGCCTTGTATGGAAATGTCAGATTAGAAATGACATTTTTTGTCTCAACGTAAAGCATTATTTCTCAGTTTTGGGACCCAAAAACCAACAGTCTCGGTTGCAATAAAACTTGTCATTTTATTTGAAAGTGTTGCTCTAAAAAAAAATTTTAAAAAATTGTCATTTCAAATCAGTTCAAGATTTCCCAGAGGGGAACTGAAAGTTTGTTAAAACAAAATTCGTTTGAAATTTCTCATGGGTAAAATGTTGGTTTTCCACCCTGCTTTCCTTATCAGAAGAGCCACACCTCCGATGTCTCTCAAATTAAGAACCAGACCTGCAGCCCTTCTTCACATAACAATCCCATTGGTAGCCTCATGTGAGGCAGAATGTCTGGTGATAAAGGTATGTGACTGAGGCTCAACGGTTCTAGTTTAAATTCAGGGGCATTGCAAACACCTTCTGAGCGACCTTGTGTAAAATGGTGATAATGGCGATGGCCTTGTTTGTGAAGTGCTTTGTGAGCACTAGATATTATTATATTTCAGTGAGCCTCAGTTCCCCTTCTGTAAAATGGCGATACAAAACTTCCCTTGCTTTGTTGCCAGGCTGAATGTAAGATGGGGACAAAATGTAAAGCATGTTGGCACCTAAATCCCATTGACTTTCATTGGGACGTGGGCTCCTAAATCCAT
>ML675603.1:4344568-4378737 GCA_007922155.1 Mesoclemmys tuberculata | reverse complement strand
GAATCTCTTATGTGCCAGCTTACACACTGCTTAGGACTGATACTTTTAGCCAACCATTCTTCCTTAGGGCCATATTTTGCCATCCTTACTCAGACTGCGTAGCGCATTACCCTGCTAGCTACGTGCCTTGTCCAGGATCATGCAGTAAGCCAGTGGTAGAGCTGAGAACAGAGTTCTCAGAGCCCATGCAATGCCCCACTCTTGGATCACACTGCCATTCTCTTATCCCTCCATCTGAGGCACAAAGAACAAATTCCTCCTGGCACCCACTGGTGCAACTGCAGTGTGTCTGCCCCTATAAGCTAAGCACCTGCGCAAATGCTTACTCCATGCAGCTTCATAAAGAGAGGGCACAATCCAGCCTGCAATGAGCAGAGTTGTCTGACTTCATCCTGTTTTTAAATTCCCAGCTCGAGTCTGCAGTAACATAACCATCCACTGGATTAACAAACAAAACAAAACAGCGTGAGCTGGAAGATCAGGTGTGTGCCTACACTTTGCACCAAGACTTGATGAACTTCTGCCAGAAACCCAATGCTAATGTTGTCTAGACTTCTAATGCTTAGAGCTCTTTCACCATTAAAATGTAGACTTAGAAATAAACTCATCGGATTATTACTTTATTAACTCTTTCCCCGCTTTTCCCTATCCTCCCACTTGACATCCATGACAGCATTTCCTTGTCTAGACTTCCTTTTTAACAGCTGCATTTTCTCTCTCTGTTTGGCATATGGAGCAACCTGATGCTTTTGATGTCACCACGTTCATAGAATCATAGAAGATGAGGGTTGGAAGGGACCTCAGGGGGTCATCTCGTCCATCCCCCTGCTCAAAGCAGGACCACCCCCAATGTAATCATCCCAGTCAGGGCTTTGTCAAACCGGGCCTCAGAATCCTTGGTGAGTGAGGTTTCGACAACTAGTTTAAAAGGAGCGAATTTGCAGTAAAAAACACCATTTGCCCCTCCAAGCATAGCTATGCCTGCCACACCAGTACCGCATGCACAAGGCTGCAGCAGCAGCTGAAAGAAGTCCTTCGTGTAAGAGAGTGAGTTCAGAGTGGGAGAAAGACGGACAAGCTTACCCTCTGTGAAGTATCCTCCATTCCATCGCACACCCCCTGTATTCAAGGCTGGGGGAGACTTGTGAAGGTGGATTTGGCTAGGAGAAGAGACGTTTTGGGGGAGGTGGGGACATGGCAGGTCATTTGCAGAGATTTGAGGCCTTCGGTCCCTGACACGGTGTCCAGAAGACTTAGCATTGGTTAGACACATTAGCAGGTATAGGGCAGGACCATGACATGCGTGGCCGTCCCCTCCGGCCTCACTCGGATGTCAATCGGTAGCTACCAGGGACCCTTGCTCTTCTATTCACGTTGCTGGGTCCCAGGTCACTGGCTAACAGACTCCCATCATCCTTAACTCCAGAGGAGTTTGCACGCACAGCAGATCCCCTGGTTGGATGATACGGCAGTCCAAGATTCGCTCAGCTACGTCTGACCAGCTATTTGTCCCTGCATGAACTCAGGGAGGCTTGGGAAGGCGGAATAGTCATTTTGGTTTCATCTGGCCTGAAAACCAGGAGTTCTGCCTCTCTACACTGGATCAGACACGAATACGCGCACTTGGTGAGCGAGTCCTGGGATGCACTTACGAGGTGTCTTGTGGTTGTATTAACCGACTGACTTCTTGCTGCTAGAGCTAGCAGAAAGCCCTCTTGGCCACACTAGAGTTATTGCTTCCACCTCCAATACGTATGGTGTTGGAATAGACACACTACGTCCCTAGCCCAGTCTTGACTCTGACCTCAGACTTCTTCCTGGGTGAATGACATGCCATACAGATCGCCGGTGCACAGATGCCTAGCAGACATGTCTGCTCTTGAAATGGACGGCGCTGAGGTTTCCCAGTGGAGTGCAATCAGGAGGAATACGGTGCGTGCGTGTTGCGTTAGTGCACGTTGATGTTGGAGGTTTATGGGTCTTATTTGCAAAGGGGCGGAGGATGTGCTGAACGTGAAGGTATATTAAAGGGGGATCCCTTAACTACATATTTCCTTGGTTTAAAGTGATTGTGTGGGGGGAGGGTCATGATGGGGTCTACAAACCCTGCACAAAACACAGGGAGGAAGGGGTGAAGAGCCATCCCCGTCGGCAGACAGCAAAACCAGCCGCATCCCGCTCCGCTGTGAGGAATTTCAGTTCTGGAGAGGCGCACTGCCAGCTGCTGGAGCTAATGAGGGCAAACGCAGGTATAAAGGGTAAAGGCCAGGAAGAGAAGGGGCAGAAGATGAGCTTGAGGCTTCAAGGGAACAACAAGAAGCTAGCACCAGGCTGCCTTTGAGAGACATATAACCTCTCGGAAGTCCAAGGGCTGGAGCTGGAGACTGATATCCTGAGGGCCAAGGGCTTTTTGACTCATTTACGTTATCTTTAGGGACTCTGCCTTTTTTCTTGTAGATTTGATTTAAGCCACTGCTGCCTGGGTACAGGAGTGACTGCGGCCAATCGAAACGGGAGTTTGCACAAGGTGGTGTCCGCTGACAGGATTCCCCTTAAAAAACTTTAACTTAGGATCATAGAAGATGAGGGTTGGAAGGGACCTCAGGAGGTATCTAGTCCAACCCCCTGCTCAAAGCAGGACCAACCCCAACTAAATCATCCCAGCCAGGGTTTTAAAAACCTCTAAGGATGGAGATTCCAGCACCTCCCTAGGGGACCCATTCCAGTGCTTCACCACCCTCCTAGTGAAAAGCTTTTTCCTAATGTCCAATCTAGACCTCCCCCACTGCAACTTGAGACCATTGCTCCTAATTCTGTCATCTACTACCACTGAGAACAGCCTAGCTCCATCCTCCCTGGTAATTGAAGGCCACTGTCAAATCTCCCCTCGTGCTTCTCTTCAGCAGGCTAAAGAAGCATAGTCCCCCTCAGCCTCTCCTCATAAGTCATGTGCTCCAGACCCCTTGTCAGTTTTGTTGCCCTCCTCTGGACTCTCTCCAATGTGTCCACATCCTTCCTGTAGTTGGGGGCCCAAAACTGGACACAACACTCCAAATGTGGCCTCACCAGTGCCAAATAGAGGGGAATCATCCCTTCCCTTTTGTTAATTAAGTCTCTTTTTTTTTATAAGAAACACAAACACACACACACAAACACACGCCCTGAGATGTGTGTATGCACACAGGGCCAACGTTTCAGAAAAGTTCAGAGGCAGCTTTTTAAGTGATCCTCGCAGAAAACTGGGGCCAGATTTTTCCAAGCTCAACTCCCATGCGAGGCGAAATAATGGACTTGATGTTCAAAAGCTCTCAGCACCCAACATCTTCTTGATCTTCAGAACAAAGAGCATGCCATTTAAGTATGGACTACCCTCTTTATTGTCTTTATGGTGGAGGGATGTGTTTGACATCTCCGGCTGATGCTGCGGTTGTAAAGGGGCTACATCTTTTACCCAACATCTAACTGATTCTTTGTGCTGTCAGAAGCTATATGCCAAAGACGCACCCAACATGCTGGCTTCTTTCCAAAATTCTGGCCACGCTACCTATATTTTAGCACCAAGAAGTTGTTCTATTTTCTTAATGCTTCTCTCAGCGCTGATGTAAAACAAGCCTTTGCATCTGAGGTCATGGACCAGCACCTTGCTGGGATTTCGTTGGCGCTCAGATCAAAATCTTGGTTAAATTTAATTTGAGAGCCTGGCAAATTATTCAGTCAGGGCTGCGGTAATTGATTCATTCAGCTAGCTGAGGTGTTGCGTTTACGCATGTGTATTTTCTAGGGAAACAACAGGCCTGGTTCTCGGCGGCTCTGCCCCTTGCGTCCTCACTTACACCGTGGAAGGCAGCTTTGAATCACTATCATTTGGCTCAATTGGCGTTTTACCCCCTCTGTGCACAGGTGAAAGCCATGAGACAAGGTCTGAGGGAGTGGAAAATCAGACCCAGAATATTGGCTTTTCCCCCTTTGAAATAAATTCACGCCTAGTTTGAAATACCATCTGGAGTGGGGGGAGGGGAGAAGGGACGTGCAGCATGTGTACTCTACACCCCCCCATAAAGAGTGTGCAGTGTAGACGTACCTTATGTGACATGAGGATGTCTACACTGCAGGCAGGGGGTGTGACTACAGCTTGTGTAGACAAAACTGAGCTCGCTTTGATCCAGCTCGGGATAGGAATGAAGCCGGGGCAGGATGGACAGCAGCAAAGCTCTGTCTGCTCAGGACCTGGGCACATATTGAAGTGGTTGGCCCAGCCCCTGCCTGTCCTGGCCCCGTCTCACTGCTCTTGCTACGGGTAGGTCTACATGAGTCCCAATCACACCTCCTGCTTGCAGTGTAGACGTACCCTCATAGTGGAATTCACGAGACTCTCTTCGTTCACTGCTCTGCACAGAGCTGCACGAGCGAGGTTTGTTAGTATCATTATGGGATATCATTATGGGGCCCCATTCCGGCTGCACCAGGGCAGCTGTGCTAGGAGGAGAGAGCACATAGGAAGCCAATGGATGCTGAATGCTCCGGAGACTCCTATTCAGAGGCTGACTCGACTAGGGTTGCATACATTACTTCATGAGCCAAGTCCATGCGTTGATCCAGAGGGATCTGAGTCTGGATGGTCCCGGCCCTGGGCTGTGCGGTAACTATGGCTGTTAAGCATTGCTAAGGTCTTCTGACGACAGTCACGTAGCTTATGTCAGGTTTTTATCCCTCAGTGAGTGTCCTGATCCAAGCTTCCGCTCCGGCAATGCATATGACACACACACAGCTAGTCAGTTTGCCCGAGAGTGGGAGGAATCCCTGCGAAGTTGCCCTCGTGTCTGACACCTCACTGAAATATGGGGGCATAGGATAGAAATGTTACCAAGACCATATACAAGAGGCACCATCAGGCTGGAGGAGCAGGACTCCCAAGTTCTACCTGCAGCTAATGGTATGACTACACTGCCCTATAAGGTGTGAATGCAGTTCAGATAGGCACACCTGAGCTAGCTTTTCACCCGTGTGGCAGAAAATAGCAGTGAAGACATGGCAGCACGGACCCCAGCACAAACGTGAGCACATCCCCAGGGCTCCAGCCAGGTTTGAACAGTCCATGTTGTCTCATTTCCACTGCTGTTTTGAGCATTTTTAGCTAGATTAAAGCTAATACAGTTCTTAGTTCTTAGTACCTGAGCTGTGGTCATGCCTTGGACGTAGCAAAGATGTAGCTGAAGTCTCTTCGTGCCCTTGGGCAAGTCAACCAACTTTTCTGCTTTGCTTTCCCATTAAGTGGGAATGAATAGTACTCTGCCTGTCTGGAGTGCTGTGAAAGATAATCAGTGAATGTTTGTAAAGGGCCACAAAGTTGGTCCCACAATGGCTGGGATTGTCAAAGGCCCAAAAAGTTAGGCACCCAGCTACCTTATGTTCCTGTGAAAATCCCAGCCAATGAGCTTTGAGAATTATGGTGGAATTTCAAAGAATTACATTTCTATATCAAATTGAAATCCAGGACTTGTTCATTTTGAAAATTCCAGCCAATAATCACGGCGATATATAGAGTCCAGTGTCAATGTCTTACAAAATATTAGTGTGAAAAAGGAAAACGAACCTCAGAGGAGGAACTGGGGTTTCTTTAGCTGTACAGATCCACGGCTGTTAGTTCTTGGAGCAACCTGGATTTGACTCCAGACCGGGAAACACTTGTTCCATGGCAGGTTATACTTTTTGACGGCACGGAGGAGAAGGAAAAAAATAGCACTGGGCAGTAAATTCGGCGACATTGCCCTCTTTAATAGTACACTTACGTCGTCTGAGTCGCAGCCAGAAGCCAGGTTTCTACGCCCATGACACCTCTGTTTTTTAATAGGGTCTCAGATTGTGATGTCTGATGACCCATTTGCAGCCAGGTTTTCTGAGAGTCAACGGTAAGATTTACACATCAGCTGTTCTTGCAGGAACCAAGGGAAGTACACAAGACTCTCTTCACAGTGATGAGGAAGATAATATTTTAAATAGCTAACTGGTGAGAGAGCCCAGGTGTTCCCCCAACCCACTGTCCAGTCTTTCCCCGTGTAATTAGATTAAGAATCTCCACTGGAAGCTGAAATCTAAGGCAATCACAATGGTGGGCATTAAGGCTACTGCAAATGGAGAGTGACAGCATCGCTTTGGGTTGCGTGGAACACAGTGTGTCAATTGTTTAGAATGTAAACACTGAAAAAATGTGCGACATTTTTCAAGCACGGCCAAAAAATAGGCAAAACTGAAGCCCATGCTGAGAAATGAGCACACGAGCCTGGCCGACTTTGGGATTTGTTTATTATAGCACAGCCGCATACACATAACTCAGCTCTTAAAATGTACTCTATTTTTTTTAATTACATGTTCAGTTCATTTTGCATTAAGAAATTTGGGAAGGGGGGAAACCTATAAAAATTCAGGGTTCATAGTCAGTTCAAGTGAGCTCATCGGGCATCTGCGTACCGGGAGTGGAAATCTCAGAAAACATGGTTCTTATTATTTTGATAGTTCCAAGAGGCCCCCGTGTGCAAGGCACTGCATGCACACATACAGAGAAACAGAGCTAGGTGAATTGATTTTTTCAGTTCGGGGGCAGAGTGCAAAAATCTGGGGGAAATATCGGTTGGGGTCAAACTGCATCTGAAGGTTTTGGGAATTTTCAGTGAATTGAAAATTCTCCATCTGTTCCAAAGCAAGGATTTGAACCTACAGCTCACGAATCTCAGAGAAGCACCCAATCCAATAGGTGAAAGGAAAGAAGAGACAGCTGCAGCGATACCACCTCCAGCTATTTTGTTACTGGCTGCAAATTCTCAAATAGTTTCAGGTTAACCAAACCTGCATTTTTTTCTGTGGGTCTAATCCACTGTTCGTCCTAAAAATTTCAGCCAGCTCTACTGAGAGATGGTTCCTGTCCAGATGAGCTGACAAAGGAAAAACAGATGAATGGCATGAGAAAGTGAAGGTGAAATATCACCATTTTGCAGATGGGGGAAGTGAGAGTCAGCGAGACTGAAGGTAAAATTTTGAAAAGTGCCTAAGGGATTTAGAAATTCAAGTCCTGTTTACAAAAGTACCTAAGCCACTTTGTCATGAAAGTCCCACTCAAAGTTGATGAGACTTAGGTTTCTAAGTGATATTGATGGTAACTGATGATCATGGGATGAGGGAAAGATTGCAGGAGGAGTCAGCTGACGAAATACACACGGAGTTTGTGTGTGTATCAGTGGTACGCTCATGTCCGTGGGATTTAAATCCCTAAATCATGTACAAAAAATTTAAATTTGACATTATGTGACTTTTCCCAGCGTGACACTTCAACTTTGTAGCAGAGGCAACAGACAAGGCTTGACCCCAGGTCTCCTGAGACCATCATGGCATAGATTCAAGTTCAAGAGCGGTCGCTCACGAAAAGCATAGCTCTTTTTGCTTCTGGTTGGCCTGGAGAGACCACAGGAATGACCATGTTTTCGGTATTTTGTCCGTTGCAGAGGCAGTCAGGGAGTGCAAAGGTGCTTTACCCAGGTTTGGAGATCTGAGAGATGTTGATTCTCGGGAGAGATGAGGCCCACATTTGTACACTGGACCTGACACATTGGTCTTTGAGAAAGTTTGGGCCTGTTTCCAAATGTCAGGATGACCTAGAGGTCATATCCCCAAGTCTTAGTTCATTGGAATCCATTCAACTAGTCCAAAGGGTTCAATATTTACCCTTTCCAGAGACTGAAAGGAGGGCAGATGTCTCATGATTGGACAGTATCCGGCCTCATCGCGGGGTGGTAAAGGTACCAAGACCAACTGATGATCATGAGGTGAGGGGGAGATTGCAGGAGTCGGACAGCCAAATACACATGGTGTTTGTGTGTGTATAGGTGGGTACACGCATGTCCCTGTGTGTTTGAGCAAGCTGTGTGCCTGAGGGGATGAGGTCATGTGTGTTTGGGTGCTGGGATCTCTCTGTATTAGAGTGTTCTCGGGTGGGAGCAGCAGCGGGCGGGGGGGGGGTCTGCAAGCCCTTGATAGCTTCTCGGGTCAAGAGGAAACCTTCTTCTTGTTGACAGAGGATGGTTTGTTTTACCATCTCTAATTGCACATCCTCGTTGCACCTTTTTTCCAATTCAGGGACCCAGTGTTACTCAATGGACTTCACAATGCAAGCTAGCAGGAACTTCAAAGCACCAGGGCTGTTTTCTCTTTCATTTGTCCCCTGGATTGAAATATAATCTGGGCCCAAATTTCAGGGTTCAGGCCCATCTCTGGCTCACCCCTTCCACTTGCCCAGCATTCCATCTGTCAATGCGAATCCTGCCTTATATTTTCCTTCGGAGACCCCCAAGTGCTCTTAAACCAGCTGAACTCTCTTCAGAGAAGGCTATTTACTCGTTGCTCAGTATAGCCACAACCTGATCCACTGGCTGAGTTTGAAATCAAGCAGACTGGCAGCTTTTATTAGATTTTCTTTTGTTAAATAAAGAAAGAAGGGAGAAAGAAAGAAAGAAAAAAGTCTCTCTCCACAGGACCAATGCTGGTAAAATATTCCATGTTAGCTTGACTGCAAAGGCCTGCTACAGCTTTGATATTTTTCTCTCTGTCACTCACCCTCCTAATGGGAACTCACTTGACCTACTGCAGTTTATGTGTACAACTTTAAGCTATTGCACATTGCCTGCAGGCTTTCATTATTTACATATTAGCCTCTTGGCATGCGTCCTGAATTTTTTTTTCCCTTACCCCGTCGTGGAGGAGAGGTTACACTGCAGCACTTTCGTAGCTGTCTCAACTCTGTAGCCTGTGACTTTTTGATCTAGAACAAAGTTATTGGTTGGGCTTCTGCCCCCATTGTTCAAATCCTGTCTCTCTGGTATCTGCAGTGTAATAGCAGAGGTTCCACCGTTTCCCACCACCATAGAGCAGATTTCTGCAGAATCAAGCTGCTCCGTTATAACCTTGGAAAAAGGTTTAATTGTAGCATGTGACCATTATGCAAAACCCACACACACACACCCCACTGGCTACATAAATTAGATTGATCTGAAAGTGTGCAAGGTGTGACATTTTCAACGAGGCTGAATTATTCACTCTTTAAAGAGCCCACAGCTCCGAGAGCTGCAAATTCGATTACACAAAGTTCTTATTAGTGTCCTCCTTGGATTACTCAAGGGGAAAGCATTTGAAAGATTGAGGCCAGGATTTTCAGATGGGACCAGTGAGCTTCGGGTGTTCAGCCTGAAATGTGGCTGTCCCCGTTGTGTCTGAACACTTGCAACGAGAAAGCTTCCTGCTCTGAAGATTATTATTGTAGATTGCCCCTATTGGTGGGCATGACACTTAAAAATGATGCAGTCCCTGGGTTGGAGATTGTATAATATAGGATCTTGAGGGTAGATCCCTGATTCTGGGCCAATCAACAGTCAATTTAGCAGCTGGCACAAGTTAGAGAAGTTGCCTTGTCCACTCATGCCCCTCCCATTCAAGGCCATGCCCCTATCTCACAAAGGGATACCCCTACACAAGGGAAATCCCCTACTAAGGCAGCCAGGAGGGAAGATCTGGCCCTTAGAATTGAACATCCACGTTTAAATGAGAGCAAAAGAGGAACGCTACAAATGGAGTGCACTCTTGAATGAAAACTGCTTGGGATTACAGAGTTATTGAAGAGCATCTGCATCCATTTGAGGCACTTCCTTGAATCACCCCTGTACTGTGCCATGGCTTGGAGCAAAACCCATCATGCAACACAAGAGACTGATTTCAGGGAGAATGCTGGCAAGACATGAAACCAGACCTTGGTCACTGGACGCTGAATCTCCCTGATCTGGTTTCAAGACTTGCATACAATAGGAGCGCTAAAAAAAAAAAAAGTCAGACAGAACCAGGATTGTTTTGCTCATCTACTCCAAGGCCAATATCAGAGTGACCCAGGCCAGGCCATAGAATAGACTCATAGACTCATAGACTCATAGACTCATAGGTCAGAAGGGACCAATATGATCATCTAGTCTGACCTCCCGCACAAGGCAGGCCACAAAACCCTACCCATACACATTTATATCAACCCCGAACCCATGACTGAGTTATTGAAATCCTCAAAAATGAGATTTGAAGACCTCAAGCTGCAGGGAATCCACCAGCAAGCGACCCATGCCCCATGCTGCAGAGGAAGGCGAAAAACCTCCGTGGCCCCTGCCAATCCGCCCCGGAGGAAAATTCCTTCCCGACCCCAAATATGGCGATCAGCTAAACCCTGAGCATGTGGGCAAGACTCACCAGCCAGCACCCAAAAAAGATTTCTCTGCAGTAACTCAGTTCCCATCCCATCCAGCATTCCCACAGACCATTGAGCAGACTTATCTGCCGATAATCCAAAATCAATTGCTCAAATTAAACTATCCCATCATAACATCCCATCATTGGAGTGAAATGAGTAGAGTGGGGCAAATCATTTCAGAGGTATTGTTTATTCGCAGAAAAATGCTGTTTTGGTCAACCCAAAACTATTCGTGAATTGGACCTGAATTCACCAAGTAGTTCTGGTAAAAAAGAAAAAGGGACATAGGTGCTATTCACAAAATGACTGGACGAGGGGTTGATGCCCTTATCACCCTTAGACCAGTGGTTAGGATACATTCTTGCAATGCAGGAGACCCCAGTTTAACTCCCTTCTCGATATCAGACAGATGGGGTATCGAACGTGGCTAACAGTCATAAGAGAGAGGCTTTCCATTTTGTGGATCTGGTTCTTCATTTCCTTTGTTTTTATATTAAAAAATGCCCTGAAACTTAACTAATTCGTTCATTTTGTGTCAGATTAAATGTTTTGTTTGACCCCAAAGGAGTGTTTTTGTCGACTTGGGAATTTTTTGTTCCAAATGACTCTTTTTCTGATTTTTCAGAGCTGCTAGGGAACCGAAAAAATACACCATCAGTTTAATCAGTTCTAGTAGCAGGGCTAGAAAAAAAGCTTCCTAATATGCACATGCTGTACTTTCCTAAAAAACTGTTTTGAAGAAGGATCTTGAAGGACTGGAAGACGTGAGGGAGCACCAGTGAACACTGAATTT
Source organism: Mesoclemmys tuberculata (assembly GCA_007922155.1). Taxonomy (NCBI): domain Eukaryota; kingdom Metazoa; phylum Chordata; order Testudines; family Chelidae; genus Mesoclemmys; species Mesoclemmys tuberculata. Next base: position 4,367,671 of record ML675603.1, on the reverse strand, counting down.
AGACAAGTCCGTCCTTGATGCCCAAGAATGTTTCCATTGCTCCTTATTGTCCTGACCGCATCTCTGACTGCATTGGAGAGACAGGAAAGATAGAAATGTAGGCTAAGAATTTCCAAAATGTCTAGTGCCTCCATTATTTGAGATGTCTCACTTCAGACATCTCAAAGGAGCATGATTTTCCAAAAGTTCTGAGCACCCATTCTTTGAAAATCAGGCCTTTTTCAAAATGTCTCCATTTGGTCTTGTGAAGACCCTGGCCAACGGGTCTTATGTTAAAAGTTAAAAAAAGCAATGCACTGAAGGAAGCAGTCACACAGTAAAAGCCCTCTCTTTGTTCAGTATCCATTCCTACTTCTGGATTTCTGCATGGGACTGAGACCACCATCGCAGTAGCAGAACATAAAACAGAGTGAAGGGGAGGGCCCTCAAAAGGAAGAAGTGGAATATATTCCAGGGAAGGGGTAAGAGTCCAATGTGGATGTTGTATTGGGTGCAGGACTCCAACTGCAGGCTAATTTAAAGTTAGTGCTGCCTTAATTGCCTCTTGTTAATTCTTGATTCTTACAACAATAATTAAAAAAGAGAAAAAAAACACGTGTGGTGAAAGGGGGGAAAAAATCTGGCGCTAACTCTAAGCAATTTGCACCTTGTGCCCAGACCATAACTCTCTGCCTCCATTGCTTCCACACCCCATGATTTACGTTTGACAGTCCCAAAGCGGTTTGGAAATGGCACAGCACCGAGACTTGTGGTGAGGCTAACTGATGTTAGAAAAAACAAAAAATGAGTTAATTTATGAGAGCGCGCCTTTGCATGGGAACTCCAGGCCAGCACAGCTGTCTTCTAGTGGAAAAATTTTGCAGAAATCCCCAATTCTCTTTCTCTCTCTCTCTCTTCTCCATTCTCACTCCTCATTCTTTCTTCAGAACCTTTTCACAGCTGAATGAAGACTGATTCACTACATTATACTTTTACGAGTGTTTTGGTATCTATTATTAGCCTCGTTAAGAACAATAAAGTTCTGGCTCCATTCCGTTTCTTCCCCCTGTAGATAGCACATCCTTTAGCTTAGGAAAACACATGGAGATTTTCAAAAATGACTAGTGATACTGCGTGCCCAACTTAAGACAGCTGATTGTCAGAAAGTGCTGATCCAACCCCCACATCTCAGAAAATCATTCCCCTTCTAGCCTTCAAGATGGGTATCAAAAACAGGCGCTGCAAGTCACTAGCTGTTTTTGAAAATCTTGATAAAGCTGATGAAGGAATTGCCCCAGGTCCGACCATGCAAAGTTAAATCAGGAAATGTGGCGTCAATGTTTTAGAGGTAGCTAAAGACCTATCCTGCATGACAGACAAGACAAACCAGCTGTCCACTTGCAAAGCAGGCACAAGGTTGCGGCATGACATATATTGATGTAGTTCCTTTGATTTCACTGGAGTTGTGCTGATTTTCACCCAGATGCAGATTTGACTCTTGGCTGTTTTCGCTTCTGTATCTGTGTTTCAGGTGCAACCTTGTCAGTGGGAGGGAAGGAAAGAATCAGAAAAAAGGACGAGGAAAGACCTGCTCCCACGACATGATCAGCAACCCGTTGGGAGCTGGGCCACGCTCACCAAGTATTGCAGAGCCTTATGGATTATAATACCTAGCTCTTACCTAGTATTTTTCATTAGTCGATCTCAAAGCACTTTATAAAGGAGGTCAGGATCATTAGGCCCATTTTACAAATGGGGAAATTGAGGCACAGGAAAGGGAAGCAACATGCCGAGTCAGCCAGCAGGCTAATGGTAGAGATGGGAATAGAACACAACTCTGCTGTGTCCCACTCCAGGGCTCTAGCCACCTGTTCACATATATTTGCCAACCCTGGCTCATGCGATGGCTATGATTTTGGCCAGCACCGGAGCCTGAGTGAAAGACCTTCAAAAATGAAATAGCCAGAGTTTATATCTGAAGCTGTAACAGACTCATAGCCTCTGTGGATCTGACACAGGGGGCAACAATAACTTGTGGGTTAGGCTCATCTCTTGCATGTATAGGATTTTTTGAAGAATTAGAAGGGATTTTCTATATGGTTCAGTATTTGCACCAGTCAAGCATAATGGGATCAGACCTTACCTGACAGTGTAGGGGGATGCTGTTCCCAAAATCCCTCATAAAAGCCCTGGCACAGAGTCAATTAAATAAGCCACCTGGAGGATCTGCTTGATTTAATTATTTTTTGCCTTATGGACATGAGAAAATAGGGGCCCGTTCTTTAAATATTAGACTAAAGTCAATGCTACTTTTTAATGTACCTTTTGTTTCTTTCCAATGCTTGGGACAAACCATGGTGCGTGCACACTTGACACCAATTGTGCGAGCACGGGTATTTGTAAGCATGAGCGCGGCTGTGCGCACGTGTCTCTCAAAGCAATGAGGAAAAGCTCTGTGCAATTCGAGGAGAAAGGAGAGAGAGAGAGATGGTATAGACTCCAATGGAGCAACACCAGTTTAAACCAGCTGGAGAACTGGCCCCAGTGACACCCATGGAGCAACACCGAATTATATCCATGAGGATCTGGCACTTTATTTTTAACATCTGTAATCTGCCATCCTGCCAGGGGACGAAGCCGTTGGCTATCATTGCTGAAGAGTGAAAGGTGCGATAGAGCTAATGAACGGCACCCTTTCCGTGACAGCCAGCCAGCTGATTCTACCTTAAAGCTTCCCTTTCATCCTGCTCTCGCTCTCTGGTACCAGGACTTGTTAGGCAGCACCCCGTTGTCTCCTATCAAAGAGAGGATGTTAACTACGGCCAGGGCTGGGTGTAAAGCCACAGAGATAGTACCACTGTCACCTCTCACTGTGGGTGCGAAGAGGCAGTATCAGTCCTGGGAGAGATAAATAGCTCTTCAGTGAGTGACAGTGCAGAGATAGAGCGTCTCTGCGTTGACATATTGATAATACCCGCCCTCTCTCTCAGGGGGCACCCCGCAAGACGAAGGTGAAACACAGAAAAAGACAGGCTCCACTGGAACGGCTGCTTCAACCTCCAGCAGTTATTTTGGTGAGCAACTAAAATAGCTGGAAGTCAACAAGGGTTAATTCACTTGTTTCCATTTGCAGGACTTAAGACCAAGCACTTGAGCCATCTAAAAGCAGAGGGAGAAAATATTGTAGGAGATATTCCTGTATTCCCCCACACTCCTTCCAGAAGACAGACTAGAGAAATTGCAATTGGTTCTCTATGAATTCCCAGTTCTCTATGAATTAGTATTGTAGAGCCCTATGAATTAGCCTTGCAGATCTCTGTTAGCAGTAGGTCTTTTCCCGTTCTTGGAGAGTTAGTGCTGGCCAGCTGACTAACTCAAGCTTGGATGTCTTTCTAGATCAGCTCTAGTTCAGCCACGTTAATAGGCTCCATGCAGGAATTCACTGAAAGTCTATGGTTTGCGTAACGTGCTGAGCACATGCCAGGGCATACAGCAATGGGGCCCATCTCAAGGTATCCTAGCATCACAGAAACTAGAGGTGGAAAAGTTGGCTTGACACGTCGAGGGCAACTCGAGATAACTAGCGTATTTCATGTCGACCCAGCACGGCAGTGTAGGCCAGACCTATGTGAAGTTGTTCCCTACTGTGCATTACTACAGCCAGATGCACCAATCGGCCATGCTAGTTTTATGCAGTTGAGTTCAGTGGAACCACACAAGTGTAAATCTAGCAATTATGTCCTGGTGAATCAGGTACCTAGTGTTTTTTCCAGTCTAGTTTTCGAGATCCTGAATGACGTGGCTGGTACTGCTTTCCCCAGAAAGCTCTCCCACAGCCCTCATGTACTCAGCCTAAATTCTTCTGTTCTTCAACATAAATTGGCCATGTCTGATCCCAGAACTCCCTCTCATACCCATAAGAGTCACACGAAATGATCCCTGAACATTAACCCCCTTCATGTATTTAAAGGCTAACCTCTTTTCTTTTCTTCCTTCCCCAGGCTATGCTGCATCTTTAGCTCTTTCCTCATGAGCGTCCAGATCTTGGTCTTCTCTGAACTCCCTGTCAATATCTCTACATGGTGCTCAGGCTTGAACTCCATATTATAGGTGCGTACTCAGGCACGTAGGTCATGATCCAGCTCAACCATGTTTCTATTAATGGACCATTGAAAAGGGATTGTTAGATCCACGGCTGCATAAAAAGGACTTTTACCTCCAGACCTTTGCACATGCTCTCCCAAATTTCATTGACCCTTCTACTACTCTAAGAATCCATGGCAAATTCATGTCTAATTTGCTTTCTACCATCACCCCTTCAACTTAACAGTTTCTCAGATTTTGGGTTACTTCCCCCAAGATTCATCCATTACAAGGCCAGAAGGGTCATCTAGTCTGACCTGAATAACCACAGGCCACAGAACTTCCCCAAATTAATTCCTAGAGCTGATCTTTGAGGGAAAAAAAATATCCAATCTTGATTTAAAAATTGCTGGTGCTGGAGAATCAACCATGCCCCTGAGTAAATTGTTCCAGTGGTTAATTACCTTCACCGTTAAAATTTTACTCCTTGTTTCCAGTCTGAATTTTTCTAGCTACAACTTCCAGCCCTTGCAATGTGTCATGCCAATGTACCAGCTTTCATTCTTCCAACCTGAATTTTATTCCCTTATTTTAGGCCCACGTTCCTGCTTTCTCTAAGGGTTTGCCTACAGGGCCATCAGCAGCCGGCCACAGCAAGACTCAGACACATGCTACTGTGCTAAAAAAAGCTACGTAGACATTCAGGTTTGGACTGAAACTCAGGGTCTAAAGCCTGGGGCAGGTGTGGTGGGGAAAGGGTGGGCTTCAGGTTTAACACCACAGAGGGAACCTGCGTCTGTAGACCCTGGCTCTAAAACTCACTGCCGCTTTGCAATGGCGACGCCCCGTAAGAGTCTGGCTGAAGTCAATGGAGTCTTTCCACTGACTTAACGGGTTTTGTATCAGCCCTTTAATCTCTTTGTATTATAAATATGGCTGGTGCTTGCAGTTCTCCCTCTTTAATGCCACCAGAAAATGTCATTCACACGCTGCTTACTTCATGTTCATTAAGGAAGATGTTAAATCTGAAGGGACGTAACGTTGAGCCATGTACTCCCAATGGATACGTTGCCACTAGAAGCAGGTGGAAACGTTTTTCTCATCCCGCAAACATTTGCAAGGTTTTGAAAAAATTTCAAATCCCAAGTCAGGATGAAAAGTCAAAGTCTCAAATGTTGCAAATCAAAAGAAGGGTCAAAAATTCAAAGTGGGTCCACTGAAGTGTTTCGTTTTGATAAGTTTCAACATGTTTTGTTCTGATTTTGACTTTTTAAACCCTTTTGTTTTTACTATAAATTTACTTAAATTTCAAAATAAAAAGTCATTTTGAAGTGAAAAACAACTTTTTTGTTGACAAAATGTCAAAATGGGAAATATGACAGTTTAATCCCCCCATGGGAAATTCATCAAAACCGCCCCTTTCCTGTGAACAGTTTCAGCTTTTCCAAAACAACATTTTCCGACAAAAAAGGTTTTGTTGAAAAATTCTGGACCAGCTCAAGTCTCGATGTGTTTAAGCTTTTTTTATGGTCATTTAGCCAATCTGCAGTCTACCTGACCGTGGTCCAATCTAATCCCATATGAATTAAACTTTCAGGCAAAATTTCGCAACACAATAATAAAGTCCTTTGTTAAAATTCAAGTTCATTACATTTACTGTGTCCCTTTCAACAAGTCACGTTGTAATTCTAGTAAAACCATCAAGTTTGTTTGGAAAGATATTGGGCCGGAGTCTCAGCTTGTATAAATCAACATAGCTTCATTATGGCAATTGATACAATCAGAGGATCTAATCCCCCCCTCCCTCCCCCTTTTTTTTTTGTTTTAAATTTAAGAGTCTCCACATTACTTGCTGGTGTATTGTTCTTGCAGACTGCCCTCTCCTGTTAGTGTTCTGGTTTGAACCTCTGTATATGATGAAACCTGATATTACACACAAAGTGTTCTTTGAATTTGAATCATCTGTGCACCAGAGTGAGAACAACTGGAAATCGGTCTAGTCAAAATTTTTAACCCAAACAGATATTTTTCACGGAAAACACATCAACATTAGTGACGTTTTCTGTTTTGCGTGATGTTTCCTGCAACACATCAATTTTGATCATTTTACTGTTTTTAAAATGATTTTCAAAGTCACTAACAGTGTTTGCTTACCAAAAACCCAGTTTTCAGTCAAAAACAAGATGTCTAAAAAAAATCATATTACTGTTTTGGTAAAAATAAACAATGTGAAAATGTCATCACAAATGGAAAATGGGTCCCACTGGACACTGCAAAGGGGAAACAACTTTGGCAATTTTAAATTATTCATCAAATTGTTTCCCAATTTTCCAGTAATTTGATACGATCAGACAGTTTGGGTCAAAGTCTGTTTTCTCATTGACTCCAGTGGAGGACTACTGGAATGAGAAAGGCAAGTCCCTTATGCTGTGACATTTGTGAGGAAGCTTGGATCTATACATTAGATCAGTGTGTTAAACTCAGTTACTTATATAAGCACATTGAAATCAATGAAATTACATGGGGGATGGTGTGTGAATCTGGCCTAGTGTAGATTCTTCTGCTAGAGAAACGCAGCCTGTATATTTGCATGTATAAAAATATGTTTTAAAGCTCAATCGTAGTGTAGCATAAAGGTTGGCTTCTTAAGGAATTTTCTGTGTTTTTTGGCAGCCAGCAACACCAAGGTTAACCTGATCTTTACCACATAATTTCAGTCCAGAGAATGTGATTATAAAACTTTCCCAGCCATGCAACTCTTTCGCTCAACCTCCCGGCACTGAAGGATGGACAGATTCCATTTTCTGTGTGTATGTGTGTGAAGAATTCAATGGATGAGAGGCCTTTAGAACCCCCATCATACATCTTACTTTTCCACAAGTGAATTAACAGCAGGATAACCAATGGCCAAAATAACTGGATTCATAAGAGCTGTCTTGGATTAATTATAGCCAGATATGTACCTCATAGACCCACCACAGACTTAAAATTGAAAAAAAAATCTCAGCAAAACCCTCCTCTTTTACGATATTTTGTGGCGCTCGAAACATTTATGCAACATCGTAATTTTGAAAAATAAAATCAAAGTTCAAGGAGCAAAATATAGCAATAGATTATTTAAATATAGCCACATATTGCTCCCTCTGGTTTTAAGATTCTGAATGGAAGCCACAGAAACAAAGACATTCAGAAAAGTTATTCCATCATAACCCACTTGGGACTGGATCTAAAGTCCATTGAAGTCACTGGAAGTATTTCCACTGATTGCAATGGGCATTGGCTCAGTCTTTAGGTCATGCCTAGGTATTTAAGTAGAATCATAGAATATTAGGGTGGGAAGGGACCTCAGGAGGTCATCCAGTCCCACCCCCTGCTCAAAGCAGGACTAACGTCAGCTAAATAATCCCAGCCGGGGTTTTGTCAAGCCACAGTTTAAAAACCTCTAAAGACGGAGAAGCCACCACATCCCGAGGTAACCCATTCCAGTGCTTCACCACCCTCCTAGTGAAAAACTTTTTTCTAATGTCCAACCTAGACCTCCCCCATACTTCATCTGGTTTGAAAGATTATCCAGGGAGCATGAGCTGTATTCCCTAGCGCACAAGACAGGATGAAATGATAGCCTTATCTTTGAATACCCTTGCTTTTTTGAGGTTAAAACCAAAGCCTAAACACTACTTTTATTATTTTGAAGCTTAACTTCAAGGGATGGAGAATTCAGCTGAAGTGAGATCAGAAGGTCCACCCTGTGCCATCATCCATAATTCCAGCCAAACGGATTTGAGGTTCTTAAAAAAAAAAGGCATAGTTACTTTTGATCTTCAGTATTTTTTATTTTCATTTTTGTCTTCTCTACATCAGAGGGATAAAAGAAAGGATGGGGACTAGAGCAGCTCTCATCAGCGAAGTTCCCAATCCATTAGCATTTAAGTTCCCAGCAATATTCTTCTCACTTCATTTCTTTTTGATCCCTTTTCCTCAAATCTGGAGTTCATGATGTTGTCCCTAAACTAATCAGCATTTACATTGCCATCACATCTGACTTGTATGACAGTATTTGTGGAATTTCCCAGAATAGCAAATACTGCAATAAAGGGCAAAACCACTGTAGAGAGAATCCTGGTTCTTATTTCACCACTGAAGTTAATGGGAAAGTTGATGTTGACTTCAGTGTATGGACAATCAAACATTTAGCTGAGACAGTAGAACTGGATGAATAGTGGGAGTTGGGGAAAATTACTCAACAATATCTATTTGTTGAGCGATGGGAAAAAGTCTCAGACAATTATTTGTTAGATCATGCAGTTATTCACAAGTAAACATGATTTCACAAATGAAAAATAAGCCTATGTTCAGAATGACTATTACTGGAACCAGTTATTCAATCAGCCTTAATATGAAATTATTTGTCACCATCCAGCCCCAGATTATTACACGAGAGAAATTACACACTGATCAGTTCAATATCTTGGAAAGTTAAAATTCGGGTTTTAATTGTTTTGATCACTTTTAATTCCCCCCCCCCAAAAATAAAAAACTTCAAAATTGTCAAAATGAAACATTGACATTTTTTTAAATGAAAAAATTAAGTTTTCACATTCTGTTTTGAAATTTAAGGTGACTATAATTTTTTTCAAAATGATTCAAACAAAACATTTTGAATGACCCAAACTCACTTTTTCTCCCTTTTTTTATTGTGGGGGGGGAGGAGACGGGAGGAGTGAAGGGGAATTATCAGTTTGCAAAAGTTTTTGAGATTTAGAATTCTTTTGTCCTGTTTCGGACAGGATGATATTTCAAAAACTCAGAAATTGTCACAGGGCAGAAAAAAAAATTCCCATTCAGTGTTAACAATTATTTTGTAAGATAAGACACCTATCAAGTATTTTATAGGAATATAAATACACCTTGTATAGATCTGCCTATGTGTGTGTATATGTGTGTATATATATATGTATATGAATTTTAAATTAATATGAAATGTATTTATATATTACATATCCCTCCTAATGCTGTGAATCATTGTAATGTCTTTCCATTGTTTTTCACACTTAAGGTACTAATCTATACTCTCAATCTTAACTCCAGCCCAAAGTCAAGATTGTTATGGGTTGTGTTGATGTTGTTGTTGTGTGTGTGTCTGGGACTATGGAGAGACAGAAATGTAATGTAAATCAAACACTGGATAATAAATGTAATATAAAACTCTCCAAGTGTCAAATCTTCTGCAGCTGGGAATGTTTCTCGGTTTGCAAGTCAGATGTCCCACGTACCCTGATCTGAAGTTTTGATTAGCATCCAAAATTTCTTTCTATCTCTCTATTTCAGAGCAGGACAAAGCAGGAGGCTCTGGTAAATCATTTACCCCATGGATCTGAAAAACTGGACCCAAGGGGTTCTATTTTCGGGTTTTGTGCTGCTCTCCATCACCACGATATCTGATTACAACTGGGAATGTATGGAGCTCTCTCCTCTTACTCCAAAATTCTTTAGGGTAGGATAAGCCGGACAGTGGACCTGGCAGATCTCCGTAGATGAGAACCCTGCTGAGCAACTACATATCTACGCTACACAAGACAGGTTGTGGATCACAACCAGAAATAGGCAACGCCCTGCAACCCGGATTTAGATGCCTTTCTCTGAGAGAGGTGCAGCTCTTAGGATACCTTCTACAGTTCCCAAGCTCTTTATTGTCCTCATATTAAAAAAAAAAAAAAAGATAGCAAATAAATTAACACATAGAAACTCTGATTATCTTTCAGATAAGGTAGATAGTAAAATTCCATATTCAGAATCCTCCCCGATCACTACCACCTCTGAAACAAGTGTGCACATTAAAACAACATGTTGTACATTCTGAAAAGAACCTGCTCTCTGCCCCTCCCTTTCCAACATCTGGTGCAAGAAGTCGCATATATATGTGTGTACAAATGTGTACACACACACACACACACGGGAAATCCGAAGCACCATAAAAAAAGGACTCACTGAAAACACCACCACCAAAAGCACTGCACTCTCTGAGCAAAACCATAGCCTGTGTGGGCAGCGGAGAACCAGGACAGAAGGAGGAGGGCGACATTCCAAATAAAAGTGAGTAGTGCCTATTTTCTGTGATCTCTCTCCAAAGATGGCACCCCTGACTACAGGTTTGCATTGCAAATCTCAAACTCTTGTCAAATTTCAAAGAACTGTGGTTTCTTAGGAGACTTTTACAGAGGTGAGCCTTTCACCTAGAAGCAGGAAAGGATGACCCAATGGTTAGGGTGCTCACCTGGCCTGGGAAGACTGATTTTCAGTTCCGAGCTCTGCCACAGATTTGTTGGGCGTGCCATTTAGGTGCCACTGCAAGCCACAGAACTCCAGTTTGGCTGTTGCCCAGCCCTACAGGCCCCAAAATTTACTGGACACCTAAGTTTTTGCAGGACCAGTTCCCTTCATTTCTGGTTCTCAGTATGCGCATGGCTGCCTCCCTTCTAGGCCTCTGGACATCTGTTTCCAGCCTAAGCACTAGAGCTTTTCCATGCACTGGGTGAAGATAGGTGTTCCTCTGTGCCGAAGAGAACACAGTCTTCACTCCGTTTGGGTGAATCAAGGAAAAGACCTTTTATTCACAAGTAATTACCTGGGGAGACAGTCTAATATTGTGCCCCTGAAGTGATCGTATAGTGGGCTTATACAGGGAAAAAGCCATTGCCAAATCAAGCAAGCTTACACGTATTATAATCGATAAGGAAGCACAACACAATGTCCCTATTTGGACATTAATTCTTATCTTGACATGCATGGGCAAGCAAAACATGTTTTTCTCTTTTCTCTTGCAGTTCCTCTTTGCATACTGGTAAGCTATTGACACTCAACATAGTCTTATTTCACAGCCAGGCCTGGGTTAATTTCCACAACCAGGTCTTGGTTAATTTTCTACAATGGCCTGAGTTATTTTCCACGTCTGCCTAGCTCACGAATGGGGCCTGAGTGGGGAGAAGAGGGGAAGAAGCGACAGCAGGAGGCACTCGCTTATAACCTGCACCCCCCCCGATTACTCAGTTGGGATGTGGGAATCCCACAGTTCAAGTCCGCCCGCCCTCTGGTAAGAAGGGATTTGAATAAGGATCCGCTGTTTCTCAGGGGAGCGCTCTCACCAGTGGAGCGATTCTCTCTCTCTGGCCCACTGAATATTTAATTAAGAGGAGCAGATACAACAGCAGAGATTGAGGGAGATCCCACATCAGAATGCCCCAGAGCCCAATGGGTCGAATAGTCTACTGGCAGAGAGGAAATTGAACCACGACCCAGTCACCCAGCTCAGTGCTCTAGGCTAGGTTACCAGGGAACTCCTTCCACCCCCCCAAGCCACTTTGTGTGAAGCTCAGTGGCGCTTCAGCGTGCCTCCTTGATCATGCCCCACATGAAAGTTAGGCAAAGAAGCTCCCCGCTTGCCCCAGATTACAGATCGCAACCAGAAATAGGCAACGCACTGCAGCCCAAATTTAGATTTCATTCTGTGGCAGAGGGGCAGATCTTAGGACACAGCCGCCCTGTAGCACCATCCATGGGTTAGCTTAGGCAGCGCCCCACCAAGCATGCTAGTTTTTGTGGATCACCTTTTGTCAGCAGTCTATTCATCTTAAGAAAAAGAAGACTAAGGGGTGACTGCATTAAGTATCTCCATGGGGAACAGAGTAAGATATAACACAATCCAATGGCTGGAAGTTGAAGCTAGATACATTCTGATGGGAAATAAGGAGTACATTTTTAAATGGTGAGGGAAATTGACCCTTGGAACCATGCACCAAGAGCCGTGGGGGATTCTCCCTCACCGACCATTTTAAAATCAAGATCAGACGTCTTTCTAAAAGATTTGCTCTAGGAAATTTCTCCAGGAAAGTTCAGTGGCCTGTGTTATGCAAGTCAGACTAGATGACGAAAGCGCTCCCTTCTGGCCTTCGAATCTATGACTCTATTGCCCGTTCATTGTACAGGAAGCCTGGGTGCCTAACTTGCATATCGCAGTGCTGTTCATGTGATGTTGCAGACTCATAAAAGCTAGGTGTTACAATGTCAAATGGCAAAAAGCCTAGCTCCCCTTGTGGATCTGAGTGCTAGTTTCTTTGTGCCTCAGTTCCCCATCTCTAAAATGGTGGTAATAGCACTTCTCTAGCTTACAGGGATGTTAGGATGAATATATGAAAAGACTGCAAGGCACTCCAACACTATGGTGATGGGGACCATACGAGTACATAAGCGAGATATAGTTCTAGAGCCAAGATAAAGCAGCCAAGACTAGTGTTCAATAGCCAAAGGGGACAGGAAATTTGCCCAAAGATTAGGATTTGACTAGTTAAGAATATCTTTGGTAAAACTACAAATAACAACAGTCATGATAAATGCCCAAAGCAATCTGAAGGATGCAAAACACAAATGGGAAGAATTTTTAGTCAAGTACAAAGGGGTAAAATTACTACATGGGATGAATTTTAAAAGGAAAATTCTGGCTAAACATCAGGAAAGTCTTTCTGACTCTGAGATCCATTAGACTGTTGAATAGTCTCCCAAGGGAAGTGACCTAGATTCACTGATCTAGATGGTGGGCTGTGTAATATAACTGTCTATGACCGAAACTGGACAAAGCAATGGGAAATATATTGTGGCGCACAATGCTACCCTGGCAGATAGATGACTGAATGTGGCTTTTCCATCGCTAATGTTTATGATGCTGGGTTGATGTGCTCGCTATAGACTTGGATTGAAGAACCTTTCACACATTTATGGAATTAAATTCTCTAAATCTTATGAAAGGACAGTCATTAGAACACAGCATGACTAAATGCTATTCACCTAACATAATATTATCCATCAATAATCCAACAAAAAGAGTTCCACAACCAGTACAGACAGCCAATAGCTTATCTGATGAAAGCTAAACTTGTAATGTGCAGTAAGGTATTTGTGGGATGTTTGGATCCAGGGATCTTTTGAGACAGATGATGTGCCCTTCAATTTGCTCATTATTCTTTCTTCCTGCGTGTTTCTTCATTGCCTCTTGCTATTGTCTTACGTTTGTGACATCACAATCCATTGCCATAGTAACAGAGCTGATGTAACACAGGGAGCATTACCACTATTAATCTGAATAAGCACAAGGAAGAGATGAATAATGAGAGGGAGACCTGATTTAGACACTAATTACTAGGAATATTTTTGGACAAGAAAAATAGTTGAAAGGTAAATGGAGTTTATATTTAAATATCATGTTTTCATTGCACTTGGAGGGCGAAGGGTTCTTATTTGAGTAATAAAATTATAAATGCTGGAGTGAGACCATCTGTAGGATAATGAAAGCTTTTTTCCATGAAAAGGAGCCAAAATTCTGATTTTATTTTTAATGCTTATGGATAGGCGCGTATGAGAGAGAACACTTTAATACAGAGGGGACCGTTAACGTCCCAACAACTGAGGCTTAGGGTCCAACAGGAGGCTATCCAAAACAGATGGCACAGAAAGTCCTTCAGCACTTTGTGTATTTCACTCTCAGACGTCCCTCCAGCCACAGTTGTTTGCTTTAGAGTGAAAGTTGTTATTTTCTGCTTTGGCAGGACTCAGCTGCTGATCCAGACAGAAGTGGATGGAAATAATCATGTGAATAATTGCTTATCAATGGGAGCTGTTGAAACCAGTAGCAATAACTCACAATGACTTCAGCGGGAGGAAGATCACACCCTTTTTCTCTTTGGCCCGTATTCTGCTCTCAGTTACGTCAGCATAAATCCAGAGTAGCTGTTAGCATCCATGGGTTACTCTGGAGTTAGAGCCATACAGCAGAGAACAAGAATTTGCCCCTTTCTTATTCCTGTGCGTTTCTGATGAGAAGGCCTGGCTCTCTGTAAACCACGCTAACTGAGGTTTATCTGTGCTGGGCACAGATACTAACTCGCCGGCTATGGTTCCCTGTTTCATTATGGACTGACTTCTCCTTCTACTGGAAGGAAGTGGTCGTTGTCCTTCATGGGCTTTGATAGGAAGAAAAGAAAAATTACCTGCTGTTCTGGAGGTTGAGATTCTCCCTTGCTAAAGCCTAGCCTAAACACAGGTTTTGTATTGGTGCAGCTATGGTGATTAGAGATATGGTGTTTTTTTTAACCCAAATATTCATAGTGGTACAACACCAAGTGTGGATGCAGCTATTCTGTTGTAAAGGTGCCTTTTATATACTGGCATAGTTGACTCCCCTTCCCATTTGGAAGTAGCTATGCCAATATATTTTCATACCAGTCTAACTACATCTACTCTAGAGAAGTTACTTGGCTTTGATTATAGGGTTAAAGTGACAAAACTTGTTTGCAGACAATGGCTAAGTGTCAAAACCCACAAAATTAGGGACATTCTGAGGCAGAGGATTTTGATCTAGTTCAAAGCCCACACACAAAGGCTCTCTTCACTTGTCATGGTTTTCCTTCATTTCCTCCCTTTCTCCCCCCCCCCCCGGCCCAGTTATTCTTTTTTCTCTCTCCTGTTTAATTTAGAGCTAGTCAAAAAAGATTTCAATGCATTTTTTAGTCAAAAAATTGAATTTTGTCAAATTAAATTTCCATGAAAACATTGTTTTAAATGAAAATATTCATGTTTTTGGCCAAAACCCCCAAGCTAAAAAGCTTTTTTTGGGGGGGGTTGTTTTGTTTTTTTATGAAAACTTGAAATTTTTTGTGGGGGGAATCATTTCCCAACCAACTTTAAGCTGTAGCCTTCAAGATAGCTTATGCTTTTAGCTACAGGGACTTTTCAGACCAGTTTTGCACAATACTATAGACAGTATCCAGTCAGCCATCTGCTAGACTACCAATATCTTCAGGGATGCTACAATGAAGTTGCCTGATCACTCTATTTCCCTTCCCACAGCAAGACAATACCTACAATGTCTCTGGCATGGCTTAGTTTCCAGCAGTCCTGAGGGTTATCAACACACCTTCTGAGTGCTATCGCTGGACAAGTATCTGCTTTGAAGCAGGAAGGCTTTCCACTCCCCTGCTTGGCAGACAACATGTAGTGTCAAATGCTACATGCAGGAAGGGGAAGCCATGTTTCCAGGAACATGTCAAGATATAGGGATGTTCTCAGGCAATCAGCCCCAGCTTTTAGTATCTTTGACAAAGGGCAAATGATACATTTTAGCAAAGACATTCTTCACATGATGTCAGACACTCTAGATCTTTGCATAAAGCTCTCTTGACTGGCAACCCTGCAGCGAAGTAGTTACAGGCTATGAAAAATGTGGGTTTTCCAGTATTTCCCTTCCATGGCAGGGAAATTCCATTGTAATTATGTCTTGCTAGGTTGGTGCTGACGCTGAGGTCATTGCTATGATTCAATGGCTGCGAATTTTGCAGCCCAAGCAGTGCAAAGCAGATCTCCCAAAGGTTAAAACTACTATCAGGCAATAGCCTACGGTGCGTAGGAAAAAAAAATCACTCTCTGATTGGCCTTGCATGCTGCCCAAGTGGCCAGAACTCAGCGTAGTAGAACCAGGGCTGAGCAAAGGAACGCTGCGACAAGCAGGCAATCATTAGTAACTGCATGTGTTTCAACCAGAGCGTGAAGCTCGCCTGGGGGTCAGCTGTTTCTAAGGCCTGATTCAAAACCCACTGACCTCAGCAGACAGACTCTTCAGTGGACTTTGGATCTGCCCCCTAAGGCTGACGGCTGGAAGGATTTTTCAGAGCTGTGTGAAACTCAGCGTTTCAGTTTGCAGAGGTTCCTGCTCTCGCTCTGTCTTGTCTATTAGACGGTCAACTCTTTGGGTCAGGGACTGTCTCTTGCTGTGTATTTGATAGTGCTTAGCGCAATGGGGTCCTGATCTCACTGGAGACAGATAGGTGCTGTTGTAGTTCAAATAATAAAACTCCATGAGAATATTTTCTTCAGTTTCAGTGTTTTGTCTCTTCACCACATCGCCCCAGGAATGTATTTTCTTTTGAGTTTCAGATTTGAATGAATCAAAGTTGCAAAGTGAAGCTCATGTGAAACTGCCCCGATTCACCTGGTTTTAAAGTAAAATTACAGACGGGCCCAAACTAGAATTCTGAACTTAGATTGAGTCGGCGTTTGTTAGCTGGACACTAATGGTCTGTCTACACTGCCTTGTGCTCCGGGTTCTGCAGAACCCAGGCTTATGGATTTGGTGTTGCCAAGTCCACACTCGAGCAGCTGCCCTGCATTGTAAACCTGTTTTACAGTTGCAGGATTTGGGTCTCACAGCCTGGCCAACATGTTCACACTGAACCATGCAGAATTTCTGCTTTGGGTCGGCAGCGTGAGCTGCATCCACACTGCCAAATGACTGGGCTTGGACCTAAGTCACGGTGGGACTCAGGCTCTGACCCGCCCATGTCCACCCCAGAGGGGTCCGAGGGCCCAGGTCCTCAGTGCTTTCTGACCTCAGTCAGACTGATGTGTGTGTGGCTGGAAGTGGGGGCTTGGGCTCATACTTGAGTCAGAGCACAGGGTAGACATAACCTAAAGCTCTTTTACACTGCCACAATGGTATAAAGGGCCCTCAGAACTAATGAGAATCAGGCTTTATATCTGTAACTGGCTGAACTGAGACCTGATATGAACACATTGGGAATATTTTGATTCAGATTAGGTTAAGAGAGTGGTTGGGTTTCAGATATGAGGGTAGAACAGGGATACGGTCTGGATTTACATTCAATGGTACTGAAATCTTGTGAGCTGTCATCACAGTGTGGCCCCGGCTGGTCCGTTATCTCACCAGATTAGCAGCTCTCTCAGGATTTCAGCCCTTTTAGGCTGAGATTGCATGAGAACTTTCCAAAGATTTTTGGTTCACTTGAGTGGGTTTTGCCAATGTTTGCACAGGTCAGACATGAAAGGTTGGTGGATTGGCGCAGAATGCTTTCTGCCTCCAGCTCCCGCAGCTGACAGCCGCTGCTGTGGTCTGCTTTCTTCTTCTTGTGACGCAGTCACATTCCGTTCCACCCTTCTGGGGTAACAGACAGTCCAACAGCCTCACATTGAGTCTCTGGTCTGAATCCAGGCTCATTAGTCCTTCCAGTCCTGGTCTCTGGGGTCCTCACCCTAGAGGTTCACCAATAGGGGAACCCAGACCCTCTTTCACTACTGGGTGCTATCAGACCCATCCCTTGCCTCCTCCCGGAGAGTCTTTCTGCCTCAGCCTTCCCGCAGACCTTTCCCACCACCCCTTCCTGGGCCCAGTGTGTACCTGTATTCCTCACAAGCTCCATACCCTCTCAACGTTCACTCTTCTTTCAGGGCACGGGCTTGCAGGGCTTCCTCCTGGATTCCACCAGCAAAACTCAAATGAAAATACAAACTCAAACCACTTCTGCTCGCCTGAGGCTTCAACTTTTGCCCTTCTAAAGTTTTCCCTCTGCTGTGGGGTCCAGCTGCCACTGCTGGAGTCTTGCCCCTATGTTGAGGCCCACCACAAGAGATAAATCCCCTTCTGCTGGAGCTACCCCAGCTCTGGTTTCACCTGTGTCTAAGCAGGTCTTTCCCCAACAGAGGAAACTCCCAGTCTCTTGGTCTCTCCTTTCCCAAATGAGTCCCCTCTCTCTGTAGGACTTCTCCCAGCTGTGTCCAAGAATTGCAATTAAGTCACACAGTCAGGATCAGCTGGGGGATAGCTCCTATGTCCCACATGAAGCTGAGCTCAGCTCCCCTTAAAGGGCCAGACAGACTATGACCAGTTCCATTCTAAAAAGGACTGATCCGAAATAAGGCCTTTCCAAATAAGTTGAGCTTGAAATAGGCCACTTCAGAAGAGGAGTCAGCCAAAACCATTTGCGACAAGAGTCATACAGGGAGCGAAGAAGGTAGAATTCTGAGGAACAAATACATTTCCTTCTTCCTCCCCTCACCCCGCAGCCCCCAGACCTTGGCTCCAGTTGTGTTCTGAGTTACACCAGTGCAAACATAGAGTAGTTCTAGTGATGGGTTATTCCCTAGTTAGGGCACTGTAACTGAGCACAGAATCTGGACCTGCTCGCCCGCTTCCTTACCCATTGTAAATCAGGAGGAACTAATAGACCAAAGAAACTGCCTTCGAGGGTCAGAACCAGGGCCCAACTGGTCCAATCTCTGTAGAGTTACAACGGGATTACACATGTATAAGTGGAATTGGTATCAGGCTGCTTCTCTCTGGAAGTTAGTTAATCATAGAATCATAGAAGACTGGGCTTGGAAGGGACCTCAGGAGGTCATCTAGTCCTGTGTTTCTCAACCTTTTTGATACCAGGGACCAGCTTCCTATATTGTGTCAGGGAGATCTCAGGCTTCCTGTACTGTCTCAGGGATTGGTGTCATGGACTGGTTGTGGAGAAGCACTGATCAAGTCCAACCCCCTGCTTAAAATAGGACCGACCCCAACTAATGTGCATACCATCATCTAATCCACACCCAGCCAAAGGGCACCAGATAAGCAACCCATAAGATCAATGTTCCTGAGCTACCTTTCTTTTTTAGAATAGATCAAATCCCTGTCTTAAATTGGATGTAGCCAGTGACAGTCCCCCACGACAGTCCATTAATCCGCCTGCTTTTGAGTCCTGACCTCTACTGTGTCACAAAGTGTCATGCCTGATATATACCTGGCACACACATGTGCACACACATGCAAGCAAGCAACGGGCTTGCAAGCGATGAAAACAAAGCACAAATCTGACTTAGGACCTTACGCTCGCTGAGTTTCCATGCAACCTAATGCTAATATTTACAAGCTGTACACATTCCAGAGACCAGCCTGCCTCGCTCCGTTAGCCCCCCTGCACTGACGTGCATTTCACATGGTTGGATGCGTGACGTTACCAAATGGGTCAAGTCCCTGATTGATGGTGTCTGCTAACTTCTCCTTCATGCTGAAATCGAAATCACTGTGATTTTTGGACGTCGAAGGAACATTGGGTTTGCGCTGACCTGTAAATGATATGCTGGCCATCAATCACTTGACATCTTTTCTGCTGTGAGCTGCTCCCTGCCCAACACCACCTTCAGAGTTTATCTATGTGAATTGTGCCAAAGACTGAGTTATTCCAATATTGCAAATGAATTTAGTGCTCCCCAGCGGCGTTGCATTGACAGCTGTCCTGGAAGGGTGAAATTCACCCCAATGCTGACAGACTACACAAGGCCTCATGCACAGCTTATGCTCTGTGTAACGCCGACAGATCCCAGTCGTCAGCAGCTAGGATCAAACCTGGAATCTCTGGAGCTTAATGCATGAGACTTTACTGCCTCAGCTAAAAGGCATGCGTCTTTTAGCCAGCGGTGTAGCAGACTCGGCGATCTCTAGCTGGTCTAGCGGTGGACGGAGCACTGCACCAAGCAGGCGTGGGTTACAGTTGCATTATAGTTTTACTTGTTATTAAATTTGTGCTCAGAACCTAGCCCAGAATATCACAGACACACATATCCTGAAATGCATATTTGTAGGGGATGGAGCATGGTCATGGATTCAACCCCATGTTCTGGGTATCCCTAAACCTCTCATTGCCTGAAGCTGGAACTTGGCAACAGGGAGGGAGGGATCATTCAAGAATTGCCCTGTTCTGTTCATTCCCTCTGAAGAGCCTTGCATTGGCTACTGTCAGAAGACAGGACACTGGGCTAGATGTCTGACCCAGTATGGCCATGCTTATATTCTTATGACTATTTAATTATTTATGAAAAGTGGAACAGCTTCAACAGGAGAGATTGAAAAAGGCCCACACCAAAATATCCCCCATCCCAGTAGACCCTCCTGTGAGGGAAAGAGACCCAGATACAAATATCTTCCCCTTATGAAGGAGCAATCATCTCAAGTTGCCGTGGGGGAGGTCTAGGTTGGATATTAGGAAAAAGTTTTTCACTGGGAAGGTGGTGAAGCCCTGGAATGGGTTACCTAGGGAGGTGAAGTCTCCGTCCTTAGAGGTTTTCAATGCCTGGCTTGACAAATTCCTGGCTGGGATGGTTTAGTTGTGGTTGGCCCTGCTTTGAAAAGGGGGTTGGACCTGCTGAGATCCCTTCCAACCCTCATTTTCTATAAGTCTATGATTCTCTGAGGCACAGGTGAGGGGAATCGAAACCAGGTCTCCCATGTTGCAAGAACGTACATACCCCTCGAAGTGAAGGATGAAGAGTTCCTTTGGCCTGTCCCC
Source organism: Mesoclemmys tuberculata (assembly GCA_007922155.1). Taxonomy (NCBI): domain Eukaryota; kingdom Metazoa; phylum Chordata; order Testudines; family Chelidae; genus Mesoclemmys; species Mesoclemmys tuberculata. Next base: position 4,347,440 of record ML675603.1, on the reverse strand, counting down.
CAACCGCCTCAGCAGTGTGTGAATTTAACCCTTCTTAGCTTTTGTCATAATGCCCAAATGCAAAATAAAAAAAGTTTGAATTGGGTTGAAACTTTGCATTTTGGCAATGTTGAAATGTTTCCGTTTTTTTGGTCTGGGCAAAACTTTGGGAAACTCAGCACAAATTCGGTTTTAGATCGACTGAATAAAGTTTCAGCAAAAAAACTATTTGCCAAAATTTCATCCCGTTGTAATCAGGACTACATTGTGCCTGTACAGCCAATGTGAAACTATCCCATGCCCTGAAGAGCTTACAATCCAAACAGATGAGAGAGACAAAGGGATGGAGGGAAACACGCAGAAAAGCCCGTTCTATTCTATATAAGTTCTTATACCACACTCATCAGATATCAGAACTCCTTCGGGTAGCACATTAAGCAATGTGACTAACATCTGTAACGTGTGGTTTGTTCTCTCAGGCTTTCCCCAAAGGAAGACGTGTGTGCAGTGGTTTGCTAGTGGGTTTGGGGGATTTTTTAATATAAATATACCTGCTGCTACGTGTTCACATTAGAGAAGGAAAGATCAAACAAATGCACCTTGCACTTGGAGCAGAAAGTGGTAAGGTTTGGTACTTGGAGTTCATTCCAGTCTCAGGTGCACCCTGGAGAAAGTTCTGTTTCCCACACCGATGAGTTTTACCTTGATTATTAAGGTAACTTGCCCATGGGTCACACAACAGATCAGCGGCAGCCCAGCTTCTCATCCACTAAACAACATTGTCGCCATTTACCTAACACACAAACAAACGATGTTAAAGGAAGGTTAAGTGTGCAGTGTCCAGGACTCAGACGCTAGGAAATCCCGGCACCTGCGGCCTTGGGCTCGAACGTGCTCAGTCACTCTGTGGGGAGGACACAGACTGGTCTGTCACATGTAGGAGCCCTGAGGCGACTGACCCTGCCCAGTGTGGACAGACTTTTCTGAGATTTTAGCTCCAAAGCTTTAGCAAGTCCCCAGTGGGCATGTGCAAACTACAGTTTTTTAAAAGGCTCAGAACTTGGCTACAACTGGGTGGATTTTTGCGAGAACAGGACAAAGTGTATCCCAGGCACAGGCCAGCTTTACACTACACAGTTTTGCCAGCAGAGCTGTGCTGGCCAAGGGTGTGATGAGATGGAATCCCTGAAGGATATGCCGGCAAAATCCCCTAGGGTAGATGCGGTTCCGCCAGCAAACTAGTGCTTTTACTGGTATCGCTTGTTTCAGTCGGAGGGGCTGAAATAAGCTACACCAACAAAAGGGCAGTTTTTCTGGAATAAGCTGAGTCCTCGTTAGGACTGCTTTGTCCACACAGCACTCCAAGAGTAGACCTGCCCCAGAGTCTATCCCTCTGTCAAATTCCGAGTCCCTGTTCCAAAGCCTGGAGGCTCTAGAGCTTCCCAAAGAAACTGTTGTAAAAAAAATTGTAATGTGGAAAAATAACTCTCCCCCCCCCTGGCCTTTCTCGGAAGCAGATGCATTGGTTTTTATCTGAAACGTTCAAAAAATATTCAGACGGAGGCAAACACCCAACATGGGAAAATTTCATCCAGAATGGTTAAAGTTGGATAAAGTTGTAAGTAACTGAAAACGGGGGCTTATAATGGGAAGTGAGCAGCAATTTTAATAATAGGCTGTACTACCAGCCCCACCTATAATATCTCCCCCCTCCATCTGCCCCCTCTCGTCAAAGAGCATTTTGATGCAAAATTCATCAGGATTCATAAAGCTTGGTGCGAACCTGCGATGGAGTGTCTTTCTGGGCGCTATTGCTATTTTTATCTCCATGGAAGGACCAGCGCATATGCCATGGTGACAGATTACTAGACAGATTAACTTCAGGTTAAACAAATAGCTGTAAAACATAAACAAGGGGCTCTCCAATGGCAGCATAAAAAGAGAACTAAGGATATTTTTTTCCCCTCTGCCCAAAGCTGCAGAAATGGGTGAGATCCTAAGTTAGCATAAATCAGTGTACCTCCATTGAAGTCAATGGGCCAGATCCCCCGTTGGTGTGAATCAGCACAGGTCTCTTGAAGTCAACATAGCCAGATCCTCAACGGATGTAAAACGGAATAGGACCCTGCCAATTTATGCCATCTGAGGCTTTGGCTCGAAGACTTTTTCCAGAGATGTGGCCAGATGTCTGCTATGTGTTCGGGCTGCATTGCCTCTTCATGTCCGGGGTAGCCTCACACAGGTGCAGCTCTGATGTTGTACAGGGGCCATTTCTGGCCCGGGGAGGATTTTTTTTTTCCCCTTTTGTTGCATGTTCTAAAGTAATTAAAAACCCTGGGGCCAGATCCTCCCCTGTAAATTGCCATCTCTCTGTTAACTGCAATGGAACTATGCCAGCTTACACCAACTGGAGATCCAGCCGTGGTCCTCCCTGGGGTGTTTGCCAGCAGGAGTCTTACTAGAAGTCTTATATCTAATTATATTTATTCAAAAGTATAAACCAGACATGGCTGCATGCAGACGTTAGGTACCTTCGTTGCAAAGATTAAATATATTGTTTTAATATACATTTTAAACCTGCTGGTAATTAAAAAAAATTAAATTATGGTAGGTGGAAATCCATTTTGCTGTGACAGAGCAATACACTGTATATGTATATTTTTACTGTACTGCTGTTCCACGGGGGAAGTAAGCACCAATAAAAGGGATTATAAAGCCACATGCATTTCCAATTAGGGCATACAGTACTTCTCAATCAGACCTTGCCAAATGTCTAGCTGATGCTACATAACTAAGAGCAAATTCTGGGCACATGCATGGGCAGGTAGGAAAGTAGGATGCCCTCTTATTGCCTGGCATAAGCTACCTGCGTTGCAGGTCACAGCATGGGAGG
>ML675603.1:4309737-4335231 GCA_007922155.1 Mesoclemmys tuberculata | reverse complement strand
AAAGAAAGAAAGAAAGAAAGAAAGAAAGAAAGAAAGAAAGAAAGAAATGACAATGAATGCAAATATTTAATTAATTTACAGGCCAGATCCCCAACTTGGATAACTCAGCATAGTTCCACTGAAGTCCTCTCTTCTTCTACTTACTCCTTAAAACTTACTTCTGACATAGTGTTGTTAAGAAATTAGCCAACTAACAAGTGCCAGAAGAGGAACAGCTAAGAATAGCTGATAACTAAAGCAGATCAAACCTTCTTGCAAGACAAATTTTCCTATCAGAAAATGTCGTTTTGTCAAACTCAATATCTCTGCCCCAGAGCGCTCCTTGCAGAAAGGGGCCAACAATTAATTGAGTCCGTAACTGACAAGCTTGCGCTCTGCCACCAGAAGCTGTGTATCTGATTGACTGGGTGAGACTTTGCGGTATCGATTACATTCAAATAAATTCCAAAGCTATGAGAGAGAAGAGGAAAAGGAGGCCAGGAGCAAAGAAGAACCAGAGCTTGTGTTTGCATCGGCCGGTGTGTCTGGTGTGGACCATTTCCATGATCCATAACGTGTGGGATATAAATACCATGACCCAGTACCACATTAACAATTGCACTTGAGGGACAATGGAAAGAATGGATAAAAATCAACTTGGTAACTGGAGATTAGGGAAGCTGGGATAATTTCCCTTGGCTAACTCCTAGCTCTGTGCTTTTCAGCAGACCCGGTAGGTTTTAAATATATATTATGATTCCCACGACCTCCAGATAACCCAGAAGGAGGCGTCAGCGCATCAAGGCATGCACTGATAGGGAAGCATGTGATTTTACAAGAAAATACACCAGGCCACTCGAGGAGCTGCTCAGTAGCCCCCTCCCTCCAGGAGCTATTCCATCATCCTCATTCCTAAAACTCCCTGGAAAGCAGTGGCGTATTCACGGCTAGACAGCACCGATGGGCGCACCGGTAGGCTTTAGAAATTGGACTCAAAATGACATTTATTGCTCACAGATAGTGGCGTGTTGCTATTGATTTGCACTAGCGTAACTGAGATCAGGACCGGGCCCCCATTTACACACGACTGCTCTGAGGCAGCAAACCCCGGAAGCCCTTGCTTAAATCCACGTCCCTGTTTAACAAAGCACTTTAGTTTGTGCTTAATTTGAAACACTGGCTTAAGTACCCTGCAAGTCACTGGGACTCAAGCAGTGCTTGAAGTTAAGCATGCGCTTAAGTGCTATACTGAACAGGAATGGTGGGCCGTCCTAAAGCTGGGAAGGGGTGGTCCGGTGGTTAGGGCAGGAGCCTGCTATAGATGACTATATTAAAGAGGAGGTGCTCTGAAGCTATAGGACGGGGGATGAGATACGTGCCTAATATTGAGGGTGCAAGATGCAGGTGACCCTTGACTTTGATCAGATTTCTGCACCTCTCAGGGTTGAAAAATATAAAGGAGGCACTTCTAATGCCCCCCCAAGGCCATTGCTGCATTTGGCCATGTTAAATCCCGCTACTCCTTTTGCACAGACTCCCCTTCAGCTGTGTTTGCTTTAAACGTCACTCCTGCCTGTCATATTACCATCTTAATACAATTAATAATGATATTCCTGTCCTAATTTCTTATTGTAGGGTTTGGGATTATTGCACTGGCAAGCAACCAAACTTTCTGATATACCGTATAATGCAAACGTTATGTGCCAATGCGGTCTTACTGCTAGGGTCCTGGGAGAAGGGGAGTTTTCATGTGCATGAGAGGGCAATCATCATGGTTTTTTAAAATAAAAGAGGGCAGCTAAAGGCAGTGAGGACGGGAAAGCTGGGGGGAAAATTGCCAAAGAGCAGCTCTTTTTAGGAAGCCGCGATTTTCTGGATAAGAATCGGAAAATCATAGAACCATAGAGTTGGAAGGAACTGCGAGAGGTCTTCTAGTCCAGTCCCTTGATACTGGAGCCTGCAGGCCATGAGGCCAACAGTCGTGGCAACTGTCATGATATTATTGTGAGTCTCACAATATTTAACGTTTTTTTTATAGCCTCAGCACCTGGAATCAAGGAACTGTGTGAGAAACTCTGCTTTTGTTGAGGAAAAAAAAAAGAAGTACGTCGCTAGCCCCAGGGGCTGAAGAAAAAAGCTCGAATACACGACTCCGTAAAGGTTTGAAAACCAAAAGGCAAATAAAAAAAAACAAAATTTATTATGAATATGTTTTCAATCTCATGATCTTTCAGCCAACCTCATGATCTTGGCGGGACTGATTCATGATTTTTGAATGCAGAGGTTTGCAAACCAGGGACAATAGAACTGGGCGCTTCTTGTTTCCAACGCACTGAAAAATCACCAACTAGTTAAGCCTTAGGACACTCTATTCTTATTATCTGGGTTTAACAAAAGGAGAAGGCGAGGCACAGAGAGATTATGTGAGTTGCCTGTGAGGTTGTGCAGGGAGTGGGTCTCAAAGGTAGAATTCAAAATCACTGGTACCAGGTATCTAGAGCCACTGGAACAATGGTATGCAGACTTTTCCAGCCTCCAGCCCTAGCAAAAAAAAAAAAGTTAAGGGACCACAATCATACTTTTGTTTTTTTTAAATAGTGCCTTGGGCCTCCAGTCATGGATCAGGACTGTAATGTGCTAGGGGCTGTACAAACACAAAACAGATGGACCCTTCCCCAAATTCCTAAGCATCAGAACTTTGGATCAGATTTTTGATCTCTTCTTCACCCTTGCATCACATAGACAGACAAATGAGAGTGGAGATTATCACCAAGTCCCCTGCTTGAGATTCATAGAGTCATAGAAGATGAGGGCTGGAAGGGATCTCAGGAGGTATCTAGTCCAACCCCCTGCTCAAAATATTTTCTGTGCTCCAACCCTGCCAGCCCATTGCACAAATTTTACTAAATTTCCTCCCGGGCCCTTGTATTTGTTTGTAGCCAACATTTAAAATGTTGACGAAAAACGGATTGGAGTTTGGAAACTAGATGAAAGATTCCATTATGATTGTGAAATCTGGGAAATGTGCTATGCGTGCAAGGCAGGGAGTGTGGACCAGTGGTTAGACCCAGTGCCTGGCAGTTTGACAAACAGGGTTTCAATCCTCTCTCTTCTACAGACTTTATGTAATCCGGATTGACTGCTCTGCGCCATTTTCAGATCCATCTCTGGTGTTACCCAGTTAAAGACTAGGGAGATACACTATGGATGAATTTGGCTCTATTATCCTTATCCACTTAACAAAGGTGAGTACATTTATATTAATATTTGCCAAGAGCTTGGAGATGCTCAGATAAAAGGAATATAAAGAACCCTCCTCAGATCTACTACTCTGAGAAGTAACCTGGGAGCCTGGACTATTTTAAAGGGGGCATGACACTTCCCATTATAAGCCCCTGTTTTCAGTTGCCCATAATGTCACCAAACGATAACCGTTACGTGATCTACTCCACATGTCTGCCTCAGTTTGACTGCTTTTGGAAACTCCAGCCAAAATGGTCCAGCCATTTCCAAGAACAAAGCTAGGGGGCAAATACTTTGTGTTGCCCATGTTAAAACCCCACTCCTTCCCTGTCAGGGATAGTGCGGAGCTAAATTCATGTTTGTGACGCACTCAGCTACCGTGGAGATGAGCACTGTGGAAAAGCCCGTGAGGAAAAGCCCATTCTGTCTTCGGAGCAGCCTTTGAATAGGGTGCAGTAAATAAGGCCTGGGACCACGAGGAGCAATGAGGAGAAAACAAAATATTGAAGATCTGCTCTTTCAGTGAGCACTGTCCATCCTGGGCACTTAATGAGGTCAGGCTCCTAGGGGGAAAATATTACATAATTAAAGATGTATCATAATGCCAGAATTATTGACTGATGAAATGTCCAATCAGTGCATAACCCTGCCTTCCAAACTGGGCGCGTTCTTGCCCATATATCTGACAGGAGTGAGTGGGACCCGTTAAACTCAGTCATCCTAGCTGCCAGAAGAGTCCATTGCTTAGAAGCCTATAAGGGCTGCAGCTACATTCACATACCTGAAAACAACTAAGCACAATGGAGAGTTACTGGACACCAAAAATGAGACACAGTTAAGAGACAGTGTTGTCTAGTGGCTAGGGCATCGGATGGTGATTCAGAAGCCCCGGACTCTGCCACTGACCTGCAGCGTGACCTTGGGCAAGCCGTTTTAACCACTCTGTGCCTCAGTTTCCCATGCCACCATTTGTCTATCTTGTCTTTTAGATGGCAAGCTCCTTAGGCCAGGGAACGTACCTCTTCGTATAACACCTAGCAATGTCAGCTGGTGCCTCGAGGCTCTATTGTAATGCAAATAATTATTATAGTTAATGGAATGAAAGAGTAACGGGAACCTTGTAAGATTTTCAGTCAAACTAATTCAAGCCACACGGTTCTTCAGAGTCAGACCTAGCAACCCCTTATCACCAGGCTTCAGTCCTGATAAATGGCCTTCCTTTATTGACACCCCTGTTGCTTCCTATGGATAGTCAGACCTCTCGTGTTCCGACATTAATCTCCATTTTACAGAGAAGGTGAAGTGATTTCTCCCAAGGTCACACAGCAAACTAGTAGCGAAGCTGGGACATGAACATGGGATCGTCTGCGTCATAAGGCCTCTACTCACTAGCCCACCCTGCCTCTGCTTCTTAGACCCCACAGTGAGCAAAAGCATTTCTGAGGCTATGATCTGAAAGAAACGTCATGCCAGAAATGCAAGGCGTATTGCAGTCGGAAGACGTTGGATGATCTCTTGGAACAAGTAGCCTAGAGCCATCAGAACTCATGAGGTCTGGAATAATTTAAGTTTGTTTGTTTATTTGTTTTTCATTTCTTCAGAAGTTCCCCCTTAATTATAAACCCTTTTTTCAGCTATAACTTATTCTCCATTCTCTTGCCCTGCCAAGTGGTTTGTCTGCGAATTCAATTTGACCACAAGCTGTGATCTCAAAGGCCAATCCCGCAAGCAGGGCTGTGTCTTTACATCAGTGCTCAGTCCCACTGAACTCATACGTGTAAGTGCTCCCAGAATCAGGCCCTATAGCTTTAATCAACAAAGATCAAATCTTTCCAGGAAGAAGAAGGAAAATTATTAAAATAAAAGATGTGCTTTAGTTCACGGGCAAGCAGTCGGGTTAGGTTCCATGGCTGGCGTTCAGACTAGATGATCGCATCTGGCCTTCAGGTCTGTGACAGTAAACAACCAATAATTTAGGAAGTCTGGCTAAAAAGCAAAAGAAAAGGAAATCAAAGGATTCCCCTCCCCCCACTAGTAATGAAAGAGCAGCGAACCAGGGACTCCCCACTTTTTTCATTGGAAGCAGAAGTTCAGAGGAACACTAATCAAATCCTGAAAGAAATTCAGCCACTTCAGAAAGCTTCTTCAGACGGCCCCATTCTGGAAATCAGAGAGGCTGCTCTGTTTTGCATTCAGTGAGTTGGGGCCCTGACACTTCAGCAGATTTATGCTTTGGATTGTGGCTTCTCTAGTGTCTTTGATCTGTCACTCTCGATTTTTGGAGGGTGGGGGCACAGTCCACTTAGAAAGAATTGCCCTTTAAGGCCCTGCTCCTGCTCCCGCTGAAATCAAGGCCAACATCCCCCAGGTTCATTTCCTATCACATTGCTATTGGAATAGCGGGGCTCAGTGCTGGCCACAGAGGGCCAAGTGGTCTCTGTCCACCTTGCAGTTTAAGACCATCCACTGAACAAGATTCTGGGGCCTGATCCCAGAGCAGTGAACCGAATGGGGTAAAAATAGATTTGTCTATACATTTTGTCAGACCAAAAAATAAGCACCAGATTCTGGAACTACTCTCAGAGACCCTGATCCAAACCTCACTTGAAAGACTCCCATTGACTTCAGCGGACTCTGGATCATTCCCAGTGTAGTGTGGCAACTCCACTTGAGTAAGAGTGATGGAGTCCGGCCCTTAATAACTAGAGCTTCATCCCAGACAGAAAAATCCTCTGGTGTTTAATAGGCTGCAACCACTTGTCCGTAGCTTTTTCCAACCAGCCTCTGGAATTTGTTAGGAAATTATACCCCTCCCATAGAATTCTGTAGGATGGCCCCAAAAATCCCAGGAGAGGACTCATTCTCTCTTTAATTCAGCAGTTTTTTGGAGCAGTTTCTATCAGCCCTTGTTAAACTACTGTAGGACCCCATTGGCTTCCACATATTAGGAACCAGATGATCATGGCTGACCGCTGCATGGTGCGCTGAAAAGTACAAGGAGCCTCAAATCTGCTATAGCATCCCTCACAAGGGCCCGGGTTCTCTAGCAGCAGCTACCGGTCTCAAGCTGGTACAGAGCGCTGCCATGTGGCAGAGTTATTTGATTTCAAGACCCTGACCCAGGTCACCTGTCTGGGGCCAGGTAATAAAGTCCTGTTTCTTGCCAGCCCTCCTGTATGTGAGACCCTTGTAACCCAGATAACTGCTGTCCCCTAAGGAGATCATTAAGTGAAGCGCAGGGAGGGGAAAGGCCAGAAAGGAGGCGGAGAGATGGCACTGCTACCTTTCACTCCAATCTGATTGCTCCACCCTCTTTCACACCAGCCTGTGGAGTAGATCAAATATACCCATGCTTACAGACGTCCACTTCCATAGCTCTTGGAATGAAACAGTGGATTTTTTTTAACCCCAGTGGATTATTTAGGGCAGAGTTTCTCAATGATTGGTCCATGGACTGGCACTGGTCCCTGAGATGTCCCTGACACAGTTTACACACAGCTTAGGAAGGCAGCAAGCCGGTCCCGGGTATCAAAAAGGTTGAGAAACACTGATTTAGGGTATATAAGGGAAATCAAGATTCTTTGGGTTTTCTTCCACATCCTGCCATTGACTCTATATGACCTTGGGCCTGCCTGTGAATGGTGATACTTTCTTCCTTTTCAAGGGTGTTGGGAGGCTTAATTCCTGTCTGCTTTGAAAATGTAAAGTGTGGCATTAATGCTCAGCCTGGTTAATTCAGCCCGCGCTAATAAAGCAATTCACTCATTAGAACTCCACGCTCACTGGCACATTTAAGAAGTCGAGGGTCAGGTCCCAAGGTGCTCTAAATCCTTGTAGCACTGTGGTCTTCAGTGGCGTGACAGCGAGACGCATCAGCTAAAGTTCTGGGTCAGTGTCTCAGCTATGCCTCAGTAAGCTATTCCTCAGCAACGTTTTGGGGGCTGCTCAAGGGAAAAAGCTGAGGAAGGCTGTTTGTGGCTGTCGTGTCTAGTCTAGGTCTGCATTTCCGCATAGTCTGCATTTCTGATTAACATGCAATCCCCTTGGAAAAGCACGACACAATTTAATAGGGATGAAACCAACAGTTTTATAGGCTAATCTATCTATCTATCGCCAACATACCCATCTACCTTTGGGAGGCAGTGTGGATTAGTGTATAGATCACTCAGCTGGGGTCTCTTCCCTGCTCTGCCATTGGCCTGCTCGGTGACCTTGAGCGTATCACTTCCCAATTCTGTGCCCCCATCTGTAAAATAGGGATAATGGGCATTGACATCCTTTGTAAAGTGCTTTGAGCTTTACTGGTGAAAAGTGCTAAATAAGAACTAGGTGTTGTGCATCTTTCCCTCACATATCCATCTATCTAGACAATGTCCTATCTAGACATCATCTGCTTGAATTGCACTGGGATTTCTTGCAGAAATCTCCTTTAAAATAAGGTAAGGAAGTGCATGTCTTGAGCTCTTCTATAATTAATAACGTCTGTATTTTTCTGGATTGCTCCTGGGCCATTTACATAAAAAGAGTTCCAGAGGGGTAGCCGGGTTAGTTTGTCTTTAGCAAAACAGCAAGAGTCCTGTGGCACCTTAAAGACTAACATATTTATCTGGGCATAAGCTTTCGTGGGCAGAAACTGACGAAGCATCCAACAAAGTGGGTTTCTGCCCACAAAAGCTTAAGCCCAAATAAATATGTTAGTCTTTAAGGTGCCACAGGTCTCTCACTGTTTTGTATGTAAAGAGTGCTGCATAAATAGATGTTGCACATGAAAATTAGCATGTGGACCACATAGCCTTCTAAAAAGGTGGTCATTTTATGGCCAGATCGGGGAGATTGGTGGCTGTGTGTGATGGTGTCTGCTTAGTATATATACTTAACAGCAGAAATTTTCTTTGGGGCACCCAGAAAGTCAGGATGCCAAGGAAGAGCTTGGCAACAGTTTTTCCAGCTGAAAAAAAAATAATGCCATGCCTGAGTGCAGGTCTTTCAACACACGCGATGGATGGCTAGCCTTTGTGGGAGCGGGGAGGGGGATTGAGAAGGGCCTCAAACATGAGCGCTAGAGGCAATGAACAGATAAATAAACATCTGGACATGCGCTACCAGAGACAATTTCACTGGTCAAGAGAGCCGGAGAAGCAGCTGTGGGAGATCAGCAAGAAGGCAACGGCCCTGAAACCACGACCGGAGGGCAGCGTTCGAGCCGGATGGGAACGTGTTTGCGGTTTGTCACTTCGGGCTCTCCTGATACCATTGGGTAAATAACGACCCCTTCTTTTCTCTGCTAGGAAGATGGCTGCCTGCCGAAACAGACCAGTGCAATGAGCCAGATTGATTCAGAGCAACCCCCTTGACTTACGCCAGCGGGGGATCTGGCCCCACTGGCTTCCTGTTAGCTATGCAGAACTACACCGGCAGAGGAGCTGGGCCCCATTGGTCTCAGCGGTGTTACGTTGATTTACACTCACAGAGGATCTTGCCCCATTGACTCCAAAGAAGCTACACTGATTCACACCAACTGAGGATGTAGCCCATCGTTCCCACAACAGGCTTCTGCCCTCTGGAGTACTGCATTCTCTGCTAATGCACCTTGTGAGCCAGAGTGAAGGACCCACAGCTGCCACTGAACCTCTGAGGCCCAAAGCAGGTGGTACTGGGGGAGATCACGTCTGGGGCACGCAATCGACCTTAGTGCATCCTTGCTGCAGCCTCCGCTGGCTAAGCGTCTTCAGCACTCCCATCCCACTCCCAGGGCGGCAGTGACAGTTCTCACCCTGCCGACGGGACGTTTCTCAGTGAATTCCATCCTCCAGCCCATTTCCCCCGGATCCCCCTAGGCATGGTTTTCAGGTGGAAAGGTTGGCCGAAGGCACTGAAATGGAGCTCGGAACAGCTGAGCTCTGGTCTTGGCTCTGCCACAGACTCCCTCTCGCACCTTGGGCAAATCACTCGGGCCTAGATCCTCCAGGGAATTTAGACTCCCAACTCCCACTGAAAGTCATGGAAGTTAGGAGCCAAACATCTTTGGGGACCTGGGCCCTACTGGCTTTGTGTCTCTCTTCCCCTTCTGTAAAACAGGGATAACTACTTCCCTGCCTCCCCCAAAATGCATCCACACTTGGGATGCTTGAGTGCTCTGCTAAGGTGGCCAGCTTGATGGAAAACCCTGCTAATCAATATACAGCTCCTTGTTCCATTGGCGAACATGCCCCAAGGGAGCTCCTTGCTCCTGGGGCTGAATTCCCCACTAACCCAAAAGGCGCTTTTAGCATTTCAGACTGGAAAAGCCATTCTGCTTGCCAAGACCTGAGCTCACTCTTTGGTGCATTTCCCATGAGGCTTCGTGGCATCTTTCTAGGTTATCCAGATGTCCCAATTTTATAGGGACAGTCCTGTCATTTGAGGCTTTGTCTTACATAGGCACCAATTACCACCCCCCACACACCCTGGTCCTGATTTTTCACACTTGTGATCTGGTCACCCTACATCACTCACACAGAGTGCAAAGCAGGGAGGATCACACGTAGGTGTTAGCGAGGTCATCAGCGGTGGCAGACGAAAAAGCAAAGCCCTGAAGTCAGGACTTGGCTGCAGGTGGGAAGAAGGTGGGAATCATTTGGAGCGACTTACTTCCAATCTGTGATCCTTCCCCACAGCCAGGTTCCAGGCTGGGATGGGGGCCATTGGGGAATCACAAACAGTTTTGTTCATTAATTTAATTTAAAAAAAAATCCATTCACCTTTGGCCAAGCCCTAGATTCTTTTTTTTTTTTTTAATGATGATTAAATATTCAATTAGCGCTAGCAAATCTGTCCTGGTCTTGCTGGCCGCAGCTGCAAAACAAGAGCCTCATAAAAACGGGTGGATCGATTTTGTGTGTGTGTGTGTGTTTTGTTCTTGAAGCCAAATTTAAAGCTTTACAGCCTGGGCTTTTCCCTTACCCCAGAGGGGAGCCTCTGAGAAAAGGCAGGAAGATAGGAGCTCTTGTGAAGGGAAGCAGCCTGGCTGATACACCCAAAACCACAGAGCGCTACAGTGGAAAACATTGCTGTGTGAACTGTCAGCGCCAGATGCTGATAATGAAGATGCAGACAGGAGGTTGGAGATGGGGGAAGGCGGGGGAAGCATACTATATGCAGTGGACAGTATTGCCCGGATATTTAACCCTTACAGAGCTCACTGAGGACAGACGTCCTCCGTCAGCCCATCTGTGTTACGCACAAGCCTGCTTCTCAACTGTGCCATTCTGGCCGTGTAACACTGTGGGCAGAGATGGCCCCTGTGATTATCCCTGGTGCCTGGCGCTCCCCAGCCGGTGCAGAACTCCACACCAGCCCCTTTCCTAGCCCCCAAGGTAGAGAGAGCTAGGCTGAGCGTTTTGGCCAGGACAATCCCCTTTTTAAGCTCCTGTCCCGGACGTCGTGACTCTTTGGGCCAAACTGGGCCTTTGTCCCATTTGCTCTTGTCCAAAGGGGGCACGCGGAGGAATGTTCGGGCAAGAGCAAATGGGAGAAATGTCCAGTTTGGCCAAAAAAGTCATGACAGCCGTAACGTCAGCTGGGCCGAGTGACAACACCAGGCAGTTCAGGCCAGCCCTGGACATCTGGCATAGGCCAGCCCCGAGCATTGACCATCTCCTACCCAGTGCGTTGGTTTCAGTTTAGGGAAACATGGCCACCCTACAGAGAGCAGATCAGGAGCTTGGCTGGAGCACACGTTATTCTGTTTCCCAAGGGCCTCTAGGGGGGATGTGGGCATCACAAGGCAAATCAGAGCATTCCTGAAGACCAGGGGTTGGACAGGCCCAGGAGACGGGAGTGCAGAGGTAGCTGAAACTTACCATAACCCTCCACCCTGGAGCCAAGCACAGGAATGGTGTAACTGAGAATTGGGCTGCTTGGTGAGGGATTGGACTTGATCCTTCAGCATAGCCTAAAGCATAAAAACCTGAGGGGCTTTTGTGACCCGCTGGCCAGCGGGAGTGTTACAGACCCTGCTCCGTGCCGAGCCGTGGAGGAGATGAGGCTGTTACCTCCCCATCTAAGGAGCCATGGCTGTTTAGGGAGCGCTGTAGCTGCTCATCTTTTTGAAGCGGTGGAAGGCCCTGTTTCAGTCCCCAGTTCGTCAGCCAACGTGGTGACCATTATAATTACTCAGGGCCCACAGCCCCCCGCCGTGGAAGAGGCAGGTGTGGGGGGAAATTCTGCAACCCTCCCAAGCCTTCTCCACAGAGCAAAGGTTTGCCTTCCACTGGCAAAGCTCCCCTAAACTCCAGGTGGACTCTGGGACCTCCCAGACACCCTTTTGTCCCCTAGATGGCACATCAGTACCCCAGTCAGCAGTCCCTCTGGGAAAGACCTTAAAGGGGTGTCTGTGTGAAGCGATTTGACACAGAGGAGATGCTACACCAAAGCTTGTTTGACTTTAATGCCAGTGGTTGGGGGCTGATGTTCTCCTTCCTACCCCTTTATCCCGTCCCCTCACCCAGAACCTGGGAGGATTCTCTCTGGAAAAGGAGGGAGGGAGCAGGTAATGGGATAGAGGATAAAGCCTCCCACACGTGGAGGGCGGCGCCTGTGCATTGACGCTCTCCTCCTTGGACAGCTCTCAAGGGGATGAGTGAGACATTCAGGCAGAATGTGACGGAAATGATCAGGAGCTTTCTTGGAGGAAAGAACTTGGGTTTTGGCCCAGGGGGTCAGACCAGAGTTGCCAGGTTCCCTTCCAGTTCTGCCTGAGAACAGTGTCTCCATAGCATCCTGGTTTCTCCAGAACGGTTTCCAGCTCTAGCTGTGGCAATGGCCTCTCCCATCCCACGCCCTCCACCTTTCCAAACAATGAGGGCCTGACCCTCGTCCCACATGCCCTGATTTGACTCCACTGGCTTCAGCTGAGTAACTCCTGCGAAACAGAGGAGAAACTGGCCCCCAAAAGTCCCTTCTGCACAAAGCAAGTTCCTCAATCGACTTCCCAAGAGGCAGGAAGACAGAGCACATGTCAGAAACTGGTTAGAATCTGTAGCTGGAACTTTGTGAGCCAGCACCTATTTAATCCGCAATTATGGGCCAAGGGAGACCCTGGCGACGTGAGGTCATTTGGCAGGGGACTTTTCCATCCATGAATCCATTTGGGAAGAGTTGATAGAAGGGCCGATATCTGCCCAAATTAGGACTACTACGTTTAATGGTAGAAGATGGGATTTATGTCTTGGAATAGCCACAAAGAATACAAAGCCACGCCTAAAATTAATCTGCTCTGTGTTCCCCTTCAACAAGGCTATAAGCAGCAACTGTTGGGTCAGAGCCCCGATCTGGAGCTCACTGACACTGCTGTGAACAGGGGAATAATTCCACCGATGTCAATGGAGTGACTCCTGAGTGACTCCGGTGTAAGCAAGTTCAGAATCTGGCTTGAAGGCATTCTGTACATCTGCATTTAATATTATTTGATTAAGACAGCTGCGACATGGTGCAGTATATAAGGAGTTTATATTTCCTAATAAGGTGACTCAGTAGGAGATCTGATGACGTGGTGGAAGGGAAAGATTTGGGCTCATCTGGGGTGGCTGGGAAAGCATTTGCTTTTCTTTTTGCTCATGAGCCTCTTGGATAATTCTGGGTGATATTTTTAGCATAAAATCTCATTTAAACTCACCTCTGCTATGACACCTACATAAATCCCAATGATAAACCTGCTGTTCTTCTGTGACTAGAGCCATGCAAGTAACAGACTTGGTGGTTCACTGACTGTTCCAAAACACTGGGGGGGAAAATCGCCTTGCATTGAGCTCAGAACAAAATTTTTCAAAATGCTTGGCCAATCAAAAAGTAAAAGATCATAATAATGGTAATTAGATTAAGGTCAAACAAACTGAAAAACCAAACAAACAAAACAGTCAAAATTTGATAGCAAATGAAATGTTCTGGTTTAAATTTGATTTTTTGTGTGTGTGTTTTTCTTTTTTCAACAACTAAAATTGAAGGAAATTTCAATACAAAAAGTTGTTTCCACCTAAAAAATCACAACTTGTATGTAAAAAATTTTTAATTTTGTTTAAAAATTCAACTTCGAAACTGATGCGAATTCACAAAACGTTTTGGGGTTGCTGAAGCTGCATTTTTCGCTGAAAAAGATTTCAGTGGAAAAATTTCATCCACCTCTAGCTATTGACCATCCCCTTTCCACAGTGTCCCATTTTTATCTTGGGTTCCCCCATCGGTTTGCTGCATCCTCCAGTTTGTCGTTCACCTTATACCAGTAAGTAGAGCCCTGCACAGATACATTTGCCCATCCCATCCCTGAGATTAGCTTTTATCCGATACCAGTCCGCACTCCCTATTTTGTATCCATCCACATCTGCACCCGCAGCCCCCGGATGCCAATCAGCTGTTTCATGACCTGCCCCCTCCTCCATCAACTGTTTGGCCACCATTCAGCTGTTGGGCTGCCAGCCTTGGGGGGCCCCTACCAAACAGCTGATCACGGCCAGCCTGGGGGGGCCCACAGCTGATCAGCAGCCAGCCTCTACCGCCGAATCTTGAAGGTGGGGAAGGAGCCTCAAAGCCTATGAGGTGTAGACAGCTGCTTCTCTGCCTTTGATATCTGTATCCAATCCATGATCTCATAAAATGGTCCACAGGTATCCACAGATATAAAGCAGATATTTGCCGGTAAGTTCTTTGCAGCGGAAGCTCTTTGTTCTCTGTTCATACAGCACCTAGCACTCTGGGTCCCTGATCTATGGCTGTGGGCCATAGATACACTGTTTACAAATAATAAAACTCCATCAGTTTGCTGGACTGGATGAACTGCCTTTGTACCAATGTCACAATGTTGACAGTAAGAATACCTCGTTCTTATACAGCGCTCAGATCTCAAATTGCTTTACAGTCTTTAATGCATTTATTCTCACTGCACCCCTGTGAAGTAGAGCAGTGCTCTTATCCCGTTTTGCAGATGGGGAACTGAGACACAGAGAGGCTAAGTGACCTGCCAAAGATCAAAGAGGAAGTTTGGCAGAGCTTTAAACCGAACCCCGATTTCCTAGGCCCTCAACCGGTGGTTGCAATACTGAAGCTTCTGGATACCTTTATGCATGAGTTGTTCCATTGATACCAATGTGATTAGTTCCATGCATAAAATCACTTACATGCTTAAATATTTGCATGATGAGGGACTTACATAGCACAACTCTCTCCTTATCCATGGAGGGGGAAGCCATGTTCTCAGCTCTGCTGCAGCATATTACAGAAAAGAGAGACACACACCCTGTGCTCTCTCCTAGAGGCTCACAGGCTTCAGACCTCTAGCTGGCAGCCCAGAACTTGATTGCTTTATTCTAGGGTAGGATTTAAGGAGCTCTCCATTGCATGACCAACTAATCTGGCTTTCTGGCTAGGTACAGAGAAGATTAATGAGCACACAAACATACAAATGTCTTACTCTCATTCACACACACATAAACATATACCACATCACGTAGACTCCATTACTTCCCACCTCCTCCCCTCAAGTCATTACTAGCCTTTGATTAAATCCCATTGTCCCCGGGTCATTTGATTTTAAAAGTGCCTTGGGTATATTGCTGTTTCTCTCAGAAGAATCCTACTGTAATAGTTAGAAGAAATAACCAAAGCGAACGAAAGTTGTTAGGCCAAATGAAATGTAGAGAGATTAGTCCTCTGTTCCCTTGGGACATTTTGCTCCAGCCATTTCATTTGCTTCCTAGTGATTGACACATTTGCTGGCCATGAAACCAGCCATTTGGCTGCCAATTGGAGCTTGAAAGCAACTGGAAATGACCATGGCTGCTGTCATAAACTGGAGGGTCTGCAGAAGGAAATTCTGGTTTGTTGACACGGCAACAGTGACCCAATGAATCTGAAAAGGAATTAGGGGGATGTCCAATGATTTGGAAGGGTTGTGGGTTTTTTTTGAGATGCTGTAGAGCAGAAAGAGAAGAAGAAGAAAAGTTAGAGTACGCTGGAATGGCCTATGAAAAAAAAAGGCACATTATACGTCAAAACTATATAGGTGGTAAGTTGGTAAGTGAAATCTATGCCAAGATCAGGGAACCTCCAGCCAGAACAGATGTGGGTTTATAGAGGCAAAGTGAGCTTTTAAAATGGGTTTAGGGAATTTCAAATTCAACAGTATGTTGATATAAATGTGAAGACATGAAAATGGGCGTTTAATGGGCTCTGAGCTTTTAAACTGAAAGAACTGATGAAGTGGCATTTTTATGCGTCCCAGCCTGAAGTTCGCTTTAAACAAAAATAGTGGCTCTCTTGAGTGTCAGCCCTGATTTCTACACCTTGGGTGCACCGGCCTGTCACTAGAGAAAGCCCTGAGTGGGACAATTCAGAACTATGACATCATAAACGTCGTTATTGTTCCCTCAAGGTATCAGTTTATATTGTATTTAGACCACCCAGATGGTTTATACTCATCCAAGCTCCGCTCTTATAAAGAAAATGTCTCACTTCACATTGAAGAACTGAGAATAATAAAGACAGATTCCTATACGTGGGTGTGAATTGGCATAGCTCCGTTGAACTCAATGGAGCTTAACAAATATATTTGACAGCTGAATATCTGGCCCGTAGATGGCAAGGATACATGCATGTGTGCGCAGGAAAAAGTTGGCCTGTGTCTATCTATCTATTCGCAAATACACCCATTAGTATTTATTATTATTACCCATCTTTATGATATCACGGGGATTTATGTTTTAAACAACTAGCCTTCACAGCATGCAAGATCTTTGAGCAAAAAGGGGAAAGCTCCTGCCTAAAATTTATCTCCAGGAGTCACCAAAAACTCCTGAGCATGAAAGGACTCCATAGTTTTGGGTAGTCGGGAGTTTCGTTAAACCCTCCACGCAATTCCTGTATTTTAGGTGTTCAAGGGCACCCATGCTCCTCTGACTTTTCTTAAAATTCTCATAGTGACTAAGAGCGCTGTCTCCAGGAGGTCATTGAGCGTGATCTCTGTGGAGCAGAGACGGTTTCTCACTGGGTGTGGGAATAAAGCCAAGCGCAATGGGCCATGAGCTCGGTAAATGGTAAAAGATCCAGTCCGGCCTGGTCTGAAGCACTGAGAGTTCTGACTGGAACTTCAGTGGAAGAAGAAACAGAGGAAAACTTTCAGGCTTGGGTGCTTAAAGTTTGCTCTTCTCTGATCCCTTGACCGCCCTGGAAGCAGGTCAGCCCCTAGGGTAATTTAGAGCCACTTTGGGGCTGTCCTAAGCTGCGCCAGCTGACAATAGTCCTCCCCAAAGAGCCATTACACCAGCAGGGGATCAACAGGAGTACAGTATGTGCCATGGCCTTCCTGTCCACCCTCCTCACTGTGTCCCTTATACGACCCCCTACAGTGGGACTGAGAAAGATGGGGTGCGACCAAGAGCCTGTGTCACCAGAAGATTCCACCATGCCAAGGGAATCCTCAGATGCCCGAACAGGGCACCATTAGGTCCCTTTTGTATCACTGGAAGGATGCAAAGAAGTCACACTGGGGGCCAGGATCGGGCCCTCCATATCTACTAATGGAAACAAAAGGCCACCTGACTGAAAGTCTTCCCATCGACTTTCGTGGGCTTTGGATGAGGCCCACAGAGAAAAATTCCTCCTCCTCGGCATGTTCAAACCTCTTCCCCCCATCCGCCACAGTTATAAATAGCAACGACTAGTTGCCATGCCCCCTTTTGACTCCCCCGCCCCCCGCCCCATGCTTTCTGCAGCCAGCACAGTGATTATATGGCCGTCTCTTTGAATAAACAATGCCTCCTCCTCGTTGTACTGTTTCAGCGGCCTTTGCCCTGTCCCACCATGAACTGCGGCAGGAAATTCTCCTGAGCTATCTGCAGGCTAATTAAAGGAACAGCCTCGAGACCCCATAACCTCCCTGAGGGCCTGCAGCATTGTTCTGGCCTCCGTCAATGCACATGACAAGGTTAATGCGGCAGAAGGCTGAAGTGGCTTCTTCAGTCAGCAAAGTTCGAAGAGGAGATACTGTATTTTATAGACACTGCCCAAGATTAGCTGCTTATACTAAATGCGCCTTTGTCATGACAAGCTAAAGCCCTCTCACTTAAGGGCTTGTGTGTTTCCTGGCAGCTCTGTCTTCAGGGCTAATGACCATCGTCTGCCATCACGTACATGCCACGTAGACAACAGCTCTCAGTTGCGTGCAACTTTAATTAAAGAGCCACAGCCTTATGCCTTTACTTTATAGTAGAGACACTGAATGTCTAGCCCTTGTGTCGTTCTTCCCATTAAAACAACAAAAGCTTGCTCTGAGCAACTAGGTCATTTTTATTTCAACACAGCACAACGGGAAAACAGGACTGTCAGCTCGGAGCCTTCAAAAACGGAGCTGAAAAATCACAAGGTCTTTTAAAGAATCAATTTGGAGTTCTTTTTATTTACCTCATGGTTTTGGAGACTTTAAGGTGAATTGGGGCCAGCTTTTTAAAGCTTTTTTCTGCCCTCAGGAGGCCTAAAAACTTTTTTTTAATAAAAACTGAAGATGTTCCCACTATCCACATGGCTCCAGGAGGAGCTTTAAGAAACAGCATGAGAGTCACAGTTGAATGCCAAGAGTTGGCCATGCCAATGCAGCTACCCCATGCCTTCCTCGAGATTCTGCAGCTACTTCCATGACTCCTGGTGGGGTAGGACACCCCCTCTTTGTGGTGCCCAACTTTTCCATCTACATATATGGGTACCCATGAGTCTGCTCAGGCTGACTGCCACATACAGCAATTATCTCAAAATCATAGAGTCATAGAAGATGAGGGTTGGAAGGGACAAGGGTCAGGAAGTCATCTAGTCTAACCCCTTGCTCAAAGCAGACCACCCCCAAGTAAATCATCCCAGCCACAGCTTTGTCAAGCCACACCTTAAAAACCTCTGAGGATGGAGATTCCACCACCTCCCTAGGTAACCCATTCCAGTGCTTCCCTTTGTTAAACTAAATAGATTGAGCTCCTGGAGTCCTTCACTATAAGGCATTGACACAATTCTCCAATCAGTGTCCCCCTCTGGATCCCTCGTTTGACCCTGTGACCTGAACCCCCATTTCTGTTGTTGTGTTTTGCATTCTCTGTCCCCCATAACCAGTTGACAATTGGTCACCGCGGCTCTCTCCGTTCCTGAGAGGCCTTTCCCAGATATCAAATAGACTAGCACCTTTCACCGCTGCTAAAATTCACGTTGTTTTCCTTCCAAACATGGCCTACTCTCAAGCTAAGCCCTCACCATTAAGTGAGTCCATCTCCCCAACTTAACCATCACGCTTGAACCTGCCCAGGGGCTGCTGCCTCAGACAGCATCATTCAGTCGTTGTCTCTCCCATCGCTTGCCCCGGCATCACTGACTTTGAGGTAGTGTCTCCGTTCTGCTGGGCCAGTTCCAACTTTCCTTGGTGTGAGTTTGAGGTCGCTCATGCTAATATACCAGTCCGTGCAGCTGGAAAAATCAGTTTTACTCTCCAGGAGACAAGCCGGGTTAAAAAAAGAGCAATAATCACCGTTCTAAGAGAGCGAAGGGGGGAACATGGGACGGATGAAGGGGAAGTGCAGCAGGATAGGGTCTAAAATCACAAAAATATAATCTAGCCACAGTAATGAAATTGAGAAGGCTGCCTAGTCTGCACCATAAAACCAGAGACCAACTGCAGCCCTGCTGTGCAGCAAAGCAGGCCCTTGCCCCTTGCAAAGGCCTTTCCATCTAGTCGAGGCTGAGAGCAAACCCAGATGGGTGCTGTTTTCGTCGCGCCCTCCTCTTGCAAGTGTAATATTTTCCAGAATGCATTTTTTTTTTCACGTTTAAGTAGGCAAGGACAAACAGTACAATTTCCCTTCTATCTAATGAACTCCATCTGCCTAGGGCGGGTCCCAACGTGAGCTCGCTTCATCACAGATATACATTGAGACATGGAATTGATTTTGCCTTCCTGAAGCCAAGCCGGGCTCTTTGGGTTTCTAGGGGAGCTCTTTTCTTTGGGTTTTAATGGCTGTGTTCACCTCCTCCACCTGCCCCCTCCCAAGGGGAATAGCTTCTGGAGAGCTTATCAATAATTCACGGTCTCCCCTAGGGAAACTTGGTCCCAGTCGTGACAAGTCATGATGTCCCATCAATGCTTTGTTGCGCCTATAGCGAGCGCCTTCCATCCAAGGAGCGCAGAGCACCTTGATAACTGGCTGGGATGATTTAGCTGAGATTAGCCCTGCTTTGAGCAGGGGTTGGACTAGATACCTCCTGAGGTCCCTTCCAAACCTCATCTTCTCTGATTCTGAACTGGGTATGCTGACTGGAGACTTGCCCAGTACCAGCCAAATTGGGGTTGGGGCTGGTCCTGCTGTGAGCGGGGGGTTGGACTAGATACCTCCTGAGGTCCCTTCCAACCCTCATCTTCTATGATTCTATGAAGCACAGCTCCCGGAGGTCGGGGGGGCGGGTGTTGGCAAGTGTTACATCTGTTATCTACCTCTCCCCAGCTCCCATCCTGCACCTCCCTGGCCTGTAGCCATTTTTGTTGTGGTTCGAGATTTTTGGGGCTTGATTCTGATCTCGCTCATCCCAGCATCTGCAGAAGCTCCAGGGAAGGGAATTCAGTTGCAGCCTTGTAACAGAGCATGAGGCAGTGGCGCCCGGGGGCCAATACTTGTATTTGCACCCCCCACCTGTCAGCGGCAGTGGCAGCAGTGCCCCATGGGGAGGGAGGTTCTGTGGGCACGTTTCCCGCTCTCCCCCCTTCCACCTGTGGCTGTCGGGGCGGCAGATGCAGCGGCAGTGGTGTACTGAGGGGGCCATGCCAAACCGCCCCCCCCGCTCGCCTCCGGTGGGAAGCGGGAGTGACAGAGGCACATAACCCTGGGCCATCCAACGGTGAGACGTGGGTCCCTGCAGCTCTCTCATTGTGCCCAACATGGGGGTGGAGAGGACGGGAAGTAGAGGGGGCTGGTCAGCGCAGCCGCCAGGGATGTCAGTGGGGGGCATCTCCTCCGAGGAGGGCTGGGTCAGCGCCCCCCCAGGCTGGTGCCCAGGGGCATGGCTTCCTCCCACCCCCCACCCTCGGTACGCCACTGGCATGAGATCAAAATTCAAGCCCTTAATTTAAAATTTAAGGGCCAGATCCTCTCCTGGTGTAAATCTGCTCTCCGGATGTAAGTAAAGTAGTGCTGATGGATGCCAGCTGAAGATCTGACCTACATTCTGTGGGGCAGGGGAAAATGTGTTTATTCTGTCGGACTAGGGCATAATAATACATAGCTCGCCCGGAGCACGTTTTATCAGCACGCCGCAGTAGAAGTGAGCATCATTGCCCCATTTTACAGATGGGGAAACCAAAGCACAGTGGGGGGAAGTGACTTGCCCAAGATCAACCAAGACTCAACCCCACATCTTCTGGGATCCACTCTGGTGCACGAGCCACTACATGTAGGTAATCAGACTGTCAGGGAGATACTGTTACAGCTGCGAAGCGCCAGGCACACCTATCATGCTATAGAAATAAGAATGAGGCATGGAGATTTGAAGCATTGTGCTCATTGTAAATCAGTGACCAACCTAAGGCTAGAACCGAAGAACGCAGAGTCCCACCTTCCCTAGTCTAACCACTAGACCACGCTCTTTCCACTGCTGTTATGAAAGGTGATCCATGAGTTAAGTATTTTTCCCAGGTCAACAAACTCTTAGCTACAAGTTCTAGCACAAACTGTAAGCCTCTTGTTGATAGCTCCCTGAAAAGCTGGGGCACTAAAACATCATTAATTCCCAAGCTGAGCCCAGAGAGAATAGCATTTGCAAGCAACGTTGATGCGGGCGTTCACACTGACACATGTGTTTTATTCTTTTTGGATACCGAGTGCAGTGTATTGATGAGTGCAGCTTAAGCGAGCCCAGGTTCAAAATATTTTACAGCAGCGCATGAGAAAATGAGATCTGTGTAGAAAGGATATATATTCATTGTCATATATAGAAAGCAAAGCTGTGGAGGAGCTGGAAGGAGTCCAGAGGAAAGCAATACAAATGGTAAAAGGTTAAGAAAACCTGACCTATGCGGAAAGGTTAAAAAAACCTGAGCGTATTTAGTTTTGAGAAAAGAAAACTGAAGTGGGACCTGATAATCTTCAAATATGTTCAGGGCTCTTATAAAGAGGATGAGGATCTTTTGTTCTCCATGTCCACTGAAGATAGGACCCGAAGTAATGGGCTTGATCTGCAGCAAGGGAGATTTCAGTTAGATATATGAGGAAAATCTTTCTAACTCTATGGGTAGTTAGGCTCTGGAACAGGCTTCCAAGAGAGGTTGTGGAATCCCCGTCATTGGAAGTTTTTAAGGAGGGGTTGGACAACTGCCCATCAGGGATGGTCTAGGTCAGTGGTTTTCAAACTATGGCCTACAGACCCCTGGGATTTCACAGACCTTGTCTAAGATTTCCAAAGGCAGCCAGACTTCCATTTTAAATTTGTTAGGGGTCTGCAAATGAAAAAAGATTGAAAGTCACTGGTCTAGGTTTCCTCAGCCCTGTCTCAGTGCAGGGAGCTGGAATGACCTCTCAAGGTCCCTTCCAGCCCTACAATTCTACGAAAAAGATACTCTGTGTTTCCAATTCCCTCCCATTTCACACTGAATCAGTCCCTGGTTCAGAGCCAGATCTGCACAGTTTATGATGTCCAAGAACTGATTTGCTTTAAGTTCTGCATTTCCCTCGTTAAACATTACTAAAAAGGTAAGGCAAAGCCACAAGACCACACACATTGGCATTCAGACCCTATGTATGCCGTGCACAACTGGCATGGCAATATAAATTAATGTTTGCTCCCATCTAGTGGGTGGAAGTAGAAATTGCACATAGGTGGAACATTATGCAAATTGATTTTTCAGTGAGTTGTGGGTAATGTTTAGTGGGGTGGGAGAGTTTAAGCTATATGATTTGGTTTCTATTATTGTTTTTTATCTGTAAAGGCATTTAATGGATCATTGTGTTTTCATTTAACTCTTAATCTGTGTATTTATCACAGGGGAGTTTTCTGATCCACCACAGCTGTAGAATGGGTGAAAGGCCAGCTTCATTAGACAACGTATCATCAAAGACTCCTCCACTGGAAAAGCAGCATTGTCTGATGGGGAAACCATTAGTCTAGAAACTGGGGTTCTAGTCCTAGCTTTACCATAGACCTACTATGTGACCAGGGGTACGTTTCTGTGCTTTTGGTCTATTTCTATTGTTTGCTCTTTACAGCAGACACTATTTCTTAGTATAAATTTGTATAGTGCCTAGCACAATAATGCTCTGATTGTGGTCTCGACTTCTTGATACTGCTGTAATGCAAATAAAAGTGACTGTGCTGACTTCACATCCAGTGTATCTACTGAGGTACACGTTCTGATTTTTAATGGTGCCTGCTAATGATGCAGGCAAACTTCACAAGAATAATCACTTAATGCTATGAAGAAATTACATGAATCCTGGTAGGTTTTTTCCTTGCGCTATTCCAGCAGGAATTTAAAGAAAAATCTTTAGAAGATGTCATTCTATTCACTGTTTATTCCTCAAGAGTGTAGAATCCCTAACAGCATATTTAGGATCCAATTGAGATCAAAGTGCTCCAGATGATTAAACACTGAATAAGTAGATGTGTGCAAGCAGACTTTAAAAAAAAGTGTCCCTGAAATTTAGCAAACAAGATTCTTGATGTCTAAGCAAAAGCCATTCTTTTGGGTCTTACAAAAATTCCTTCTGAGGGAAAATTCAAATCTGCTTCCATGAAGGGGCCAATTTACAGCCCTACAGTGATAAAGGCAGAATGGCCCACAGGTTAGACAATTAACTTAAGAGCTGGCAGACCATAGATCAATTCCCTATTCTGCCACAGATTTCCTGAGTTAATTGGGGCTATTCTCTTTGTCTTTCAGTGCCTTGTTCCTATACCTGTAATAGCAATACCCTGCCTCGCAGGGATGTTCTGGGGATACACACATTAAAGAAAGTATGGTGATGAGGCCATATAATACCTTAAAATATTCATCTTAGACATCTGTTTTTGGGCACCAAAATCCTTTTACAATAATAATTTTATCATACATCACTTTTTGTCCACACTGTAGACTTCAGATCCCTTTCCAAAGGGCGGTAAGTATCATTGTCCTAGTCACTGGGACACACTCCTCTCTGTGAGACACTCTCAATGGCTTCCAATGAGACCAAATCAGCTACAGAATGCTAGAGATGGGCTTCAGATTTCAGACCTCAGTCCAATACCAACTCACCCCACCCAGATCCATCCTTTTAATGGCTAGTCACAATGTCTGGCTCCAGCTCCAACCTCCCCTAAATTGTTGGCATCCAGGGCTTTGTTCAGGCCTATCTCTAGAAGATACAGTAGGAAGAGGGCTCTGACTCGGAAGGAGAACAGCAAAGATCCTTGTAGCAAGGGAGAGCAAATGAGTGGCACAAAGGAAATGGTGAACTGCTCTGTAAAGGATATCCAGAGGCAATAGGTCTAACATCCTGGAGGCCAATACAGCTGCAACCACACAGCAATGAAAAGATACTCTGTGGCAGACATTACTGGGCAATGGTGACCCTGGCTCCAGGTGGTCCCTTGAATTCTCCTTCGCCAGCAATCACCACTTCTGATCTCACTGGAAAAAACAGTTCTCGTAGACAGCATATTGGGTCCATCTGTAGGAGGGGAAAAGGCCAACAATTCTGGGAGTATCCTGAAACATAGAAGCTTATGGACCACTCCCAAGCTGCCCTCTTGCTGGAAGCATGGCATCTATGAGAATCCTTAGGTGCATCTGGGCAGCTCAGTATAGCTGAGATGAGGGAGTAAAAATGGCTTAAAGCCACCTTTCTAATCCCCCACACCCAACCCTGGGGCTGAATGGGTGTTGGTGAAAACACTGCTGTTCCATCCACACCTCCTTTTGCGCCTCATTCTCCAGCATGTCCCAGATACCCGCCTGCTCCCCCGGGAGCACAAGGCAAGGCAATGTAGAGCCTGCTACACTGGTTTTATTAAAGTTAGGGATTCCCCTACGCTGAAGTAATCCACTAGAGTGGCACCAATTTTTATATCTGTACTGGAGAAGCATCTATAGACTCCAAGGCTGGGTCCACACTGACGGTGGCAAATTCGCCACCATCACATCGATTGCTCAGGATCAACTGAGCGGTCTGTGTAGATGTGCTCAGTCGATCCAGGAAGCGACGCAGGAAAACCACCTCGGTAAGTGGCGTAGCGCTGCGTCGAAGGGAGCGCTGTTCCCGTCGGCGCAGCACAGTGTGGACGCCGCGCAGAGGAGATGTCGATAAGTCAACAGGAGATACGCAAGTGATTTACGTCACTTGCGTATCTCCTGTCGACTGCCGCCGAATTGCAAAGGTAAGTGTAGACCGGGCCTAACAGAGATTAGCGTCCCATTATACTAGGCACTGTATATGCCTATATTAAGACACAGTCCCAGCCCTGAAGATCTTTTAGTTTAACTAGACCAGACAAACAGAGAATTGGAAGAGAAATAAAGGCTCAAAGGGGAGAAGCAACTTGCCCAAGGTCACACCGCAGGTCAATGGCAAACCCAGGAACAGAAGCCAGGTTTCCTTACTCCTAAGCCACTGCCCTATCCACTAGATCACTCTGCCTCAAAGGGACTATATTGGGGCTGAGCGTTTGCCCATCTCTCTGACTTCCTCTGTGATCTTACCCTTTGCTCCTCAGTCTTGACGATGAGAAGTGCCAGAGATTCCGTTGTTTCTTTTTCTCTCATTTTTCCTCATCCTTTGCCTCTTGTTTTCCTCTTTCCTCCTCCAAAAAAATATTTTTGGAACTGAGTGAAAATTGGAATTTCCATCCAGTGGGAAATTCCATTCTTGCCACAAGTGGCATTTTCCTGAATCGGGACAACAAAAATTGAAACATCAGACTTTTTTGCAGAATGAAAATTTCTGAAAAACTCCAATTCAGAAATATTGAACTGCTTTGTTTTGAAAGTTTTGATTGAAAGGAAACATTGAGACATTTTTAGAATTGAAACATTTTGTTTCAGTTGAGCTCCAACATTAAATTGTATCTGCCTGAGCTAACATGGTGCTTCAAGGGAGCTGCAATTCATTTTGCCTCATGGTCCTGCTTTCCCCTAGGGCCTGGGGTCCCCAAATGGACTACATGTCCCATGGTGCACTGTAGTCAGGGGACTCCCATGATGCATTGTGACAGCTTAGCCATTGCGGGAACTGCAGTCCATTATAGGAG
>ML675603.1:4165778-4309337 GCA_007922155.1 Mesoclemmys tuberculata | reverse complement strand
GAGATGTAGTCCATCCGAGGAGTCTAGCCCACTGGGGAGAATAAGAGCATGAATTATCCAAACTACAACTCCCACAAGGCACTACAGCAGTTCAATGAACTGACCCAAACCCTTCTGATTCAGTTCCACAGATTAACCGGTTCAATGCAGGATGACTGGACCGGATAGAAAACAAAACAAAAAAAATGGCAAAATGAATTTTTTTCTCACGGAAAATTTCATTTTTGCAGAAGCTACATTTTCTCCTGGAAAAAAACATTTACACAAGAAAAATCTTCTTCTCCTTATTAATATTAAATAAATAAATAAGATCATTATTATGATATACATTATTTATTAATTATTATTATTACAGACACTCAATTCTTTCAGCCCTGTGCTGAGGGTGGATAAAAGAACACAGTCTAGCAGCTCCTGTGAACTCCAGCTTATTATAAGTGCTGCATATAAAAAGCCCTGCAATTCGCTAGCCTTGCTGGTCCTCATTTCTATAAATTTGGGCAATAAAAACTCATACATCCTGCAGCAAAACAACGTCAAAAAGTGGTTATGGAAAGGCAGCTTAATCCATAAAAAAGAGGAAATAAATGTATAAAATCACCATGTATTTTTTTTTAATGAAAGACCTTTGAACCTTTTTTCCTTTGATAAAATTTTAAACATCTTGAGAACATTATTAAGGCTGGTTGGCTGGGATGGCTTTTTTTTTTTTTTTGTAAGGAATGCTACGTTAATACACAGTTGTAGATTTTTTTATGTTGTCTGTTTCTGGATGGTTCAGCTTTGTGGAGAGGTACCTAATTAATCCACTAATGTGATAAAAGGAAAAGTACGTCTGATCACAGACAGTGGGGTTAGTTTTCACTATCAGGCCCTGAAGGAATTAGTTGTGTGTGAGTTGTCTTCCACTGTCATGATGCAACTAGAGCCCTGTCTGCGTGGCATTTGCAAATACATCGCTTGGTTTGTCAGCAGCAGCAAAGAAGCAAGACGTTTAGAAGATGGGAAAGGGAAGTTGACAGGCTTCTACTTATAGCTCATCATTTGAGTTTGTGTGGCTCTTGAGAGCCTGGATTAGGCCTTCAGAACCAGGAGATCTCAGTTGGAGGACTCTAAAAACACTACACTGGGCCACATTCATTCTTAGTGTCAGTTGGTCCACTGTAGTAATTAGTGCAGTGGACAAAATTCATCAAGGCAGGGCCAGCTTCTGCTACTTGTTCTCATGTTGAATAGTTCTTACTCCAGAAATGGTCCTTTCTGCAGAATTCAATGAGACAGGTCCTCCACTGCTGTAAACTGTCACAGCTCCATTGATTTCATGATCTCCCAGGATTTCTAACCATTTTCTAACCATTAGGGGAGTGAAGTTCTGGAACAGCCTTCCGAGGGAAGTAGTGGGGGCAAATGACTTATCTGGCTTTAAGACTAAGCTTGATAAGTATATGGAGGGGATGTTATGATGGGATAGTTTATTTTGAGCAATTGATTTGGATTATTGGCAGATAAGTCTGCTCAATGGTCTGTGGGAATGTTGATGGAATGGGAACTGAGTTACTGCAGGGAATTCCTTTTTGGGTGTCGGCTGGTGAGTCTTGCCCGCATGCTCGGGGTTTAGCTGATCGCCATATTTGGGGTCGGGAAGGAATTATCCTCCGGGGCGGATTGGCAGAGGCCCCGGAGGTTTTTCGCCTTCCTCCGCAGCGTGGGGCGTGGGTCGCTTGCTGATGGATTCCCTGCAGTTTGAGGTCTTCAAATCTCACTTTTGAGGATTTCAATAACTCAGTCATGGGTTCGGGGTTGTTATAAATGTGTATGGGTAGGGTTTTGTGGCCTGCCTTGTGCAGGAGGTCAGACTAGATGATCATATTGGTCCCTTCTGACCTATGAGTCTATGAGTCTATGAGTCTATGAGGATTTTGTGCTCTAATGTAGTATTTTCATGTGGCTTTCACTCTCAAGTAGTTGTTTTCTTGGCCCTTTTCCTGCAGTTATTTTGCTCAGACCAGCTTTTAGGAGTTCCCATGGCTAAAAGCATTTCTCCCCACCCTGCGAGTACAAGGTACTATCTTCATATGGAAATAAAGCTTTCAAACGGGCCTTTCTGCTTGTGGTGGCCTAAGCAACATGCTTAGTGAGACCTCTATAGTGTTGGATAACATGGAGTTTCTTCAATGCTTTATGTGTATTAAGAGTAAAGAGAGTAACAGGAACAGTAACAAAGAAAGCATGCACAGCAACTGATTTTTGTTCCTGCAAAACATTTCAACAAAAATGAAGGGAAAAAAAATCATTTGCACCAAAATTTTCCTTCAAAACTTGTCAAGTTTTTAATTGAAAAGCCAAAAACATAGTCCAGCAGAGAACAAGGAAGGCCTAAAATGAGCCGTATACGAAAGTCTGGCCTGATCGATGCTTGAAACAAGGACTTCTGGTTAGGAGACTAAGAACAAAGAAGGGCCTGGCTTGCTGTAACCACATAGTGGTCCCAAAAGGGGTGGGATGAGTCCACAAACATATTCAAATCCTGTCTCACCTGTGGTGTCTGGAGTATCGGAGCCACTTTGTGGTACCATAACCCACTAGTGAGTTGGTGTTATAGGTCCCTCTCTGTGGTGGAGCCACAAAGGAGATGAGTCTGTTACAACAGCCGGGGATCCCAGCCTTTTTAGCTCCCCAGTTTTTACTTTCAGCCCTGGGGCTCCCCAGATCAATCCTTACCTGACATTTTCACTGACACAGCTATCATAAAACTGCAACCTGAGAGCACATAGCAAATGGGGCAGTCCAGAACTGCTATTACTGACCGGCTTGCCTAAGCTTCTTAGGGCCTGGAGCAAGCCCGCTCTGCTTGTGAGTCAGATGAAGTGGCTATAGCATCTGATTATGCTGAGACCCATGCTTTGAGTCCAGGGTAGCCTTCTTGGGTTCACTCAAACTCTTCTACATTAGGGAGACCAAAAAGCTCAAGGTACTGGTAGTGAAATGTTGTTTTTTCACCTCCCTTCACTTCCAGATCACCAATTTAAATCCAGCCTAGGACAGTAGGGGATGAACCAGTATTACCATCTGCTAGCTCTGCTGAAATGAGCTAGCAATTTCACTCCAGCTCTTTACTGATCAATGGCCCCATCACAACTAGCCCTGTTACGGCAAAGAGGCCAGGGAAACTCAGAGTATGTCTACACTGCAGATCGAAGTCAATTTATTTTAAATCGACTTTCACCGGCTAAATTGTAGAAGTCGCAGGAGTGCGATCACACCATGCTCCTGCATCCCCACTCACCACGCCTGGGTTGACAGTCAAAGCAGTGCACCATGGGTAGCTATCCCACAGTGCAACTAGCCGCAGAGGCTTTTGGGAAGCTTGTTGTCCTCCCGTGATGCAACGTGCTCCCTCCCCCTCCCTTCTTGTCCCAAACAAACTGCAAACGCTTTTTCATGCCATTTTTCTATGCCGCACACACGCCGTTGCCGGAGAGACAGGAAGCCCGCTCAGCTCTGCACTATCATTGTGAGCATCACAAATACCTCATGACTATTCTGCAGTATTTTCAAAGGCAAGACAGGAGCTGCAGCACAGAAAATAGCAATTTTACCGTGGCCGCCCTGCCACAAGCCACAGAGCAGAACAATTCCCGTTTGCTGCAGGCCATCATGCATCATCTTCAGTCCGTGGAGCGCCGGATCTGGAAACAAGCACAGACCGGTGGGATCCATCGTTATGAAGGTGTGGGATGATGAGCTGTGGCTGCAGAACTTTAGTATGCGAAAGGCCGCTGTCTTTGAACTTTGCGCGGAATTGTCCCCAGCCGTGAATACTTGCTTGAGACCAGCTCTGACAGTGAAGAAGCGAGTGGCCATCCCTCTGTGGAAGCTGGGAACCCCAGACTGCTACCAGTCAGCTGGTAATCAATTCGGAGTCGGTAAATCCACCATTGGAGCTGCTGTGATGCAAGTGTGCAGGGACATCAATAGGCTTCTGCTAAGAAGAGTAGTGACTTCGGGAAATGTGCAGGACATAGTGAACGGGTTTGCCGCAATAGGATTCCCAAACTGTGGCGGGGGGCAATAGATGGCACGCATATCCCTACCGTAGCACCTGACCACCTTGCCACAGAGTACATAAACCAGAAGAGATACTTCTCAACAGTGCTGCAGGCCCTTGTGGATCACAGGGAACATTTCACTGACATCAGTGTGGGGTGGACGAGAAAGGTGCATGACGTGCGCATCCTTAGGAACTTGGGTCTCTTCAATAAGACGCAGGAGGGCACTTTCTTGCCTGACCAAAAAATAAACATTGGGGATGTGGAAATGTCAATAATGGTCCTGGGGGATCCTGCCCACCCCTTGCTCCCTTAGCTAATGAAGCCCTACACCGGACACCTGGACAGCAAGGAGCATTTCAGTAACAGGCTCAGCAAGTGCAGAATGGCCACTTAAAAGCCAGATGGCGATGTCTGCTTACTAGGCTTGACATCAGTGAAAAGAACATCCCGTCACTTATATCTGCAGGCCATGTGCCCCATAATGTGTGTGAAATGAAGCCATGGAGGCTGATAGGCTGGGTGCAAATTTTGAGCAGCCAGTTTCCAGCGCTACGCTCAGAGCCAACCGCAGAGCGTTTCGGCTTCAGGAAGCATTGAAAAATCAGTTTTGCAATGAACTGCTATAATGTATGTCTGTCCTGTGTCTTTATTTCCCATCCCCTGTCCCCTTGCTCCAGTGGCCCCCTCCCCTTTTCTCCCCACCCAAGCTATGAATGAATGAAGACAGATGTTTTTTAATGCTACAAAGTTTTATTTGTGACCTGTTATAATGGGGGGAGGGAGGATAACTTAACATTGTAAATTGTCTGTGCAAACAACTGTGGTTGTGTGCTGTTCTTAAAGGGGCTGTTGCATCCTTCTGCTCGCCTCCACCGGTGTGAAGTGCAGCACGTACTGTACCCTTCTCAGTTTCCTCCTAGACTGATTGGGGGGGCTAATAACAAAGCGCTAGGCAGCAGAGTACTTTGGAGGGGCTGCAGTGGGAGTCTGTCCTGACGCTGCTCTTCCTGGAGCTCTACCCAGATGCCTCAACATGTCAGACTGATCCTTCATAATACGCAACATCATAATATGCAACATGAGTATCACATTCCTGCTCCTGTGCAGATCTTCTGTGCTCCATGCCCGTGTTTAGTTTTTCAGACAAGGGCATCTTCCAGGCTCTGAGCTCTGCATTAGCAGCTGTGGAGGTGTTCCTTAGTTGGCTGAACATGTCATCCCACTTCCTAATCTGGGAAAGTCTTTCAGCTGGATTTCGGCAAGGGGGACCGAAGGCCAAGGTGTCTACTGTAAGATAAGGAAAGCACAAAGTTGTCATTGCTGGCTGACCCAAAGTAGCAAAGGAAATGTTGCAATGTAAAGAGTACTCCCCTTCATGTTCACAAGGCTAAGCCAGACCCACATTCCATTCTGTACATCTTGGAAGGGTCGGATTGGCATTACAGACCTGGTAAATAAGGGGCCCTTGAATCTGTTATAGAGAAGGTTCATTAGCACTAAAATCCACAATCCACACTTGAGCAAGGAGAGGGATCAGCAGGCTCCCCTGTAACATGCCAAGGCACCTGTTTGAGAGGATGTGGGCAGAACAGATTAAAGGACACTGCGGGTGAATTGTAATGACAGAAAACATAGGGCAAACAGTGTCCTGCCCCATAATGCCCATTGCAACAGTACTAAGACTAGGAATAGTCTTGGGGGGGTGCCCAGGGACCCTGTCCATGGCAGAGGACTAAAACGGAGTGACTGTATTGGTCGGGTACTTTAAACTTGCACCATCCTTCCTAGGTGGCCATGTGTGATATCAGTCTCCTGAGGGTAACGCAGGAGGAAAGGGAAGAGTTGCTGCAAGCATCAGGGTACAGGCCTGGTCCTTATGCTGCTATGCTGTGTTCCATGGTGATGCCTGTTTACTTAATAGCAGAGTCACGGGGAAAAGTATCCTACCATGGTGGAAGAAATAAGGCTGCCTTCCCCAGAAATCTTCTGCAAAGGTTAGTAGATTACGTATAGGAAAGTTTCCTTGAGATATCCCCAGAGGATTCTCGGAGCAAACCTCTGCACATAAATAGTCTGTTTCAGGAGTAACACTCCACTGAAGTTTGCCACCACACTGTAAGACATTTCCCTCAAAAACACAAACTCTTTTTAAGAAGCTGGACTGGACATAACCGCAAAAAAAAATTGCCACACACACTTACCAGATATGCCTTTCCCTGCATCTCGATCAGTCCTGCTGCCTGTGTGTGGCTGGACCATTATGGGTAATGAACAGGTCCCGGCTCTCAGGGAGAATGGATACCCCACTCTCCTGCACACTGCTCTCCCCATCCTCATCCCCTTTGTCCACTGATTCCTCCTCATTTGGCCTGGACTGGGATTCTTCAAAGGTATTGATGTTGTGTGGTGGCATAGTGGTGGGTCAGCAGTGAGAATCGCAGGCAGCTCCTCGTAAAAGCAGCATGTTTTGGGGAAGAAGCCAGAACAGCTGTTAGCTTCCCTAGTTTTCTGATAAGCCTGCCTCAGCTCTTTGAGCTAGACGTGGCACTGCTGTGTTGTGCCCCTTTTCCAACATGCCGTGAGATATCTTCTCATAGATATCTAAACTTCTTTTGCTGGCTCGGAGCAGAGCCAGAACAGACTCTTTGCCCCACAGACCAATGCGATCCAAGACCTCTGGTTGACTCCATGCTGGAACGCATTTGAGCCATGCAGTCACCATGAGCAGTTCAGCGCACAAAGCTCTCTCCTTGCTATGTAAACTGGAAATGGAAAATCAAAATTTCCCAGGGCTTGAGAGGAGGAGCTATTTCCTGTTTATGTGGCCACGTTACAGCAAAGCATGATTGTTCACAGTGGTCACAACAGGGCATTATGGGATACCTCCTGGAGGCCAATGGCATTGATTTACGTTGCGCTCTGCCTACACTGATGGAAATTCGACCCATGGAATTTGATTTCAGTGCTACTCCACTTGCAGAGGTGGTTTTATTAGATTGACTTTTACCGTGTTTTAAATCGACAGAACTTATGTGCCAGTGAAGACACATACTTTCCTTCTCCAAAGTCTATTCACCTAGAGTATGTTTACATTACAGAGTCTATATTGGCAGAGCTACATCTCCAGATCTATGGTGACATAACCTTGTAGTATAGATGCTGCATACACTGACAGAAGGGAAATTGTCCGTGTAGGAAGACCATTGTAGTTAGAGTGACAGAAGCATTCTTTCATCAGTATATCTCTGTCTACACCAAGGGCTAGGTTGGCATACCTACGGTCCTCAGGGGGCAGGGATTTTATACCCCTGACTGATGAAGCCATGTTGACCTAAATTTTAATTGTAGACCAGGCCTCAGTTACTCTTTTCAGTAGGTTGTTGTTATTGTGGGAAAGATAATTGAAGAGTTAAAAAGAAGCATACGAAATTAGACAGACAAGGTGGGTGAGTTAATAATTTTATCCTGGAACTACACAGCACAAAACAAATTAATCAGTTCTAATTCAGCTGAGAAGGACTGGATTTTTCAGGGGACCGGAGTTGTGAATGGTGAGTCTTTCCCTCCTGGGTTAGTGAGTCAATGCTCGCCTGATTCACTAGTCTTGAATGCCGACGGGCTAGGCAGCAGTTCTGCAGAAAAGGACCTGGGGGTTATAGTGAATAAGAAGCTGGATATGAGTCAGCAGTGTGTCCTTCTTGCCAAGAAAGCTAATGGCTTTTGGGCTGCGTTAGTAGAAACATTGCCAGCAGATTGAGGGAAGTGATTATTCCCCTCTATTCAAAACTGGTGAGGCCACATTTGGAGTATTGTGTCCAGTTTTGGGCCCCCCACTACAGAAAGGATATGGACAAATTAGAAAGAGTCCAGCGGAGGACAACAAAAATGATTAAGGGGCTGGAACACATGACTTATGAGGAGAGGCTGTGGGGAACTGGGCTTGTTTAGTTTGCAGAAGAGAAGATCAAGGAGGGACTTGATAGTAGCCTTTAACTTCCTGAAACGGGGCTCCAGAAAGGATGGAGCTAGGCTGTTCTCAGTGGTAATAGATGATAGAACACGAAGAAATGGTCTCAAATTGCAGTGTGGGAGGTCTAAGTTGGATATTAGGAAAATCTTTTTCACGGGGAGGGTGGTGAAGCACTGGAAGGGGTTACCTAGGGAGGTGGCAGAAACTCTTAGAGGTTTTTAAGGTGCAACTTGACAAAGCCCTGGCTAGGATGATTTAGTTGGGGTTGGTCCTTCTTTGAGCAGGGGGTTGGACTAGAGAAGTCCATATCCCAAACATACCCACAGTGTGGGCATTCACTGAGTGTCACATGCCACTGGTAAGGTACTCTTTGATGCCTGAGGAAATAGTGGCTCCTGTGTCATGGAACAAGAAAGAGGGAAATGGGAAAAATGAAAAGGAATCAGAGAAGACTCATAAGGATGGGTATACCCATAATTGTACAAGTAGGGCAGTCAAAATAACAGTCGAATCTGTACTTCCTCTTATGGAGAGGGAGGGACTAATATTAGTAGAATAGGACATGACAGAGGTGATTTTTTCTCTATGTCTTACTATTTCTAAACATAATGGGCCAGATCCTTCACTGG
The DNA here is from genome assembly GCA_007922155.1 of Mesoclemmys tuberculata. NCBI lineage: Eukaryota > Metazoa > Chordata > Testudines > Chelidae > Mesoclemmys > Mesoclemmys tuberculata. Next base: position 4,300,686 of record ML675603.1, on the reverse strand, counting down.
TAAAAATGAGTATCCCTACACTAAAGTCACTTGAGCACACTGAGGACACCAGCTGAGGAGCTGGCAAGGTATCCATGAATGTCTTTCGATATTAACATTTAGGCTCAGACGTAGTAGGCTTTTTTTTTTTTTTCCTTCATGGCTTGTTTGAAAACCAGGTGCCACCCACACTAAAGGGAAATGTCTTGCCCATAGGCCACTGGTATGCACCAACAAAAGCAAGCAATAGAAAGTGACAGCAAGGGACGTGATGACAGCTCCCCGTCTCTACTTTATACCGCCCAGGCTGCACTTATGCATCTGTTTTATATTTCAATTTGGTGTGTGTGTTTTAACTTGATGTTTTAGAAATACTGGAGCGTTTTGCCATTTCCCTCTTCGCCGAGAGACTCACCAAGGTGATGGCTTTGCTAGGATGGCAGAATGTTCCCCAGTTCAAGGGCCAAGTAAAGGCACAGGAAGGATAGATTTGCCTATGGCCCCCAGCTCCTGGAGTCACATAGTGGACTGGAATCTCAGCTTTCATTTAAAAAACATTTCTCGTTCTCACGGATGCAAAGAAAAGCTTGAAAATGCAAACCTGGTCTCTGACTGAATCTGCAGAGAGCCTAAACCAACAGTACCAAGAAATGTGGCTCCCTCTCTTCATCTTAACTCAGAAAGCTACTGACACTCCAAGGAAGGGTCTTATGCAGAATGCACCTAGGGCCTCAGATTGCCTTAATTTGACTCCGCTTTGGTGTCCTGTCCATACGTAACAGGTTGTCAGCAGGATTTCAATGTAGGACCTTGCCTACTACAGTACAGACCCCCAGCACTTGAGCTAAAGGACTGACGTTGTTAGCCAATAGCAGTAGTAGGTGCTTAGTGCTCGTGAGCCATTACAGGCGGATGTGACAAATGCACTACCTGGTGAATCCTTCTCCACTCCCCACCACCACCACCCGGTCCAGCTCCCCAATGCCCCGCCTGCTGATTTCTGACTTTAAAGGGGCAGTGCGCCGAAAATAGGGTCAGAGCGAAGTACATCACACTTGCCATAGCTAGACTATGAAGAACAGGAGAAAAACAAGGGAATGGGGACTGTTATCAAAGGCCAACAAGTTGCAGTCTATACCCTCTGTCCCCCCCTACACTCATTCATTCCAATGGGATTTTCAAAAATGATTTGCTATGTAGCAGCTGAACGGGAATGGTCTCTCTCTTACCTTTTCTGCTGTCTATTTGAACTGTAACCTCTCTAGTGGAGGCACCGTCTCCTGCTGCGTGTATACACAGCTTCTAGCATGTGGGGCGCTCTATCTTGGTCAGAGGCCTCTGAACACTACCATAATGCTAATAATAATAAGGGGATGTGCAAGCAGTTAGTCAGGTGGTTAATAGTTTCATGGGGTGACTTACTGGACTAAGCCAGAGGATTGCACTTCCTAGAACAACACGTTCAAGTCCCTGGAGGATCAATTTAACTCTTCATCCTCCCAAACGAAATAAATCTAACTCGGTGCAGCTTACAGTGTGTAGGTTTTCCACATGATGCCTTTCAAACCAAGGCCAAGTCTGCTCTGTAGGAATCTCTGAAAAGGCCCATGGATGTCCTGGGATGCGTGGATGAGCTCACCCTTTCTCTAGCTATCATTCAATGCACCGTGCATCCTCGCCCCCCTCCAGAAGCGGCTGTATTTTAATGGTATTGTGTCCATGAAATGGTTAAACTGCTCTGGGATCCTTTGGATTGAAAGGCACTCTATCAATATTCCGAGTTACGATGATCGCAGCTGTGCCCACGCAGCTCACATACTTTAGTGACAGCCTTTAACTGCCATTAGCAATCCATGGTCTGTGTTGGTTGCAATAAAAAGTCTGTTTCATGTTAACCATTTCCAAATGGATTAAACTAGAAACCTGGAGAAATTTCCACTGTACAATCTCCCACACAAGGGAAACATGCTTAAAAAGAACACTGTCAGGAATAATAGTCTGTCTACTATGTTTTCCAGACACGTTGACCGAAGATTTGAAATGTTGATAACCTTCAAGCTCTCGAGAGCTGAAATTCCTTCACTAGGGCAAAGAGTCTTCCCTTATCAGACAACATTGAAGCAGAATAAATTGCTTGCTGACACGTATCAATAGCTTCTGCCAAATTATACATGATTTAAGGCAACTAATGCGCTATGTGATGATAGCTGAGAGCAGGCATATCCCAAAAGATATATTACTTACCACCTGCTTGGACCAGATGCATAAAAATTATTCAGTACAGTTTGGGACAGCTTTGCACTTCTAAAATTATGACATGTGAATTTCGATTGAGTTTTTCGTGGTACTATGACACAATGTTCTCACTTTCTAATGCAGTTCAGAACAACAAAAAATACTACAGGATTTTATTGTGATCGTTCCAGATAAAAACTGGTTGAAAAATGAAAACCTAGTTTAGTGAAAAACTCAGAAGTTTTCATTTTGAAATTGGGGGTGGGGGGATTTTTGCAAAATTATTGCATCAAACTTTTTTTCTCAAAATCACCATGAAATGGCTATTGAAGTTTCTCATGTAGCAACACCTGGCTTTTGGTAAGAGAACATGCTTGATAAACATTAAATCATAAACATAAAACCACAGTTTTGATTTAAGAAACAATGAATTTTTTTGGCAAAAACAAAAAGTTAGATAATGCTGATTTTTTTGGTGAAAAGTGCTGGAAAAAAGGCTATTTTTTATTTAAAAATCTTATTTTGATAAAAAAAAATTGCAACCGCCTCTGTCTAAGAGCCTGGAGGATCACTGCAGTAAGGATTCATGTTTTGAACTAGTATTATTGTACTGTTGTTATAAAGGTAGCACTATTACTTCAATAGTACATAGAGGCCTCAGCTGCGACTTTGTTGCTATGCCCAGCTCTGCTACTAGCAGGCTAGATGACATTGAACATGTCATGTCCCCTTTCTGTGCCTCAGTTTCCCCATCTGTAAAACAGGGAGAATGTTAATGACATCCTTTGTAAAACACTTTGCGATCTACTGATGAAAGGTGTTGTAGAAGAGCTGGACACAACTACTATTATTTTCAACACCACACAAGAAGAAACCGTCCCTTCCCCAAAATGTGCACAATCTAAATAGACAAGCTGGGCAAAAGAAAATAGCATTCATATCCATATTTTACAGATGGGAAACTGCAGCACAGGCAGATTCAGTGACTTGCTGAAGGTCTCACAGGGAACACGAAGCAAAGCCAAGAAATGAACCTGGATCTCCTGTGGCCTAGTTCAAGCCTTAAACACATGATCCGTATTCCTCTTTGCTGCCACTCACCCTTACACCTGGAATGAAGGGACTGCCAATCTCTACAATTGAAAGATTACAATGCCCAGTATAGAGATATGTGGCTATTTTATGCTTTTCCTCTGCTAAACTAGAGGCAGTGATCTCTAGCATTAGAATAGAGGGTTGGGAGCCAGGACACCTGGGTTTTATTCCTGCTTCTGACCTCGAAGAAACCAATTTATTCTCTTAACCAAGTCACTGGGGGTCGAGTCAGATACATGCACATCGTGACCCCAGTTACTCTCCCATTGCAACTGAAGATGGGAGAGACCAAAACCGACAACACGCATGGAGACCACAATAGAAGACATCGACATAGACCAGGACATAAATGTGCCTTTCTAGGGCCTCCACCAAAGACGGCCCTCAGAATCGCCAGTTCCAACGTGGAGGCAGTTCTTTACAGAGAAGGCTGACAGTGTATCTGGTGTGAAAACAGACACCATATGTTTGCAAAAGACACACGGAGAGAAAAGAACCAGGCATCCCTGGTATGCATGCTGCTGTGAACTTCGAAAGCAGCACTTATGGCAGCGCGATACTTGTAAGTGACAAAAGACTGGTGAAAAACACTGTTACGAAACACCCTGGTGCAATGGAATTTATCATGGCTGCACTTGACCAAATAGCAGCTGTAGTTTCTGTTTCTTCAGAAGGGAGATCAGGGCAGCCACCCCAAGACTGTAGCATAGGTCAGTGCAAATGACAAGAGAGGCTGAGGAACAATCCAGGAAAACAAAGCACCTGCCAACATTCAGAAAGCGTGGGAGGGCTTTCTCTCTGAACTGGAAGAATCCATCTGTAATATCCAACAAATGTTACTCCAACAAATGAGCACTATGGAGTAATCTGTCTCTCCGGTGGAGAAGACTATCCAAAGCACATCCGTAGGGGATGTTGGACATTATATCTACTTGGGCTTTCAGAATAAATAAGCCAGTTATATAAGAGATATTTAGAACTGTTTGACTCAGATCTCTTCGGTGAAGAAACCATCGGACTTGGGGAAAATGCCTATGAGAGAGATTGGAAAGGAGCAGCCATTCAGTGGAATGTTTATTGCTAGCACTCTCGCTATTCATTGCTTGTACACGTGAGCAACCAGATTTCCCCAGCGCATGAAGACTCATTTACGTGGATGATCTTTGCATTGCCACTCAGTCAGAAAGATTTGAGGACACTGAACCCATTCGGAGTAGCTCCCCGAGTGTCCTTGGAGAATAGTTTTGCACGTCGTTCCCGAATGCCAACCCTAGCAAGACACACGCGTGCGCTTTCTGTCAGTCCAAGAAAAAACCACAGATATCGTGGGGTGAGCACCACGAACATCCGCTGTGCCTTGGCGTGACGTTCGCCTGAATGCGGACATTCAAAGAGCACGTCAAGGAGTGGGGGCAAAAAGTGAACTCCAGAAGCTTCGTACTCCAGAAACTGACCAATACTAAATGGGGAGCTGACCCCAAAAGACCCTGAGCAACCAGCCCCACCCTATGTTACTCAGCTGCAGAGGTCTGTGCCGCATTATGGTTACACTTGAGCCATGCACACAAAATTGACACTGAATGCAATCAGTAAGGGCTTGGACCCAAGTCTCAGTAGGACTTGGGCTCTGACCCACCCCTTAGCAAGGTCCGTGGACCCAAGTCCCAAGAGCTTGTTGATCTGAATCAGACTAATTTGCGTGTGGACAGAAGGGGGCTTGAGCTCAAACCTGAGTCACAGCCAGGCCTTAGCATGCAATGTAGACATACTCAAAGAGGATCCACAGCCCTTCCGTCGTGCTTGTGCCTCTGCACGGGGGTGCAGGAATCCCTTTGGCACCATGATCGTGTGGCCAGTACATTTGCAACCCATGACTCCTCACTCACCAATTGCCAGTGGTTTAAAAAATGACTAAACCTCATGCAGGAACTGTGGGTGCCCGGGTTTATTGTCAACAGGCCCTTGAAGTAACAATTACATGGGACCAAAAAAAAAAATCAACCCTGATCTAGTGGGAGAGGTTAGGATGATTTTATGGCTAACGTACTAACCTGGGACTTAGGAGATCTACGTGCAGGGTTCCGAGACCTTGGGCAAGTCAAATCTTCCCTCGACTGCTTCTCAGTCCAGGTGCTGCAAATAATGAGTCATTGATCTCTGGGAGGTGCCTTTAAACTCTGGTAACAGGCGCTGCGTTAGTAGATAGATATGGCATTAGAGCTCTAATTCAACCCTTCGTATGGGCATTGTCTCACCATCTCATTCCAACGCTCAGCAGAAGACCTACCTTCTCCATCCACTTTTACTTTGTATTTAGTCTTTGTAATTACTGACCAAATCAAACTCTTTCTAGGCAACAAGCAATCAACCACAACAGAAAGGTTGGAACCCAGCACCTTTAATACTACCACCCAGGCTGCAATCACCCAAGCTAAAGGAATCACTCCATCTGGTAGCAGCAGTAGTAGGCTATCCTTTAGCAGCTTAGCCATTAGCAAAGGGCGGAGACGCGCTGCTCACACTGCCAGTGTTTTACGCAAGGAACTCTCTAGTTGAAACCAATGGCGGCTTTGCCTGAGAAGATTTGGCCCTCTCTCTTTAATCACACTGCGCTTTCAGACCCACTTGGTATGGAAGACGAAACACCACGTGAGGTTTTTAACTAAGTCCTCAGTAAGGCCCGGGTTATTCAAACATGTGACCATGACTTTGAAACAAATCATTAGGAAAGCCTTAAAAATGAGAGGAATACAGAAGTTTGGACCAATTCCAGGGGCCAGGACCTCAACTGTGGTAAACTACCATCACCCGAAGGAAGGCAATAGGCCAGAACCTCAGCTGATGTAGAAGAAGATCGCTCCATTGAAGTGAGTGGAGTTGCATGAGTTGAAGTCGTGGCCTTTAACTTTTCAGAGTAGAGCCACTTATGTTAGGGACTAGAGGAATAGCAGTGCAATGGCGTTGGGGTAGGATCATGGTGGGACTTCGCCATTGGGTTATTCCAATTCGACACCGCTGCAGTGACATTGAAATCAGTGGAGTTACTGTGGGATAACACCGCAGTGGTGAATTGGAGCCTTTACGTGTCCCCCAAAGGCATTCGGGAGGGGATAATCCAGGATCTCATATCACTAAACTGCCGGGTGCAACATCTAGAAAGGAGGGAATGGTGCGTCGGTTGCTATCTGTGCACTGTGTCTGTTGGAATCAGCTGGTACGAAGCAGACACAGACCGGAACCAAAGTCCCAAGTCAGAGCAACCCCAGACTTTGGATAAATATGGACCCCGATCTGAATTGACAGCTTGGATCCAAGCTTGGCATTAAGTTCTGTGGGTCAGGGACCGTGTGTGTGTGTGTGTCTACTCATGATGCTACGCAAATAACAATAATTGGTTGCAGGTTCTGCAAGCAAAGCTGCCAATCCGGTTAGAACCCGTCGCCTGTCTGGCTAAGGGCTCTGGCTTGTTTAGTCTAGACAATGTGAGCTCATTGTGGCTTCTCATTCCTGATCTGCTGCACGAGTCAAGCTGGATAAGATTACACTGCAGATAAGGCAGAAAACTCAAGCAGACCCTGATGACAGGATCTTATCAAATGATGACTGTAATTCATAGACCTGCTGATTGGGACTGGGAATCCAAAGAAGGCAAATTCACGTTCCTTCCCCATCACCTCCCACCCTCCTGACATTCAGGGCTATCTACTGGAGGACATGGGCAAAACTGGCCTGAGTGGTCATCAGCAGTAGATGGAAATGTCTTCTGGAAAGGACAGGCGAGGCATGGGAGCGTCAGAGCCATACGGCTGGGTCAGTCCCCCAGCAGATGTAAGTTGGCACAGCTTCCTTGATGTCGATGGAGCTGCTCTGATTTACGCCTACTGGGGATCTGGCATTTCGTTTTAGGTGTGCACAGCAGCGCTCTTGCATACAGCAATCAATTCATCCTGCCTGAAATGCAGCCATCTCTGGGCTGGAGCGTGGAAGCCAGGGCACTGCAATGAGGGATGGTGGCAGGGAGGATATAGTGATCATGGACAGTGGGCCAAACTCCTACTCTTCTCCGTGCAATAAGATCCCTAGCCTATGGTTGAACGCAAGTCTATTTTAAAAAGACGTGCAACCTCAAATGAAAGGCTCTAAGTGATGGAGAACCCATCACCCTCCTTGGTCGTCTGAGCCAATGGGTCACTCCTAAATGTTTATCTCAATGATAGACTCTTCAAACAGGAATTATTTGGAGGAAGCCTTGTGGCCTGTGTTACACAGGAGGTCCTACTATGCACTTGTCTTTATGTACAGCGCTACAGAGCTGCAGCTGCTCTGGTACCACTGGGCCGCTGAAGCACTTTAGTGAAGATGCTCCTGCACCGATGGGAGAGCGTCTCCCGTTGGCGTAGTTAGCCCACCACCCCGAGAGGCAATAGCTACGTTGATGGGAGAAGCTCTCCTGCTGACATAGCGCTGTCGACATGGGAGGTGTGTACTACGTCACTCAGGGGTGGGGAGTTTTCACACCCCCTAAGAGACGTAGTTATACTGGTACAGCTCTGCTTTGTAAACCGGGCAATTGCAATTATCATTTCTGGTTTGCAATCTATGAATTTTTTTAACTTAAAAATGTGTCTCTTCTGGAAGGTGTATTGTTTATACTGTGGGAAATGGTGATAAATTGACTGGGCCTTTTATCCTGTTTTGAATCTACTTTAACTCTGCTGAAGCCAACACCTGCTGGAAAGTCAGAGTCGAGGAGCCAGCTGTCCTGGCTGCTGCCAAGTGGGAAGCAAAGAAGACTGCAGATACTGGAGCAAATTACGAGTTGTTTCTTCAAGTCGATTGCAAAGGATAATGGCGGCAGGGAAAGAGGGGATGTTTGGCTTTAAACATTGGACCACAAGAACTACAGAAGGACCTAAACAAATCGGAGGATTGGGCCAAAAGAAATCTGATGAGGTTCAACAAGGACGAGTGCAGAGTCCTGCACTTAGGACGGAAGAATCCCATGCACAGATACAGACTGGGGACCGATGGGCTAGGCAGCAGTTCTGCAGAAAAGGACCTGGGGGTTACAGTGGATAAGAAGCTGGATATGAATCAGCAGTGTGCCCTGGTTGCCAAGAAGGCTAACAGCATATTGGGCTAGATTAGTAAGAGCATTGCCAGCAGATCACAGGAAGTGATTATTCCCCTTTATTTGGCATTGGTGAGGCCACATTTGGAGTACTGTGTCCAGTTTTGCCTTCCCTCCGCCCCCCCCAACAAAAAGGATGTGGAAAAGTTGGAAAGAGTCCAGCAGAGGACAACAAAAATGCTAAGGGGGCTGGAGCACAAGACTTATGGGGAGAAGCTGAAGGAACTAGGCCTGTTTAGTCTGCAGAAAAGAAGAACGAGGGGGGATTTGATAGCAGCCTTTAACTACCTGAAAGAGGTTTCCAGGAAGGATGGAGCTAGGCTGTTCTCAGTGGTGGCAGATGACAGAACAAGGAGCAACGGTCTCAAGTTGCAGTGGGGGAGGTCTAGGTTAGACATTAGGAAACAGTTTTTCACCAGGAGGGTGGTGAAGCCCTGGAATGGGTTACCTAGGGAGGTGGTGGCATCTCCATCTTTAGAGGTTTTTAAGTTGTGGCTTGACAAAACCCTGGGCTGGGATGATTTAGTTGGGGTTGGCCCTGCTTTGAGCAGGGGGTTGGACTAGATACCTCCTGAGGTCCCTTCCAACTCTAAGATTCTAAGATTCTATGATTCTAACTACTCAATGTCTCCAAGGATAAGTAAAAGAGTTACCTTCCACGGATTGTCTCTTGATGGCTGGTAAGAAGGATTTTCATGTTTCAGAAAGAACTGGTTTCTAGGATTAGTTTATCTTCTTCTTAATGTTTATAGGTCATGACAGATCTAGACAATTGCAAAGGGGAGGCAGGTCGATCTATTGAAATCCCGTCATGCCCCTCCCCTCTGAAAATCAGTCGCCTTTGAGGAGTCTCAGCGTGGCCCTGCAACAGCTGTGACCCCCAAAATATTCACTTTTGTAGATTTAGGAGTGAGAGCTCTTAGCTCGTCTGCCTCCCCATGTTGCCGATGGCACCACAGTGTTGCTTGTTCCAGAGTTAGTGTGGGTAACTTTCCAAGAGCTGGAAAGGACAGGGTTTAGCTCCAGTATAGCCATACCCTAAGTACAGGACAATACCGTGGTTACATCAGCTTCATGGGACAGTGAACGCTGACTTATTCATGACACCTATCATCTAGCCCGTGTCCTGGAGAACCTCACTAATTCACCATCTGCAAACCCCAGGCTCTGTACGGTCTATACAAAAAAGTGCCTGTCTCTCGAGCCATGCATGGATCCAGCAGTAGGTGCTATAGTGAGAGCTTGCATCATGTGCATGACAGAACATTGACCAGTCCAGTACAACATAGTTTCTCAACCTGTGGTACGTGTATCCCTGGGGAACGTGAGACACAGGCAGAGGGTACACGGCAAAGAACCCAGTGAAGGGAGACGGGTGGCAGCCTCCAGCTTCTAGGGGAGGCGGGCAGCTGACGCGGCTTCCCGCCAGGTCCTACTTCCTAGTATAGATGCTGGGCGGCAGCCACTGATTTTTTGGGATGCCAGGTGGCAGCTGCCAGCTTGGGCAGCGGCCGCCCTCATCCCGCCTGGTCCCAGCGCCCAGGTGGGAGTGTGGCAGCAGCCTCTTCCACCTTGCGAGCTGGGCGGCTGCCACCCGTGCCCCGGCTCTGAACCGAGAGACAGCCTCCAGCACCCTGGCTTAAAGACAGGCAGCAGCCGCCTGCCGCCTGCCCACATCTCCAGGTCCCAGCCTGTGCAGAAGCCTCCTCCGCCCCAGCTCTGATTGGATGGCAGTCACCTACCTACCGGGCTGGCAGCCAGCCGGCAGCCACCTACAACTTTCCCACGTGGCAGCTCCCCTCCCTGGCTCAAAGCCCGGTTCCCAGAAAGCGAGATGGAGAGCCTAGCGGCTTGCCCAGTCCTGGAGCCGGGCTCTGCCCACAGGTTTACCTGTCTATTGACAATTATGACAGGCCCAGATTTTACCAGTATAAAAATCTTTCGAGGGGCCCACACAGTGTGATTTGCCCCCGGCCCACCCTCCCCTCCCAGGGACGGCCATGGGGAGTGCTGCTATCCACTCTGGTGGGCCACTATTGTGGTGGGCCTCACAAGTTGCCACCTGTGTGAGGAGAACAGCACGTGACCCCACCGTCACGCCACAGTGATTGGCTGGCGTTGGCCTTTGCTGCTATATGGAGGAAGGGGAGGAGGAAGGAGGGGAGAAACTGCAGGTGGTTTTATGATCTGCCACGGCCACACAGCACTGCAGAACTCAGAGCTCTCCTCTTTACAAGAAATACAGTCGTCCAGCGGTAAAGGGAACAAGATTGTGTATTTCTCAGAGTGGAAAATTGAGTGTTGGGGTACTTATTAACATTTTCACAAGTTGTCGGGTACTTGCTACTGAAAAGGTTGAGAAACACGGCACTATTCTCAGGAATAATAAAAAGCAAGGCACCGTTGCTGGATAAAAGTACAGTGGATGATTCAGTACCTTGCCATCTTGCTTGTGTTGCAAATTAGAACAACCTGCAATGGTCTCATAACCATTCGTGGGAAATAGCCAAGGTTTGCTGGGTGTGTATGTACATGGACATGTCACATGTAAGTCATTCACAGAGAGGGGGAGCGAGAGAGAGGTTCAGGAAGAAGGACTGCCTGAGCGCTGAAGTAGATTAGAGTAAAACAGCCACAGTTCATGGCCTTGTGGATGTCATACCTCAATACTAGCTTATGATGCCCAGGGTGCACACCTGTGCCTTGGTAAAGACATGATTGAGCAATTTCTGCTAGTGCTGGATTCTGATTCATTTTCATGCCTCCTCTTACCCTAAGGCCAAGGTGGCTTTGGCTTCTTTTCCCGACTCTTCCCAAAAGCAGTGCCAAGGGATTGGATCCTTTTCTCCGTTTAACTTCACAGATTTGGGTCCTACGTTGCACACAGCCCTCCGTTACATATTCAGGTGTACACGTGGCAGTTCCCTTCTGATTCTCTGCTTCCCTATTCATAAAGCAGGTGCTGCGTGTGTGTCATAGACTCGCGACTTCTGTTTCTCATGCAAATGTTTTATTAAACTCCATAAACCTACAGGAATGTGGTCCCTAACAACCAGGAACTAGCTCCCAAAGACAGACACTCAGACACCGTAGCAATTGCTGGTCTTGAAATAGACAGAAATTTTTCACTGACATGGGGAGGGGGTTAATTGAAAATGCCATTTTTATCAAAATTGAAACATTTGGAAAACTGTCAATTTTTGACAAAATTTTGTTTTGGGGGGAAAAAAGCCCCAAATGAAATATTTTGGTAATGTCTAAACATCCTACCTCAGCATTTTCGGAATGGAGCATTTACATTTTTCATTTCATAACTTTTCCCCCTAAAATTCATTGTTATCACTTAAAACAAAAGTCTTAAACTGTCAAAATTAGAAAGAAATGTTTCGATATTTATTGAAAAAGTGGTTTGATCAATCCGACGAATGAATGAGTGAATGAATGATTTTTGGTTTGGGGATTTCAGTTCCCAGGAGCATTTGAAATCTTGCTGTTTGCTAGAGGCTGGGACTGGGTGACTGGATGGATCACTTGATGATTGTCTGTTCTATTCATTCCCTCTGAAGTACCTGGCGTTGGCCACTATCAGAAGACAGGATTCTGGACAAGATGGACCATTGGTGTGACCCAGTACGGCCGTTCTTCTGTTCTTTTCTTTTGTTTTCGTTCCTTTTTGGAACAGAACATTTTTTGAAACTGCAGAATTTCCTGTGAACTGGTAAATCTGACTCCCGCCCAACTTTTCTGTAGACTCAGAAAAGAACATGCAGTCATGGGTCCTATCCAACTCCTCTTAAAGCCAGTAGGAATCTCTCCATTATTTCAGTGGGATTTGAACCAGACCCGAGCCATTTCATTTGGGACGTGGGACAAGAAGACATAATGAAAGACAGTGCTTTGGAGTCTGCCTGGCACCTGGTGGTTGAAGAGCTGAAAGGACAATTTGTTAATTCGCTCTATGGAACATGCTTGTTTTTCAGCATGTCCATGGCTGTTGAAGCTGAAGGGTCCCTTGGTAACTTTGAAGGACACAGAAAATACAATCCAGAGAGGGCTAAATAAAGCCCCAAGAGGAGCGCGTAAGAGCCTTTACAGTGGGTTTATAAATTTGTCCATCTGTCTTCACTCCTGGAGCTTGAGAATGGCGCCTCTCTTGGCCAGGACATTTCCAGTCCAACAGGGTGAAGTTCATTGAATGGCACTGAGTTCCCGTAAAAGAAAATCCCCTCCCAAAGTTCCAGGACTCAATCTATCCATCTGTCCGTCCATCCACTGACTTCAGTGACTTTTGGATCAGGCCACTGTCTGTGACCAGCCTTGTTGTTCCCTCGTACACCCCATCACTCTGTCTTGTCATTAGACTTATCCTTAGATTATCAGCTTCTTCATGGGTCTGGTCATTTGTCATCTTTTACAATTACATTCCCTTCTGGGGCGGGGGGGAGGAGGGGAGAATCGATCTCCTTAACATCAGACGCATGGGGCATGAATCTGAGTTAGAAACAAAGGGGAAATTCTTCGCTGCCTCCCTAAATCTGGGCCCTACCATAAATCAGAACAGCTATAGCGGCTGCCCTAATCTGCAGGCAGCCCCTGATCCAGAATTCAGAACAGCCAGAGCACAGAACACTCCGGCCACACTCTGTCTTGCCCTTACTGTGCCTCTCCCTCCCCTTGCACCGTCCAACAGCACAGTGCCCACACCACTGCTGTGCCACCACCGCAAATTCACCAGGGGGACTCACCAGGGGCTTTTTCCTTTCCCTTTATCACCCCTTTACTCCATCCGTGTAGCATAAAATGGGCCACAGCAGAAGAAAGAATTGGCCCCCCAGTGTCTAGATAGCATTGGGGGGTAGATAGTCCGGGGGGGTGTGCATAAGAAGGGCAGTAGCTAGATATGTTTTATTATTATCTTTATGATTTATGATGCGCCTAAGGCTCCAAGAGAGATTGTGCTGAGTGGTAAAAGGCAGTCCCTGCCTCACAGATCCTGCAATCAAAGGTTAAGTTGACACCTAACCGGAGGCTGAAACAAATGAGCAAGCATGGGTGGAAGGATGGGGTGAGAGAGGAAAGCCAGGCTGCTTTGTACTAGGAGGGTACAACTGGGACACAGGGGACGTGAGCTTGATTTCCCGACTCTGCTACAGACACTCTGTGTGACCCTGGGAAAATCACTTAGTCTCTCTGGGCTCATCTACAGTGCATTGTAAATTCGGGTCTGTGGGACCCGGGCTTGTGGACTTGGTATTTCCAAGCCCGTGCTTGAGGTCCACACTGCATTATAAACCTGAGTTCACAAGTCCTGGACCCGGGTCTCACAGCCGCGCTAACGCAGCCAGACTGCACGGTGCAGACCTTTTGAATGGGGCCTTTGGCTCAAGCTGCATCCATGCTGCAAAATGACAGGGCTTGGACCCGAGTCACAGTGGGACTTGGGCTCTGACCCACACCCCTAGCAGGGTCCTGGGACCCAAGTCTGAGGGTTAGCTGACCTGAGCCAGACTGATTTGTGTCTGGATGGAAGGGGGCTTGGGCTCCAACCTGACTCAGAGCCTGGTCTTAGTGTGCAGTGTAGACGTACTCTCTGTGCCTCAGTTCCCCATCTGTACAATGGGCATAACAGCACTGTGCTACCTCACAGGGGTGTTGTGAGGTTAGTTATTAAGCAGTGCGAGATGCTCAGATACTGCAGTAATGGGGCCGTGTTGGCAGCTAGCAATAGACTCCGACAGGTGAAGGACTCTGTTGGCATCAGAACTCCGCACGGAGGGAAGCAATGGCCTGTTTTATATAAGCCTCCTTTCCTCCAGGAGGGTCCCATGACCAATGAATACGAAGCACAATAACGAATGCTTTTCGCAGATATAGGCCCTTCCCTCAGCCAACCTCAAAGCACTGTGCAGGCAAACCACTCCCACAGAGTCCCAACAGCCGGGTGAGACAGGCTGCCCGTTATACAGTTGGGGAAACCGAGGCACAGAGCAGTTAAATGATTTGCCCAAGGTCACAGAAGGAGCTAGTGACAGGGCTCCCTTAGGCCTCACAGAGGGAGGAATAGATGGCAGTGTTGCTACTTTCTGGCCCAGAACAACAGCACATTCTGCTCTTGGGGGGTGGGCATGGTGTGAGGGGGGGGCTGGACCAGAGGGGTTTACTGAGAAATACTGGGATAGAGGGGAAAACTCAGCATTGTAGGAAGAGAGCCAGAGTGGAGGGGAACAGGGTAAGCGATGGGCACAAATAGAGATGAGAATGGAACAAGACATGGAAAGGAGAAAGAAAAAGCCTGGAAGGGGAACAGCAGCAGGACAAGTAGAGGAAGAAAGAAGAAAGGAGGCTGTCTGGCTAGTTGATAGGTCTGGAAGGCAAGCAGGGTGAGAAGAAAGCAAGTGTGAAAAATGGATGGGGGGCGGGATAGGCAGCTATATAAGACAAAACCCCGAACATTGGGATTCTCCCTATAAAATTGGGACATCTGGTTACCCATGAGTCAAGTATCATAGAAGATTAGGGCAGGAAGGAACCACAGGAGACAATCTAATCCAACCCCCTGTTCAAATCATCCTAAGAGATGTGGGTTCTATTTCTGATTCTGCCACCGGCCTCTTTAGTGACCTTGGATAATCACTTCTCCTCAGTTTTCTCCTCTGTAAATTGGGGGCAATAGTACAGGTTGGCTTCCCATGGAAATGAAAGCTCCTTAAGATCCTGGCTGGAAACAGCAGCGTGAATTTATTATTATTAGACGAGCAAAGGAAGGGAACTGGCGGACGGAGAAAGCGTCACTTTCACATGCTCCCGGCTGCCTTGAGCCTTGGTTCCCCAGAGAGCTTTATCATCACAAAAGGCTTTTCTGGCTGGGCTGGGGTTTTGTTAGGTTTTTCCACCTGTCTTTTCCAATGACAAGTAATAAGAGTTTAAGCAGAGCACACAAAACGCTGCCTTTACTCGAACAAATCCTGACAACAATAGGGAGAGAAAAAGGAAACCTTGCTTTCTGAGGCAAAGACGGTGACTCATGTTCGATGCATCCTTCCCAATTTTCATCCCCGTGATGGATGCCGGCGAGCCCCCAGGCAGCAGCATCCCCGTACGTGTCTGCATGGGTTCACCCTAACCCGCACCATGGGGGTAAAACATACCACGTCCTCAACAAAGCGGCAGCTCCCTGGTGGCTCGTGTGCTGAAAATCCAGGCCCGCCCCTTGTTCCTCCCGCCTCGGTTGTTTTGTTTTTCTGCGCAGACACGTTCGAAAAAGCGAGGGCCAGGGAGACGCTTCAAAGCAGAGGCTTTTACAACTTAAGCAACGCGTGACCTCTGACCCGCCCCTCCATAGGGGAGCAATAATTGTTGACAGGGCTGGAAAAAATGTTCTCATTGTGAACGTAAACAGGCGAGAAGGAGCTGCAGCTCTGCCAGATGTTACTGGGAAATGTTTAGGATCGGAGTCAATGTATGAAATTTCCATCACATTTTCATTAATCCAAAAAAAAAAGGCTTCTGGGTGCTGGATTCTTTTCCTTGTTGTCAGCACCGAACTTGAAAGCAGCCGTCAGTCATATTCCACCTCCTTTTCTTTTTCCTTTGAAAATGATTATTTTGGGGATTTAAAAATGAAAGCCGTGTTTATTGCGGGAATGCTGGGCTTGAAAGAAGCTGTCGTGTCTATTTTCTTATTTTCCCTGCACCTTTCCTTCCCTCCCACTGGCTTGTGAGCCCTGTCCTCGCACTGCCGAGACCTGACTCACCCAGGCTGGGATTACTCGAGGGAGTAACTGTCCGGCAGCATACGGGATTCAAGGTTGAGCCCTAGCTCTGTAACTGCCCCCCAGCAGGTCTGACAAAGCTGTATGGAAATTGCGAGCACCGGACTTGTTCTGCAAGTGCACATCAGATCATATGATGGCTGTGTACTCGTGTTGCTTAATACACTGCTGGAAGGCGCTCTGCAGCCATGCTAATCAGTGTGGTATCAGAACAGATACAGAATACAACAGATTCTGATGTTACAGCTTGCTCAGCATCCACCCATTCCAGCCTTTCCTAGCTCTTTGGCTAACGAGGGCAGTGAAGGCCATTAAGCCTTTCTCAATGGCCTAAACTCTATCAAGCTGTCTAAGCCCATCAGGTCTATTTTCAGGGTCTGCCCCAGTCTCATAGAATCATAGAATATTAGAGTTGGAAGGGACCTCAGGAGGTATCTAGTCCAACCCTCTGCTCAAAGCAGGGCCAACCCCAACTAAATCATCCCGGCGAAGGTTTTGTCAAGTTGCAGCTTAAAAACCTCTAAGGATGGAGATGCCACCCTCTCCCTAGGTAACCCATTCCAGTGCTTCCCCACCCTCCTAGTGAAAAAGTTTTTCCTAATGTCCAACCTAGACCTCCCCCACTGCAACTTGAGACCATTGCTTCTTGTTCTGTCATCTGCCACCACTGAGAACAGCCTCGCTCCATCCTCCCTGGAACCCCCTCCAGGCAGTTAAAGGCTGCTATCAAATCCCCCCTCATTCTTCTCTTCTGCAGACTAAACAGGCCTAGTTCCTTCAGCCTCTCCTGATCCTGCACTGTTCTGTACAATTGACCCGTCCCATGGTTTTCAAAGGTGCCTAAGGGAGTTGAGCACCCATGCCCATCTCCCACGGGGAAGCTTCTCAGCTCCTAGATTTCCATCTTCAGGAACCACTCTCCTGAACGGGGCATGAGCTGTCTGCCCCGGAGAAGCAGCTTTCCTGGGGGCATGTGGGACAAGCTGGCATGCTGCTGCTCTGTGAAACACTCACAGGTAACCTAACTCAGCGAGAGCTGGGCCCCGGGGCAGGGTTTCTCTCTGCAGCGGCCCACCAGGGCATGGCTCACCTAGCCCCAGCTCTCTGCTGGTGTGTCAGCGGCTCTGTGAGGTTCACGGCAATAGTGCTTTGTCCCTCCAGCCAAGCCACACTTCGGTCCTACCCCGTCTGAGGTTTTAGGGCCCTAGGGAAATCAGGAACCAAGGAACCACAACTCAGAAGGGATCGTCCAACGAACCTTCAATGAGCCTCTGCCCTTCAATTCAGGGCTTGTCTTCAACCTCTCCACACATTACTGATCCCCCCAGGGCCTGGCCATTCCTTCTGTCAGGTGGTTTGTCCGGCTGCTAAGCCAACTCAGAGCACAACTACACTTCAAATGGTGCACGGGCGCAGCTGCGCCCCGGTAGCGCTCTAACGAAGGCGCTGTGTGCCGACGGAGACAGCTCTCCCGTCACCACAATTAACCCACCCCCTGAGAGGCACTAGCTGTGTTGATGGAAGAAGCTATCACTGTTGCATCCACAGACTCTCTTTCGCCTTCTTGTTGCCAGCGTGGGCCCTCTCGGTCCTGCTGCAAGTGGCTAATCCCCTTAGGCCTGTGAGAGAATTCCAGCCTACGTGTATGGGAGTTCTCATGGGGAATGGCTGGAGATTAGGAGGCTGGATGAATTTTGCTACATTACTCCAGCATCTTTAAGCAACATAAATGACTGAGCCCTGTGTGTCAGGGATTTTGCACCATCTCCTGAAGCAACTGGAGATGCTACCCTTCCCAGCTGTTCAGTTCCCCTCTCCCACTCAGTGCCCCGCATGTCACTGGGCTTTGGTATGTCAGCCTCACCCTGTTCCCATTTTCAGGCATTGCTCTCCAGGACAGGACAGAAGACGTCTCTCCACAGAGAAAGACAGGCACAGGGGATTGGGACAGAAGACTGGCAAGCCAGAGTCTTGGGGCCCTATACCAGAACTTAAACAGTGGCTTAAATAGCAGGCAACATGGAGCTTCTCCTGAGCTTTTTTAATGCCTTGGTGGCCTCCCAGTGTAATCCAGCCCAGCAAGCAGCTGTTCTTCTCTTTCTCCCCTAGAGTGTGGCCATGCTTCTTGGGTGGCCGATGACTGTGGGTTGAACCAGGGTGGGTGCGGTCTCTGTGTTTGCAGGGGCCAGAGGCAGAGGGAAGAATAGGTGTGGGAAAGCTAGAGGACGTTGTGGGGAAGCAGTACAACCCATGCAGCTGGGGAATTGGGGAATTTGCCATGGATTATCTGTAATGACTCCTCCCTGACTTTCTCCATCCTGCCAGGTACGAGCTGCCTGTGTATAAAAGTGGGCGTGTTTCATATTTTACACTGGCAGCTTTGCACCGCTCCAGTTTACGCAGGGGAGAAGACAGCCAAGGAGGGGTACATGGCTTGGTTGCCTATCGGAAGCAAACTGCTCCAGAGCTCACACAACAGACCAGAACCGCAGTGGAATAAATTAGCCTTGCTCCATTGACTTCATTAGAGCCATACTAATTTAGACCAATTGAGGACCTGGCCTATGAATATCTGAAGTCTCTGTATTGTGCTTTCTCCCCAGGAAGTGGAAGGGTTATAGATTTAGAGAAATGAGGGGGCACAAGTCTTTACCACCTAATGACTCTTTGTGGACCTCATATGTCCACATCACAAACACATGGAACCAGATCCTCAACTGGAGTAAATCCATTGCCGTCAATGGAGGCAGGGAGAACCTCAGCTGGTGTAAATTAGCATAGTTCCCTTGGGGACCAGGGCTATGGCACTAATTTGCCTTGCTGAAGGAAATCTCCACAGAGGCTCCAAAGAAACAACTGGCCACGGAGGCTGAAGTGCCCCTTTTGTCTCTAGGGGAGGTCCCTCTTAGTCAAGCCTATTACACAATAGGCTATGGCTACTGCTCATTTCTGCAGTATCTCCGCTGTGGATGAGTAGAGCGTTCATTCTCCAAAGCTACTAGCACAGCACTGGAAATGGGTTTTTTCGGAGCAGAGGGCCAGGCAAGTCTTAGAACTTGGATTAGGTTGAATGAGCACCTAATAGTTTGGATCAGAGCGCAGATCATGCCACAGTATCCATCACACCGAAGTTTGGGGTGGTTTGGATCCAGCGTCTTGTTTTTCCCCATCTCTAATTCACTTCCTTCCTACAAAAGATCCCAAAACTGGGCTCCGATCCAGCCAGAATCCGCAAGAATCTTAACTCCCAGTGAGGCAGGTGATGTGAGGGTTTAGCACCTTATCTGATAGGAAGCTCTGCCCACCTCCCCAGGCTGGAGATGGGAATCTCTTTGTCACAGTATTTAGAGAGTCTGTCTCTGGCCTCCCTCCGAACACGGCAACGTGGATGGAAAATCACAGAAGGAAAGAACTAACCGGATTCTATTGACCCTCTGTCACGGTGCACGCTACTCGCCGCTGTTGATACTGGACACGTGATCAGCATGGATATTAATGAGACACGGTATGCCCGATTTGCAGATTACTAAGGTTTAATGTGTTGTTGGAGACGCAGGACAATTTGAGTTGCTTGACCACTGTCCTACAGGCCTAGCACAGCTTCAGTTACTTGCTTGGCTATTCTGACCCCTGTAGCATGACATCTTCCAGCTGACAAAAATAAATAGGACTACCAAGTAACCTTAGAGATGTCTCAGTGTCTGCATACCATGGCACATAATAAAAAAATACAAATACTGTACGCTTGCAGCTGCACGTAAATAATGGTGCTGGTAACAAGTTATCCCTGAATGGGTGGGGGGAGCGGAAGGGCACTGTTTCATTGCAAAGGGGCAAACTTTTACTCCAGCCTTCCTATCAACTGCTGTTGGCACCCCCTTCTGGCAATTCTGGGGATTAGCTCCACCCCATTCAGCCCCCCGCTTTGCAGATCTTCCGCTCCTGGAATCGCAGGACGGCTGCTTCATGGCTTGGCCCTCTGGCCAGGTCTCTGTGATTTCCCCTTCTGGTGATGGTAGGGGGGGGTCTTTCAAAGTCTCCCTCCACAAGCAGCATCAGGCTGTCTTCATGCCAGCTGCCCAATGCCACTCCCACAGTCTTCCCATTCACTGCCCAAGCAATGCCACTCTACAGTGGATGGTAGGGGAATCCAGGCTCGGGCTCTACTCTGTGTTCCAGTCCAGAACCCTCCATTACTTCCTACTCTGCTTCTTTAAGCTCACCATTACCATCCTTCCTACTCAGACCCTTAACCTGTAGCCTACTAGCTAAACCCTTTCTCATGGGTTCCTAGCCCTTCTCTCAGGGTTCCTGTCTGTTTCCTCAGCAAGAGAGACTGCAAACTTCACTGCTGCTGCCCAAATAGTTGTCAGCACCCTGGCTTTATAAAAACCCCACCTGTTCCCTCACAGGTGATCTTCCCCCTGATTAGCACCCTCCATACATAACAAATCTCCCCTGTCTGCAGCTTAATTGGCTGATTGGGGCCTGCCTGGCCTAATGCAACACTTCCAGGGCCAGATTGGAGAGCACACCCCCATCACACCCTCTAACAAGATGCAGCTTGAGCTGTGGACGACGTTTTGGTTCAGTTTTTATTTTATCCAACCCAGTTTAACCCACTGTGACCTGCAAAGTGAAAAACAAAGCGTGGCACGTTTGTCCCTTCTTTGCTTCTTTCAGGGGCCTAACAGAGGAATCAAAAGAGCCTATTACTATCCTTTTTATGTTGTTTCTCTCTCTCTCTCTTTTTTTTTTTTTTTTACACCAGAAATATTCAGAATGTCAAGGCTTCTCTTCTCTCATCATTTTTTTCCTGGAAGGTTCTTTGAACTGGCTGACGGTAGTTTTCTCAGACTTTGACTGACCAGAAAAGTTGCTGAATCATTAACAAAGAGAATTTTTCTCCCAAGAGTTTGTCAGGCCTTTCAGTTAATGAAATAAACAAAAAGCGTTTTAAATAGGGTGGAACAAATACACTGCCCAGTTCAATTAACAGGCTTTGGTGTGGTCAGAAGTTTAAGCATTCGCCAATTGTCCATGCAGTTTTCCAGAACAGGCAAAACCTGAAATTTTAATGTAAAAAATAAGCAAAAAGTCCTATTTAAGACAAAAAAAATTCAGACTTTCATATAAAAAAGCCAAAAATGGCACAAGCAGGTCACCTTTAAATGAGCATCTTTTACTGGTGATGTCTTTGAGAAAACTGGAGTGCGAGGAGCAGGGATTAACTCAGTGTGAATGAATCATCCCCCGCTGGGAGCTAAGGGTCTCAGCAAGTGTCTATTCAGACAAGGCGGAGGAAAATACAGTGGGAAATAGGAAACTGAACACAAAAGGGAGAGAGCTAAGAAAGGAGGAGCAAGTCCCGAATCACCCAGTCCTACCTGCTCTGGCCAACTGCAGATGAGCCACGTAGGAACATAGCATCGGCCCACAGCATCCGAGAAAGAATCCAGGTCTCCCAGCAAAGCACTTGCCGTTCCAGTTGGGAACACGTCATGACGTGCAAGGAAGAGTCAGGCCTAGCACGTGCCTATGGCTGGTGCCTAGAGAGAGTGCAGCTGAGTAGGAGGTTGCTGTGGGGCCGTCACTGTCCGTTCTGTTTTACAGGTGGTGGATTGGACTGGGGCCCGTTTAAGCATACCCCTTTCCCCTCGGTTTGTGGGTGGATTTTAGAGCCGGATCCTCAGCTGCGATGTAATTTGGGGCAGCTCCAGTCAACGATGCTGTGGTGATTTAGGGTCCAGCCCTTGATGCTCATGAAAGTGGGAGCGAATCGCCCTGGCTGGCGTTAGGCCTGGTCTAGGCAAGCGCTGTGCCGTCGTCACACACGCTGTGCTAACGCACTCCACACCTGCTGCCCCCCTGCTCTCCCAGTCCTGAGCCTCCCCCAGAGATCTGCGAATGCACCTCGACCCTGACCCGTTCAGCTCTCCCGACCCACCTCGGCCCTTTGCTGTGAGAGTCCTGGGGGCGCGGACGGCTCTGCCAACGCGGCTCAGATCTGACCTGCTCCCGGCCCGTTCCAGGTCTGGTTTCCCCTACATCTCTGCTGATGTCCTGTGGAGTGACGCCGTAGGGGTTTCACACCGAGACGGGCCAGAACCTACGGAAGTCAATGGCAAGACTCCCATTGACGTCAGTGGGCACTGGGTCATTTATTTCTTCTGAAAAGGCCCCTGCGCCTGATCAAATATGGACTCACATCAGCTCGATACGTAAAATATACACGGCCAGACCCTCACCTGCTGTAAACCAGGGTAGATTTACCAAAATCAAAGGAGCTATCGATCAACCCTCATGTTACTTATACGGCATTTACTTATCCTGTCCCTGCACGTTATGTCCGTCTGTCCTAACTTGCAAAGACCTTGGTACTCCAGTCGCGTCCCCCTCCCCGATAGCTCTGCCCCTATACTTCAAGCCTGGCCTACCACTGCGCTCCACCCCAGCTCGGCCAGCCCAGCTCGACCCTGACCTGGAACACGCCATGTTTCCTGAATGCTAGGCCTCTCCTCGCACGGGCTGCCCACTGGCCAAACTGGAGACGGTGCTGGATGGACACGAGGGGCAGAGTCAACCTCCGCTTTACTCCTTCCTTAAATCAGCTTCCAGAGCAAGGCGACATCAAAGGCGAACGTGACCCCCGCGACCTGCTCTCTCACCCCGTGATGAGCCCCGGAATAACAACACTTAGCTCTTACACGGCCCTTTTCGTCGTTAGACAGTGAAGTGCTTTATCAAGGAGCGGGGGTGAGGGAGTCAGAATCATTATTCCCATTTCGCAGATGGGGAAACTGAGGCACGGAGGCCCACCCGAGGTCACACAGCCAAGCGCTGCATAGACTCCAGCACTTCTGGGTCCCAAGCTGGTGCTCTAACCCCTCCTGACGACGCTGCCTCCGTGAGCAGGTTACACAGAACTGCGACGGACCAAAGTCTAGAGCAACACTGTGGCTACAACCTGCACTGGGGGCTTGCCTGTTCCTAGGAGTATGGTGCCTGCCGTTGTCCCAGTTCACCCAAAAGCACCAGGCACAGGACCTGGCTTGTGTCTGGCCACAGTTTTAATAAGGACAGGGAATTCCTTGGATTCGCTTTCCCCTCTTTTTTACAGACACAGGGCACCGCGGAGACATTAGCCACTCTTGGCTTGAAGAAGACACAATTTGCCAGACTGGAGCGGACTCTAAGCCCATCCAGCCCTGTACCCTGCTTCTAACAGAGTTCACTAGACGGCTGGGCCATTCCCCAATTCTCTTTTCATCTCGCTGCCTGTGCCATGCTGCACACGGACAGTGTGGAAATCCCTCCTGACCCCTAAAGGAGAGCAGCTGGTGCTCAGAAGCTTGAAGCTCGATCAGCTTACCCTGCTCTTCGGTTGGCTTGCTACAACCATTGTTAATGGCCTTGAAACAACCCAGGAACAAGGTGGGTGAGGTAATATCTGCCCAGCCCTGAAGCAGAGCTCTGTGTAAGCTCCAAAGCTTGTGTCTTTCACCAACAGATGTTGGTCCAATAAAAGATATTACCTCACCCATCTAGTCTCTCGAATATCCTAGCGCGAAGACAGACACAACAACACAGCAAACATTAAACAATCCAGTCCTTTCGCAGTGCCAGCCAATAGCATCTCTCTCAATAACCTCCGGTGGCAGCGAATACCTTCCCGTGACTACGCAGTGCCATTGCCTCTGTGTTGGTCCCAAGCCACTAAAGAGATAAGGTGGGTGAGACGGTATCTTTTATTGGACCAGTCAAAGATTTTACCTCACCCACCTTGTCTCTCGAATACCGTGACTATATGATGCATAAAGAGTGACAGTCAGTTCAAAAAACAAGTGATTCTCAGTGTCTGTCTGAAGAAGATTTGGGAGAACTTCTTTCTTTGGTGAAATTCTTTCCTTAATAAAAAGGTGGTTAGGGTCCCGATCCTGCTTAGTCATAATACACTTGTGCACTTTGCAGTGTAGAGTTCATGTCTGATGCTGCCCTCCACTGGACGCAAGTGGAACTGGTCTAATGTGTTTCATAAGCTCTGTACTACTGTTAACCAGGGAAGATTCTCCTTTAACTTTAGGAATCCTGAGTTTTTGCAGGATTTGGGGTCCATCAACAGGAAGTTCTGACTGGCTGGGTGTGCAGCCCCATGACAACCTGGAAGTCTCCATACGGCCATACATGTGTTACTCTTAGCGTTTTTCATCCCAAAGTGCTATAGAAATGTACGGCTAAGTGCTTTGCTGGCGTGAATTCTATTGACATCAGTTGAGTAAATGCCAGCAGAGACCTGGGCCCTTGAATACAGGGACCACTTTATCCACCACTGAAATTAAGCCCCATCCGGATGACAGGGAGCAGCTAAGGACCTGTTTCAGCAAAAAAACTAAACTGCACGCTTAATGTTCAACATGTGAGCAGTGCCCGTGAAGTTCCAGGGTCCTACTCATGAACTTAGCGTTAATCATGTGCGTGGGAGTTTATCTGAACAGAGATGGGATCATTCATGCGTTTAACGTTAAACTTGTGCTTAAGTGGTGTGCGGAATCAGGCTCTAAGAAGAACATGACCCAGCATTATATGTGCATTCTCCTACACAGTTGGTATTGCAGGGGCGTTTACAGAGGCAGTGGCCATAACCTGGTATTAACGCGAGCTGGAATTCGGCTGGCTTACTGGCACAAAGCTCCTCTACGTTTGCATAAAGCCCATCGGCTCTTGAAAGCCAAAAGTCCCATTTTCAGCTGGATCTCTTGCAGCATGGCCCTCCTCCCATTGTGCTGAAACAGCGCTGAGTCAGAGGGAAGATTGCCACTTTTTGACTCATCATCTCAGCTCTCGGCAGCAGATAGGTGTTCCCAGGAGGGCTCGCATGCAAGCATTCACCCAGCCTGACCCTACTTAGCTCGGCTCGGGAGAGCCAGAAGGATCATGGCAAGACGTTCTGATGTAAGCAAGCAAAGCACTTCGCCGGGAGAGGGAAACAAGACGGCAGCCTGAAAGAATTAGTTGCTTAATAGCTCCCTAGCAAGCCCTCCTGGCACAAACCCTAACCAGAGAGGCTGTCTGCATGGTCAGGTCTACGGCAACTTCGCCTACACCCAGTTGGGTTAAACTGACCTTTGAGTCATTTCTTTTATTGGTTGATTCATTTTTATTTCCCTGTCTTTAGTCACGGGAATTCAGTAAAGACTGTGCATAGGGATAAATCAACATGGTTCCTACATGTGCTAGGAGACTTATTCACTCCCCTGAGTTAACGATAACACTTCGCCACTCTCTGCCCGACCTAAAATCCTCTGATGTCTTTAGGAGTCTTTCCATTGGCCACACTGGGTTTTGGAATAGGACCCTTGAGCGCCATTTGTCCAGAGATCCTCAAGTGCTTTGTAGATAAGAGTGACTTACGCCTAACAATAGTAATCATAACAATTTGTATTGTGGTAGCATCTGGGAGCCCCCGTCATGGACCAGGACCCGGCTGTGCTAGGTGCTGTACAAACAAATAACAAAAAGACATTCCTTCTCCCCAAAAGCTTGTAATCTAAGGGTATATTTATATTGCAACCGCAAGGTGTGATTGCAACTCAAGCTGATGTGCCTGATATGCTAACCTGGTTACAGAAGCACAGTAGCCTGGGCGTCGGCACAACGGAGCTCCATGAGTGATCACCCGGGGCTGCAGGAAGGTTTGAACAGCCCATACTGAAGCTCTCAGCTGCTGTGACTTCTCTGCTCCAATGCCCAGGCTAGCTAGATTAAAGCTAGTTCAGGTATGTCTCCTCGAGCTATACTCACACCCCGTAACTACAGAAGAGACTCTGCATTTCTTTGCAACTTCCCGGAGGCTGGGCTCACATCCCCTTCTGCGATTGTACAGCTCCAGGCGTGCCGATTTCTAAATGCATGTTAAAGTAATAAACCTAACAAGTGCCCTGCTTGGCAGGTCTTACCCCCCTTTGAAAGATGGCACAGAGAGGCAACGTGCCTTATCTGCAAGGTCACCCCGTGGGAGTGAGGTCAGCAGTATGAAGAAAAGTACTCAAGGGTCCTCACTGCATCCAGTCTTGTTGCTCCGATCATCTGGCCATAATGGCCTTTCTATTTAAATTCAATTATTCACAAATCAAATTAAATTAAAAACACCTCATGGACCATCTGAAGTTGCTATTAATTATTCCTTTTGGGGGAGGCTGCTAATTCAATGGGCTGTGGGCACATAAATACAGCCATCTGTGGGAACGAAAGCCAGGATTCTCGTCCCCTAAAGACCATATCTTTACCATGTGAGAGGAAGGTACAGCCCTACCAGTTATCCTTAGGCAGCAGTTACTGAGATGTAGCAAACACCTAGAGAGTGTCAAGAACATTTGTCACAAAACGTTGTCAAATTGTTCCTCTTTCATGAGTTTGAAAAGCTCAAAACCAGGCAAATTTAGACGATTGCAATCTTTTGCAATCAATATTTTACTTGATACATTCTTCTTCTTCAGTTCCAGTCCTAAACCATTTTGCAGCACTGCTAACAGGTGGTATGTTTCACCCTAGAGGTGGCTGCATTTCAGGGGTAGATGAAGTGAGCCTTGTATATCTATATACCTCAGTGTGCTTTGCTTCAAGGGCCGCTTGACGTTCTATGGAGTGAAAGGGGATTTCCATATGTAAACCCACTGAAGTGCAAATCACATAGGACTCCTGAAATTTCTGGCAGGCGTGCGTCAGGGCTGAGGTATGT
The DNA here is from genome assembly GCA_007922155.1 of Mesoclemmys tuberculata. Classification (NCBI taxonomy): domain Eukaryota; kingdom Metazoa; phylum Chordata; order Testudines; family Chelidae; genus Mesoclemmys; species Mesoclemmys tuberculata. The sequence goes on along the minus strand of ML675603.1, from coordinate 4,273,736 downwards.
TTTCCTAGGGGGATTTTAATTGTAACAGTGGTGTAATGCCCAATGTGGGAAGACGTGCTTTAGCCAGGCCATACCTTTCACTCCTGTTTCAGCATCATAAACCTAGACCTTAGGGAACCTAATCCTTGTAAAGACAGGTTTGTAGCTCACCCCAGCACCGAATCCAAATATTTATGCACAGGATGTTAGAGGAGGCTCACAGCATACACTGGGGCCTCCCATTTCTCCTCATTCACTGCCTTCGTGTGAGGGGCTCAGCTTCACCTTTGGAAAGTTTTACGGCAAATTCATGTCCTGTCCCCTCCTTGAGGCCTCTTTGCTGGGCCTGCCCACAAGACTGGCAAATCGGGACGCTTCTGTGACAACTGCCTTCTAGGAAGTGAACTGCGACTTACCAACCTCATGGCAAGGAGGCCACTTACGGTCATTAGGACCACGGACTCTATAATGGCCAGCTTAGGTGTGTCACCACTGAAATCACGCACACCTCCAGCCCGAGCTACAGAACTGAACTGGTGCTCTAGGCCCAGCTTATGCATGCATGGCTGAAGGGTTCTGTACCAGTCACGCTTGGAACCACGGCAGTATTTGCCAAAGGTATTGTCCTAAACCATTTCTGTTGCAATGCCTCCTGGGAGAGACATCATCTATCCCACAGCTCCCAGTACACCTCTTGGAAAGAATGGACACTGGGAGGTTTTGAAAGGCTCCTGGTGCACTGTGGGACAAGAGCAGGAGGGCTACGTGAACTACGGTTATGCCAATGCCCTCTCTCCATGTTGGTACAGACCGAACTGGTGGTCAGAAAGTCTCCACCCACTTCTGTGGGCAGATGCCACGGGTTCGACAATCATTCTAGAGGCACCACACCGATCTCGGGACAGTAAGCTGCTCTGGTGGACATAGCAACCCGCGTGGAACTTGAATGAGGAGCACACGTTGCTGGAAGGAAAAGCATGGAGGAGGCATCCACAAGTCACCCTGTGTGCTCAGAGCTAGAACACTGGTTGCAGCCTCTCTGGTTAGACACATGCCGTCCTCTCACATTATCCCTCAGCCCATGGTATAAGAAAATGTGCAAACAAGGCCTAGCTAGTAACCATTTCTAAGGCTGTAAGTTCCTTTGGAGAGGGACTCTTTTTATTCTGTGTTGGTTATCACACAGCTGATCAGCAACAGGTTCCTGGTCCATGGCTAGGGCTTCCAAGGTCTCCTGCGGCACAAGTAATAAATAAGAATGACAGCAACAGCAGATCAGACACGGGGGAAATGACTTTGAGAAAAAAACCCTGAAAAGTCAAAGTCTTTGTTTTGCAGTGTTCCAAACCGAACCATTTCCCATGTGCCCTAATACCCGGCTGCCTTATTATTTATGGGGTTCTTTGTCAAAACGAAGACTGAAATCATCTTAATTGCTTTCTGTTTTCCATTTACTCTGTGCCTCACTTCCCCAGCTGTACCGTTGGGCTCATAATACATCTGCCAGCCACCCTTTGTCTTGTCGGTTTGAATTGCAGCTCTCCTCTGGGCAGGAACCATCACTCTGTGTCTGTACAGCACCTTGAACAAGCAGATCCTCTGGGAGCTACTGTAATGCAAATAATAGTAATGAGACCCAGGGCTCCGCTCTTCCTCTTTCCCGTGGTGACATCATTCATTATAGCTGCTACGCTTGCCCCCCTGGCATCTCACAGCCCTGAAAATCCTGAGGTTTGGGATGGATCCCTGAAAATCCCTTCTCCCAAGCGTGGAGATATGTAGAATCTGAGGAATTAGCAATGGAAAAGCTCCCCTGGTCCATCTCTCTGCCAGAGGAAGAGAGTTCCTTGCAGTAACTGGCTAGCATTTGAGACAGTCTTGCAAACTCAGTTTAGGCAGGTGACATCTCTCTGTGGCTCTGTCACTTTCCGATAACCATGGCTCCTGCTTCATGGGAAATTACTGCCTGAACATGCAAACCCAATGGGCCCGTTCTCCCCCCGTCCCACCTTTTTTTTGACTTTGGCATCTCACTTATCTGTCAAATCCTTTCTCACTTTTGTCAATGGACTAGGGCTCAGCTTCATAACCCTTTCCGCCTGCGACTCTCGGAATCGTTTGTTCATGTGGCTGGCATGCTAGCCTGCGAGAACGGCTGCAAACCCCATAGAGCTGGGCTGGAGTTCCTCTTGCTGATGAAATGGCGTGACTTCCAGAGTTTAACCCCCAGTTCGGTATCTAAAATGTGAAAGACTCAAGGTCTGTCTACACTGCAATTAAACACCTGCGGCTAGGCCGTGCCAGTTGATTCACACTCCTGGGGCTCAAGCTAAGGGGCTGCTTAATTGCAATGTAGGGCAGTGAAGTTCAGGCTGCAGCCGAGATCTGGGACCTCCCACCTCACAGGCTCCTAGAGCCTGGGTTCCAGCCCGAACCAAATATTTACAGTGAAATATGGCAGCCCCCAGCCAGAGCCCCAGTCAGCTGACACAGGCCAGCCGTGGGTGTTTAATTGCAGTCCACTTCCAGTCCATCACAACACCCCTCCGACTCCTTTCCTGACTGTTATGCCACAGGATTAAGACAATAATTTTGTTGGGCTGAGTTCCAGATTTTAGACCAATGTTTAGCAAAGGGAGAACAACCACTATTACCAACAAACTAACAACAACATCAGGAGATTGTGCAGCACTGTTTGCCCACCAGGGTGTTTAAAACTTATCAAAGGGTTCTCTTCAGCCACCACTGAAAGGCAGCCACCTCTGAAGTGAAAAACAGCAGCTGTTTAGAAGTTTGGGAGAGGCAATGCAGACTTTCACAGCCAGTTAAAATCAGAGGGAAGGACGTCTTGGGGTTACTATAGGTCCTGAAGGCTCAGGTTTTCTATAATTAATATCAAGGGCTAACAATGAATTCCTTTCTTAACTGGTTTATCTCTACCACTGTTATCATTATTACTTAGTAGTATAAAGTACTCAAGCTAGTTAAGTCCATAGCAGACTGCAAAGAGATACGAAGGGATCTCATGGGTGACCAGGCAACAAAATGACAGATGAAATTCATTGTTGGTAAATTCAAAGTCATAAAGGTTGGAAACCATAATCCCAGCTGAAAAGTTCCAGAGGGGGAGCCGTGTTAGTCTGTATACAGCAAAAACAATGAGAGTCCTGTAGCACTTTAAAGTCTAACACATTTCTGCAGGCATAAGCTTTTGTGGGCTGTAACCCACTTCGTCAGACACATGAAATAGAAATCAACTAGGGGGTATATATATACATCCAAGGGTAAGACAAGGAGGAGGGTAGGTGTTACCAAAGTCCCTTCAGTTAGAGTAATGAGGCCTATTCACAACCATTGATGAGAAGGTGAGAATGTGTGAACAGTGACAATTGCTTCTTGTCATGAGAGAACCATTCCAAGTCCCTGTTCAGATCCAGTTTGATTGTATCAAGTTTGCAGATCAGTTCCAGCTCTGCAGTTTCTCGCTGAAGTCTGTTTTTGAAGTTTTTTTGTAGAAGTACTGCAACTTTCAAGTCAGCTACAGAGTGTCCTGGGAGATCGAAGTGCTCTCCGACTGGTTTATGGGTGTTCCCATTTTTTATGTCTGATTTGAGTCCATTTATTCTTTTGCGTAGTGACAGTCCGGTTTGGCTAATGTACATGTACATTGTACATGTACATTGCCGGCACATGAGGGCATATATCACATTAATAGATGTGCAGGTGAATGAGCTCCTCATGGTGTGGCTGATGATGGGATCTAAATTAGCTTTCACCATTCAAGAAGAGATCTTGGCGTCATCATGGGTAGTTCTCTGAAAACATTCACTCAGTACACAGCAGCAGTCAAAAGAGTTAACAGAACGTTAGGGACCATTAGGAAGGGGATAAATTATAAGACAGTCAATATCATAATGCCATCATATAAATCCATGGTATGCCCATACCTTGAACAGTTCTGCTCGCCCTTCTCAAAAAAGATACATTAAAATTGGAAAAAGGACAAAGAGGGGCAAGAAAAATGATTAAAGGTCTGGAATAGTTCCCATGTGAGGAGAAATTAAAAAGATGGGGACTATTCCTATTAGAAGAAAATGACTAAGGGGGACTATGACAGAGGTGTATACAATCAAGAATGGTGTGGAAAAAGGTGAATAAGGAAACGTTAGTGACTCCTTCACACAACATGAGACCCAGGGGCCACCCAATAAAATTCATAGGCAGTAGGTTTAAAACAAAGAAAAGGAAGTGCTTCTTCACACGACGCACAGTCAGCCTGTGGCACTCGTTGCCCAGGGGAGGTTGTGAAGGCCAAAAGTATAACTGGGTTGAAAAACTAATGAGATAAGCTGATAGAGGACAGGTTCCCTCTCCTTCCCCCCTGGCTTGCTGAGCAGAAGTCTCGGGGGGCACTTGACCCCTGCAGTCCTCCCCTATGAGATGCCTATGGCCATGCTCTGGGTGTCCCTAAGCCTCTGACTGCCAGAAGCGGGGATTGGATGAGAGAGGATGGATCACTCAATACTTGCCCAGTTCTCTTCGTTTCCTCTGAAGCCTCTGCCATTGGCCACTGCCAGAAGCCAGGACATTGGGCTAGATGGACCACTGGTATGACCCAATATGTCTGTTCTCACAGCAGCACCTAGAGACTCCAACCACAGTCTGGGCCCCGTTGGCTAGATGTTGAACAGACCCACAACCAGAGGCATTCCCTGCCTTGAAAAGCCTACTGTTTAGAAAGACAAGACAGAGAAAGAAAACAGAGGTGAAAGGACTCTCACAAAGTCAAACAACAGTTCAGTGGCAGACCTGGGTATCCTGGGTCCCCATCTAATGCCCTACTCATTGGAGCTCACGAACTCTTGGCTACCCTGCCATCACCACAGGAGTCAAGCGTGTGCTTCCAGATAGGCAAAGACTGTTGGCCAGCTGAGATTAGCTCCAGACAGCGTCAACCTGCTCTCCACGAGGGGTAAGAACATTCTTTCTTCTTCTCCTGGGAAATCCGCCAGGTCCCCATTCGAGCCTCAAATCTGAATGAATGGGCAAGACGTAGGCTCGTTCTGGGTCAGATCCTCAATGGGTATAAATCAGAGGCGTGCCACTGACTTTACGGGAGACACACCGAAAGGCACCGGTTCAGGATTTGCCTCAGGAATTGCACTAGGAAAGCCGCCTTTGTAATGGGACCATCCCCTAATGCTCCCTGAGCAGATGTCTTGGGCATGGCAGATCATGGCCTCTGTTCCCGATGCTGCTTGATGGCTAGCATAGATCTGTTTCAACTCTCAGCCTGATTTATGAAGAACAAAAGCTTTGCAGCTGCCGAGGCTAATCTTGAAAGTGAATCCTGTGGACGGTTTGACTAAAGGCCAGGGAAGCCTCTGATTTGCAGTCCAGTGTTCGCACCCCAGAGGAACATTCTTTATTTTTTCAGGATACTCTGCGGTCTGCAAACTGTTGTATTTCTTCCCTGCAAGCCTCTGAATGTCAATGCAAAGGAGAGCGGGGAATTGTTTCGAGCAGTCCTGGGGGGCAGCGCTAGGCCTTATGGAATGCAAATGAGCAATTCAAAAAGCAGGCAGAGTATTGAAAGCAAATTCCTAATAATACAATTGTCCCGGATTTACGGGACCCATGCTCCTCAGCTCTGTCTGGTCCTGGGGAGTAACCCCATTCAGCCTCACAACCTTCCTTGAAGGTGGCACTCTCTCTGTCTGGGGTTAGGCCCTGGGGTCCCGCCGCCTCCTGGCACTGTCCCTCTGAACTTGCTGCACGCTTGTCTCTCTCTAAGGCCCCCCTCAGGGAGTCCAGTCGTTTTGGTCCCCCGGGACTGCCACACCCAGAGTGTACAATGCATCCCCGATCTCTAGACTGCAGGACTCTCTGCCAGCATAAACCAGGAGGGTTTATTGAACATCTAAATACAGCATGGGAAGTTCTCAGGGCCCTTGGCTTAAGAACTCTAAGCACCATCCATGAGGGTGGTCAGATGTCCCAATTTTATAGGGACAGTCCCAATATTCAGGGCTTTGTCTTATATCGGTACCTATTAGCTCCCATCCCCTGTCTCGATTTTTACACTTGCTATCTGGTCACCCAACCATCCATCTGGGTCTATCCCCCATCCAGGTGGATCAGCCTTCTCTCAATCCCAGTGCAGCAGAGACCTTCCGGCCAGTCAATCCTCCTATATCACCTTCCCCCAGCAGCCCCTCCTTCATCCTTTCTCTTCGGTCCCAGGCAAAGAGGACACCTGGGCCCTCTGTCTTCCATCCTTTGTCCTCCCACTGGCCAGAACCAGCTGGTTTCCAAGATGGGGTGGGCCTCCGGTCACCAGCTGCTAGGGTACCCAATTTCTAGGCCACCGTCTGGGGTCCTGGCTGCTAGGGGAGATCACACCTGCTCCTCTGCAACAACAGACCCTCTCTCCCTCCATCTTGTTAAACGTACCACGCCCGGGGGAAACTGAGGCACTCCCACAATGCTCACGCCAACAGTTGAGAAACTAGGAAACCCACTAAGAAAATCCCTCCACTTTGTCACAGCAATCGATTAGACTGAGGAGAAGTCTCACCAGGAGAGTGGTGTCTATTACCAGCTTTGCTAGCGATGTGCTGTATTGCAGTAGTGCCAGGAGTTTCAGTCAGGGATGAGGACCCCATTCCTCAACTTTTCTGTGTCTCAGTTTCCCCTGTGTGTGGGGAAGGGGAGTGAGCCTTTCTTTCTTTTGCAAAGTGCTTGAGATGTACAGATGAAAAATATGACACTTCACAGCATCCATATGTGAAAGCATTCCAGTCCCCTGGCTCGTCAGACTCATAGATTTTAAGTTGAGAAGAGATGACAATGATGGTCCATCCTTAGAGGTTTTTAAGGCCCAGCTTGACAAAGCCCTGGCTGGGATGATTTAGTTGGGGTTGGTCCTGCTTTGAGCAGGGGGTTGGACTAGATACCTTCTGAGGTCCCCTCCAACCCTCATCTTTTAGGATTCTCTGATTATCTACTTCCCATTCAGTTATTGAGAATTTTATTACCTGATACTCCCTATTATCTGAAACGGGGTTATGTTGTCTACTAATAACAATTAATTACCTCACACCTCAATTATTCAGTGTCCTGTCAGGACGGTCTGATTATTGGCTTTGTACTGCACTACGTTTAATGAGACATTTGAATTCTTCCAGTTCAGGGAGCCATAGAATAATCCTTAATGATTATATAATCTTTTCCACCTATGACTCTCAAGCGCTTTACAAAGGAAGGAAAGGAAAGCTACATATTGCAACCTGGCAGCATGTGGCTGGCTGCTACAACAGACCTGCTGTCATTTCCTCTGCTGACTATGGGTATCATTCTCTGGCACTCACCCTGGGCTTGACTCCAATCTTCCTACGCCTTCCCTGACCACGAGGCCTAGCTCCTGGTCCTAACTGCTAGGCCAGACTGTTCACATCCCAGTCATGACACTGAGGTTGTAATCGATTATTGAAACATCTCCCTTTTACAGATAGATAAACAGACAGACATGATTCAAGATCACAGAGTTCAGGAGCCAGTAAGGGAACACAGAGACCTGAGTTCCCAGCTCAAACCATCACGCTACCCTTCCTCTTCTCCTTGATGCTACAGCTGGCCAAATCCTTTCCATTACATTTCTTTTTGTCAAAAGAAAAATGGCACTTTTTCTCTAAATAAAAATGTGCACGATACATTTTTGTTTAACTGAGTTTGTTTGTTTGTTTTTAATAGAAAAAACAAAAAATATGTTTCTTTGCTTTTTAAAACTGAAAAATGGTACCAAAAATTGAAACATGGTCATAGAAAAACTGACAAAAACCAAAATCATGGACAATACCAGCTTGACCTGAGACATTTAAAACTCATCTGGTAAAAGTCGCAGGGAATATGCTACTAAGCACAAGTCCTGGACAGACAGGGGATAGATGTGATGATCTGATACATCTTTTTGGTCTCTAGTTTCCATGAGTCCAGTTCTGCCCTTAAAAACCATAACACTTAGTGCACACCCAAGGCTTTCATCCACAGATCTCAAAGCACCTTGCATTAGTGGACCAGCATTATGATATGCAGATGAAGAAATGGTAGCACAGGGAAGTTATAACTTATATTTTCACATGATTTAATGCTTTGGGGTTCATCCATATTGGGTAATGTCTGGGAAACGCCTACAGGGCTTGGATTATAGAACTGCTGAGCACCGAAGGCTGCAATGAAGCCAAGGGAAGTTTTGGGTGCCCAACGTGAGACCTGTGGAGGCTGATTTCTAGCCACGCTGAACACTCACTGATGCGGGACACAATGTGAATGGACACTTCTGAAGATATAGGTCTGATTGTTTCCTCTGCCACTGGTTATTGTTTCCCTTGGGTTGAAAAACGGTTTTGAGAAGGAAGCAAAAATGTTCAGGGACAACTTATTTTTCCATTTAAATGTTCTAATTTTAACTTCAAATTGAAAAATAGTTTTTAGTTTTTGAAAAATGAATTCTTTTCCCATTTCTTTTACCGGATGAAATAGAGAGAAATTAAGACACTGGCGCCTCCTCACAGCAGAGTTAAGGTTTGAATTTAGACAGGGCCCACACATGGGGGTGGAAGGGTACACTTTATCGGGGCCCAGAGGCTCTGGGGGGCCCAACCCAGGCTGCAACCCCCAAGAGTATGTGTGTGGGAGGGGGTCCATGTTAAAAGTTTGTACTGGGCCCAAAAAAATTATGCTTGGGCCCTGAATCTAGGTCTTCTACATGCTAGCGCAGGCTCTTAACCGCAAAGCCATTTTCCTTCTGTGCATTAGGGCTTCACTGCGAGACATTCTGTTATGGAGCTCCATAAACTCAGCTTGTAAATGGAGGATTAGCTGGCTTTCCCCATGGCACTATGATCAGCTGCAACTCCAGTGGGACTGTCTCTCTGTCCCTAAGGGAGAATGAGACCCTAGGAACAGCTCTTAGAACTTTTGCGGATGTCCCTCTATGATTCCGGTTTACCGAGCCGCCTTTTATGATGTCCCTTTTGGAGGAACATCCTTTGGGTGGGTGAGGATCCTCCTGAAGCATTTCTCAAGCATGGAGCACTGCTTGTTTGTTTAAACTTCCATTGCATTAGGTGACCTTCCTGTGTATCTGCAGAGACGCTGACAATATTATCGCTCGCCTCTGGTCCAGCCCTACGGTCTCCTCCGGAGCGAGATCCTGTCACGCGCTCCCGGAAACTGTTTAGCACGACAGTTTGTCCTCTTCTTGATTAATCACCCTCAACTTTCGACTTCAGTGAAAGCAGGTTCTAGGAGTGAGGAGAAGATGAATGTCTTCCCCTTTGGAAGGAACAAACTGTGGTCTTTCCCTGTAGGTTATGTCCAACCTCCAGCGATCATTTGTCATCTTTATTTCTGCTTTGCTTGTTAGACCGTGCTCGACTTGAGGATTACTGGAGTTGAACATTGGTTTTCCTATTAATTGTGTTTATTTTCAGCCGGGGGGGGGAGGGAGAGGGCTGCACAACTTCCAAACTTCAGGCCTGCTTCTGAAAACAGGACTACCCATTTATTTATTATTTATATTACAGCACCACCTAGATGCCCTGACCAAGATCAGGTCCCCATTGTTCTAGGTGCTGTACACAAACAGCTTCAGAGACAGTCCCCTTAGCTAGACAATTTTACAATCGAAATAGACAGGACAAAGGAAGTATTGCTCTCGCTGATTTATAGATGGGCGACTGACACACATGGAGTTCTAGGGTCTAATTCAATGGCGGTCGGAGACTCCAATTGACTTCAGTGTACGTCCGATGAGACTCACTGTGATTTGCCCTGTGTCCCAGAGGGTATGAGTGAGGAATGATACCCACCTCTCTTAAGTTCTAGCCTTGTGCCCTGGGCCTGATCCACACTGAAAAGTCAAATGGGTATTGGATTAGGGGGTCATATTTTTACTGAAATAGTTACACCAATATAAACCCTCACATGGAAGCAGTTACAGCCTTATACTGGTATAGCTGACTCCCCTCCCCATATAGGAGCAGCTATGACATTATAAACACTTGTATGTACTATGTGACATCTATTGCTACATACCTGATATATGGTGTATGTTACAGCTCTGTCCATCTGCGGGGAGGTAGTGCTGCTTTAACTCTCCTAGTCTAGTTAAAGCCATACAAAGCATGTGCACAGACAAGATCTTAGCCTCAAGGTCATCTTTGCTCCAAGAATGTTCTCTTTCTCATCCCAGAAGCGCTACTCTTAGCAGGGAATGCTTTCAGGGTTGGGTCCATGCCACTTAAAGCCACTCCCTTTAATAGCAGGAGCTCGCTCTGTGTTTGTAGGAATTGCTGGGGAAGAGGTCAGAGCTTTGTCTTTATTTTCATGTTTCAGATTTGTTTATTTTTCCTTCCAAAACTGAAGTGGGCCCTGTGCTTGTTCCCTCTCCTCAACCCATCACACACAGGAATGGCTTTTGATCTCAGCCTCCTTTCCTTAACTACTTTCCACTTTCCCCTGTTCATGACTGAGTTCCAGACAGTTTCCTTTATCAAGCTTCTTGATCTCTCTGCAGCGTTGGTAGACCTCAGCAATTCCTTACACATAGCAGCTTTCATCCTGAAGGATCCCAAAGCATTTGTAACGACATGTTGTTTTCAACACTCGACTGAATAATAATTCACTACCTGTAAAGATATGTCCACTTGCAGTTTAGTATTCAAACACTAGATGTCTCTGTATAGCATGCCAGGCAGGATGTAGATCCTGGCAAATAATGGAGACAAAGTTGGAATCCAAGCTGACTGGAAGCCTGACTGTGGTTTACCATGAGATTTCCAATGCCTTTTGTATGTCAGTTTGACTCAACCGCGTGGTAATGGCAATGTCTTCTGATAGTCCTTGGCTGCATAGCTTTGATAGTACAATTAGATCCAATCCCTCAAGTTAAATAGGCTATTTGTTGTTATGGCACTGAATTATTATGGATTATTAGTTATATTACAGTACCAGACAAGATCAGGACCCCACTGAGATAGGTAATATATAGCAAGAGAGAGTTCCTACCCTGAAGAATTTATAGTCCAAATACTTAAGACAGAGAAAGGATGGAAGAAAGGAGGGATTAGTAACCTCACATTACAGATGAGGAATTCATAGATTTTAAGGCCAGAAGGGACTTGCTGTACATTACAAGCTATCCATTTTCACCTAGCTACCCCTGTACTGAGTCTAAAGAGAGATTAAGTTACTTGCCCAACATCCCAAAGAGTCAACAATCAGGGCCCCCTCGTGCTAGGCACTGCACAGGTATATAAAATGACGTTCCCTTCTCAGAGAGCTGTTCATAGCCCACCCTCTTCAGTATATCTAACCACTGCCCCCTGCCATGGAGGGATTGATCTCTGCAGCCAAATTTGGGTCCTCTTTCTGAAACTTTCTAGACTGCTGGGTCCACTCTCACTTAGATCTCGTATACACTCAGAAAATAAGTTGACATAAAATACATCAATTTATACAGCCACCGCAGTAATTACTCCAGCTCCCCTCCCTGCTTGGAGCCGGGATCCAGTCACCCACCGCACGGCTTATACTGTCCCGGGGGATCCAGCCACCCGAGCTTACAGCAGCCCGGGTTTCTTGCTCCATTCCAAGCCGGGAGCAGGAACCAGCTTCTAAGGCTTGTAGTAGCCCATGGTTGGAGTAGTGAAACTGACATGAATGACAGTCCCACCACTGATGTAAGGGGACACGGTGTCTACATTGACAGTGAGTAAAAGTCCTCCACTTCTCGTCGAGGTGGTTTTATTTTGTCAAAAACACAGGGCAGTTTTATCAGTGAGGGGATGATAGAAATGTGTACACCAGCACTGTTTTGTCCACAAAAGTCAGCTTTTGTCGACAAAACTCTCTAATGTAGACCAGCCCTTAAGGATTTATAGACAAGTTGGGTGAGGCAATGCATTTTATGGGACCACCTTCCCTTGGGGAGAGAGATCAGCTTTCCAGCCACACAGAGCTGTTCTTCAGGGCTGGGAAAGGAACTCTCAAGGTCACAGCAAAATGCAAGGAGGGACAGATTGCTTAGAGTAGTTAGCACGTATTGTAAGGCACCATTCAAGGTAAAAGGGCCTATTAATGCCTCTGCAGGACAAAAAGGGAGGTTAGTGGGTTACAGATTGCTGTAATAAGCCATAAATTCATTGTCTCTGTTCAGTCCATGATTTTTGGTGTCTAGCAGAGTAATGAATTTAAGTTTGAAAGTGTTGTGCAGGTTTCATTTGAGGATGAGGCCTGATAGGTCAGAAATAGAGTGATTTAGTCAATGCTCCTAATATTACTGTTTCACCTCCACAGCTGATAGACTCATTGTCCCTATTAAGGCCAGCATGTGCATCCACAACCTTTAGCACACCTCAGCAAAGCAAACAGCCGTGTCCTTTCTGCTTCACCAAAACTCTGCTTCTCCCTTCATGTCATCCGCTAAAAGGCAGAACTATTGGGTGAATATTTTACTTTGTGCTTGAATATTGGAGATGTTTGGAAAAGGAGGCGATGCTATAATAATAATACCTGGCTCTGACACAACACTTTTCATCAATACAGCTCGAAGCAATTTTTAAAAGTCCCCATTTCACAGATAGAAAAACTGAGGCACAGAGAGTCAAAACGGCTTGCCCAAGCAAGTCAGTGGCAAAATTGGGATGAGTTCTCCTAAGGGCCAGGCCCTTTCCACTAGACCACACTGCCCCTCTTTCTTGGGGAGTCACTTAGAGAATTAGAGTCTTAGGATCAGGTTTGGGCTATTGTTATTCATAGTAAGTGCACTGCTTCTTCACGTGGTAGCTTGACAGTATTGAAGACTGAATTCTCTACTGATCCACAGAGCAAGCAATGGCTTTGCAAGTTGCTCCATCCCTTCCTCATGCCTCGGAGGGACCATCTGTAGACATTAGTGGACAGTTTATTGTCCCAATCCCATCTATTCTGCTGGAAACTCCCAACAAAGAGGCAATCTGCCTGGAGGTCTGAATGCCTTTTGCCCCCATTCTCCCCTATGGGCCAGGCTCCCTGGTTCATCTCGATCTCCCATGATGCAACCGCAGTCATTTGACTTTCATGATATACCACAGGGCTTGGCCAGAGGAAAGGCTGCAATGCATCATGGGAGAAGGATTCCAATCAAAGAGCCTGGTCCATGATGGTGCATGAGACCAGAGGCTCCTGAACTACAATTCCCAGGATGCTTCAAATTTACTTCAAAATTGAATTTTTCCCATCAAAACTTTTGATTTTGTGGAAGTTGCATTTTCCATCGAAAAGTCATTTAGGCAGAAAAGTCCTGGACAGCTCTATAAATGAGTAGGGTTTGCCAACCTTCCAGGATTGTCCTGGAGTCTGCAGGAATTAAAGATCAATCTTGAATGAAAGATTATGTCATGTGATGAAACCTCCGGGAATATGTCTAACCTAAAGTGGCCCCCCTATAGGGGAGATAGCAGGATCTGCTGCCAGCTTCTTTTCCACGGAGACTAGGGAAAGGCAAGTGTGGAGATTACAGAAAAGTAGGTAGATAAGAGAAAGAGCTTGAGGAAACTTTGTGAGGCAGTGAGCAAAGAACTTTTTGGGAGACCAGCATGAGAGGGAAACCCCCTGAGAAGCAGGTCCAGTCAGACCCTGCGGACAGCACTCTAGTCCAGGGAGTTAGGTTTCTTTTCCTCCTTTCAGCTGCAGAGCTAAGTTATCCAATCAACTGGGAAGCTGAAACATAGAATCATACAAGATTCGGGCTGGAAGGGACCTGAGGAGGTCATCTAGTCCAACCCCCTGCTCAAAGCAGGACTAACCCAACTAAATCATCCCAGACAGGACTTTGTCAAGCCGCACCTTAAAAACTTCTAAGGAAGGAGATTACTCCTCCTCCCTAGGTAACCCATTCCAGTGCTTCACCACCCTCCTAGGGAAAAAGATTTTCCTAATGTCCAACCTAGACCTCCCCCACTTCAACTTGAGACCACTGCTTCTAGTTCTGTCATTTACTACCATTGAGAACAGCCTAGCTCCATCCTCCCTGGAACCTCCTTTAAGTTAAAAGCTGCTATCAAATCCCCCCTCATTTTTCTCTTTTGCAGACTATAGAAGCCTCGTACCCTCAGCCTCTCCTCATAAGTCATGTGTCCCAGCCCCCTCATCATTTTCGTTGCCCTCCACTAAATTCTCTCAAATTTGCCCACATCCTTTCTGCAGTGGAGGGGTCCAAAACTGGAAATGATACTCAAAATGTGGCCTCACCAGTGCCAAATTGAGGGGAATAATCATAGAATATTAGGGTTGGAAGGGACCTCAGGAGGTCATCTAGTCCAACCCCTTGCTCAAAGCACTTCCCTCAAGCTGCTGGCAATGCTCCTACTAATGCAGCCCAATATGCCGTTAGCCTTCTTGGCAACCAGGGCACACTGTTGACTCATATCCAGCTTCTTGTCCAGCCACTGAAACACTGGCTGAATCCGATATCAGGAAGATAAACTCCATACTTGCCTAGTGTTGCTCTGTGCCTAGCAGAATTGGCCTCCAATCATAATGACAGTCTACGAATTCACACTTGCACATAAATGATGTGGTGTGCATTCTGTCCCGGCATACCGTCCCCATCCCTGCAATCTGAACACGAACCGCACTGAGACATACCGCAGTTCTTGGTACAAAGCCAGCAACGGCAAGACACAGCTCTCGCATGAAGCCAATTGGATCAGCCCCTCTGGCTGAGAATGCTAGAGAAGAAGGTTTTGTGGTTGCTAATGACCATGTCTGGCTCCAAGCACATGGAGTAATGGTTACTGGAAAGAGATTTCAGGGAGGAAGGGTGTCTCTTGAGCTTTGAGCTTTAGCAAATAGAAAAATCAGATCCGAAGGAGGCAGCAAACAGTTCAAGCTGCTAAGTAATAGAATTAATCTGTTTACCTGGTTAGAGGAGGACTTAGCCTCCTATGAACCCAGGCCTGTGGACAAATCAGAGTCACACAGAGGGGCCATGCTAGTTCATGATACTTTTTGCTTGTTTCCGAGTACAGCAATTTTTGCACCATTGAGTTGTCCTTAGTGCTTGTTAGAGGCATTGCTTTGACAGCCCTGAAGACAGAGCCATAGTGAGATTTCAAGCTTCCCCTTGCCAGCTGCCCTGCCTGTGTGCCCTTTTCTGTAATAAACACCCCTCCGGCTGAGGAGGTGGTTACGTCTCAATTCATGGGCAGTCATATGCTGAACCAGATCTTCAGATGATGTAAATCAGGGTCGCTCTAGGGTGCAGTGCAGCTCTGCCAAATGACACCAGCTGCTTATCTGGCTTAATGATTAATTCTGGTTACAAATGTCCAGCACCTGGAAATGACCCACTGGCCACGAGATTTCCTACCCCACGGTCCAAATCCCAGAGTCACCATGGTCCAAAAGGACTCTGATCTCTGGGTGAAGATTTTATATTCTTTTAGCTGCTTCAACCGGCCTTGGATTGAGTGTTATCCTTAACCTGTAATTGAGGCAAAGTGACTTGAGTTCTCTAGGGATGTCTGAATGGGCATAACTGTAAACCACAGGGTGAAATTAGAAACCAAGGAAAACTTAGGGACAGCAGGAACCATTTTAACTCAGTGAGATTGTCCCTTAGATGGTGGACAAACTCTCAAGAAAAGGAGTCGATGTGGGAACTGTGTCACGGGAGACACTGAAAACCGAACAAGAGGAGTCCGTGTAAGACATCATCCTGCACAAATAGCAGTCTTGAACTTCGCTGTTGGCTCCCTGTATGAACGTGGGCACACATAGTCGCCGTGTGCCTCAGTTTCCCAACCAGACAATGGTGAGAATGCTTCATTTGTGTGTCTGGCCCATTAGGATTGTAAGATCTTCAGACCGGGGACTCTGTCTTTCTCTCACGTTGTGTCTGTACAGTGCCTAGCACAATGGGACCCCGATCTTGGCTGGGGCCTGTAGAGGCTAAATAAATGACACATAATAGAGGATTGGCGGGGGTTACTTCAGAGGGGTTTCCCATCTCTGGTATGAAGCGAAACTGAGCAGTCACCTGAATGTGGGCCGAAGGATGCTGTTCTCACAGTTCTGGTCAAGCACCCCTTCTTGGCTACTCCCCAGATTGCTGTGGGAGGAATCTAGCCTCCGATTTCCAGGTGTTTTAAGCCTTTGGAGTCTGAACAAAGCCCGACCCCCCAAAGCCTGGGGTCCCTAGACATGCTCTTGGAATGCAGCCCCTCTGTGCAACACCGCCACCTGAGAGCTGGACCATGCCCCTGGACGCAGTTCTGACTCCCCCAGCCCTCCTTAAACACAGCTGCTCCCAGAATTCCACCATGAGCATGAGCCCGCAGGGTCACAGTTCATCTCTCTCGGGGCCAGGCGGGAGATGTAGCATGCGACACACTAACTTTTGCACAGAGTTCCCCCGGGCCGTTGCTCTTTACTTAATCACGCAAGCAATACACAGACCCGTGCAAATTAATTACTCCTGTACACACTTCCCCTCTCCAACTCTCCCTTCCCTTGGGAATCCTTGGGGGATCTCTCTGTTCAGTTAGGCAGGGTCCTGTTTGCTCTGCCTCATCAGCTCCTACAGCAACTTTCCTCATCTTCCATCCACTGGTGACAAACGGCCAAAGAGAGAGTTGTAACCTTCTTCCAGACTCCCTGGTCAGCCTCAACAGGTGACTACAGAGGCCTCCCAGGTGATTTCACTGCTAGGCAACGGCTCTCCTAAAAAAACATTTCTCTTGGCTGGGAGCTAGCCTTTGGTCTAGGGGACTATGTTTCAATGTTTTTAAGTTTGCTAGCCCCTCGCCACCCACCTTTAGCACGTCAGCCCAAGATGAAGGCAAGAAAAGCACACACACAAGTAAATTCACCTCCACATTCAAAATGAAATGTGCCAGTTGGGAAAGAGATGTGCAGCGTTCATAATCTCACCCAGGATTCAGAAACTGCATAGAATTCCCAAACGAGCGTGATAGGGACTGACACAGAAGGGTTACGGAGAGGAACGAGAAGAGGTCAAGTATAATTAAGTGACCCTTTCAAACTAGACTCCCTGCAAGTGATAAATGCCAAAGAACAAGGAAGCATCATGAATGCCCTGGTGCCGTGCTGCATGAAAAGGAAATGGACAAGATATTAGCAGGGAGGTTGATTTTTTTTTTCTTTTCAAGTTGACCTGAAAGCCATCGAGTCATGCTGCTTACAAGGCCCTTTTCAACAAGGATCCATCAACAGACGGTGGACACCTTGGCACTTTGCCCTTAATGTGCCACTTTGATGACAAATGCCGACAATCTTTGAAAGCTCCCAGAGACAAGCAATCCAGCAGGAGGGGAGGAGGGAATTTGTCGAATACTAAGAACAGGGGATTAAACAATTGGAGGAAATGCATGGGAGCTAGCCATACTCCCCAGTATTTATCTCCTTACCTAATAAAGTCAATCTCCCTAGAGCACATGTGTGCAATAAGGCCCTGCTTCTACTCGCACTTTGACAGTGCTTCGGAACCATGTTTACATGATGCTGCTAAACTGATTCTTAATATAGAACCTGGTCCTGCCTTCTTGCTTACTCGAATAGCTTTTACTCTTGTGGGTAGTGTTATGTCCACAGCATACACACAGAAGAGCTAAAAACGTCAAATACACTTGTTGAAAGGTTACAATGCGATGCAGCTTTTTTTGGTAGACTTTGGAACAATACACTCAGTAACCAAAAAGAGATAGAAACAAAAGAGGCTGCTCCTTATTGCACAGAGGCACCACTGACCCCACCTTGTTCCAGGCTGGTTCATTCCAGAATCCTCTGATTACATGCTTCGCTCCAGAGCTCATAGCCTACAAGCCGGGCCAGGACCCCACTCGCTCCCAACACATATACATGCACTTTTACAGTGATAGCTAAAGTTCAACACAGTCCTCAACACACCACAAGTAGACCTGCTGAAGCCAATGAGAATGCTTGTGTGATTAAGACTTCTTACATGAATAAGTGCTTTCAGGATTGGGCCGATGGTTTAAACAGCCAGAATGGATCACTTGTCTGTCTGTGTCCGTCTGTTGCCTCTTGTTTTATACTTAAATTGTAAGCTCTTTGGAGTGGGGACCATCTTTTTCTTCTGGGTTTGTACAGCGCCTAGCACAAAGGGGTCCTGGTCCATGACTGGGGCTCCAAAAGGCTACGAATGACACCACTAATACTTCATAATGATCTGGGATGAACCTCTGTTGGAACCATATTGTAATTAATTGTCTGGTAGTATTTGTGTGTTGCCTCAATCTCTAGTGAATGAAATAAGAATGTCACAAGTATGTATCCTCCATTGGATAGCGCAAGAAGCTATCAGGGGTCCTCCTTTCGTTCAGGTAACAAGAATGTGATTTTGGAACAAGAGGATCTAGGTTCTGTTCCTACTACCACCACGAAGTTGTGAGCAAGCAGAAGGACAGGCATACATTTGCTACAATAGCTTAAAAAAACGTGGCCTAAATCTAGTTTTGAAAGACTGTCACAGTGCATACTGGGTACGCCCACCCTTGCTGGCAAAACCATGTTACATACCCATTTAGACATCAGGAGGATCACACTGAATTAAAGCAAACTAACCCTAAAGAGATGTGGATGGCCTAAATCGAAACCAGACCCTCTCTCTGGGGGAAGATGACTCACTCCTGGCTTAATTTCCCCCTGTCTCCTGGTTTACCCCAAGAGCTTTGCAGTTGTGCATTTTGAAAGTCTGATGCGCAGCTCTCGGATGGTGTGTAAATTAGTCACGTGGCAGTTGAAATATGCACTTGAGTACTTATTTTAAATGACATTGTCACACCACGTCGGTATGGTCCGAAACCCAAGCAGTGCGGTTACGTACGTAAGAGCAAGGAGGGTGATTAAACACCTTGTCTTCGGAGCAGAGGCAGGGCAGACTATCTAGGGTCTTGCGTTTCGCTGGTGTAAATCACCGTAGCTCCATTGACTTCAGTGGACCCAGGCTGGTTTATAGCAGCTGAAGATCTAGCACAGAGAAACGTGGCCATGACACGGGTGCTGTGAGGTCCCTCTCTATTCTCCCTCCTGGCACGTATCAAACAGGCTCAATTTAAAACCCAAAGATCTTTCATCTAACTGCAAACTCCACGTGGGGCTCTACCAATCCGGGCCTGGAAGGGGTGTGTGGCGCCAGGCTGAAAATGAACCTATGAATAATAAAAAAAGAGAGGACATCTGAATCATTACAGCTTCAGCTCTTTCGCAGCCTAGGTTGACAGGTACCAGGACCATCTCTCCTTAGGCTTCAGGGCCTAAGCGGCAGACGAGTCACCACTAGAACAAAATTAGCCCCTTGTCCTGGGTTTGCAAGCAGCCCTGTTTCTGCAAATGTATTCACTCGGCACCGGGGACGCACCGTTGTCAGGCTGTAGGGCGCTCAGGAAGAGACAGCTGTGTTGTGCAGCTGCTGGCGCGGGAGCAAATACCCCTGCTCCACTGTACAAGGTCCAACTCAGCCCATCTAGGAACTTGGCTTTGTTGGCACCTTGCTGAACAAACCATCCACCTGAGCCTTGCAGCTCTCCGCCCTGTCCTTCCCTGGTGTGACGGGGTCTTCACCCGACATCATCCCCTGAAGGGGTTAAGGTGGCTAGGTGGGCCAATTAATTGCCTAGGATGCGTCTGGAGGAGGAGCCAAGAGGGCCCTGAGGACCAATGAAAGGATGAAGCTCACCTGGACAGGGATTGGTGGGACTCGTTTAAAGCCAGGTAGCTGAGGCAGGCCTTAGTTAATCTACACTGCGGTTACTACAGCAGCATAGCTACGATGCCGTAGCTATATCACTGTAACCCTGTAGTGTAGACACAGATTCCGGCAACGAAAGGGGTTCCCCATTGCTGTGGGAACTCTACCTCCCCGAGTGGGAGGTGCTAGATTAACGGAAGCATTCTTTCATCAACCCAGCTGTGTCAACCGGAGGGGTTCGGTTGGCAAAGCTGCGATGCTCAGCGGGTGGATTTTTCCCACTCCTCAGCATCGTAGCTCAGCCACCTTAAATTTTAAGTGTGAACTGGGCCTGAGTGACTTGGTGCAGGACCCTAAATCATGCTAACAGGATGAGTCAGCAGATGAGCTCGCCCGCCATATCCCTGGGGGTAGATATCATCGCCCTGCGACACCACCCACGTCACCCGGGAGTGTTCCTGCTCTTTGAAATGCATGAGTGAAACAGTTTAAATAGGAGAAGGACGGACAACAAATAGCAAATAACACACTCTCCGGCTGAATAATCGCTGGCACTAAAAATTTTGGAACCCTTGGGGTTCACAAGCATTTTTGTACACACCCAGCAATTGTGCGAGCCGTCACTACAAACTAGATTCAGTGCAGATTTGCAAATCCGTATGACCATCAGCAGGAGATCAGGAAGAAGTTAATCTGCATGGTATAAAACCACAGCACGCTATTACGCTCCTTATTAGGGCAGGTGCACCCCTTGGAATCGTAAAATCAAAGAAGACGAGGGTTGGAAGGGACCTCAAACGGTCATCTAGACCAACCCCCTGCTCAAAACAGGACCGACCCCAACTAAATCATCCCAGCCAGGGCTTTGTCAAGCCGCGCCTTACAAACCTCTAAGGATGGAGATTCCTCCACCTCCCTGGGTAATCCATTCCAGTGCTTCACCACCCTCCTAGGGAAAAAGTTTTTCCTCATATCCAGCCTAGACCTCCCCCACTGCAACCTGAGAGCATCGCTCCTTGTTCTGTCATCTGCCACCACTGAGAACAGCTTGTTCTCAGGCTGTTCTCACCCCTTCTCTCTGAAGCATTTTGGCACAGGTTACTGTACCTGATCTGTTCTACTAGAGTAATTCCTGGGCTCATACAATACAGTTGTTAGTCATTCAGAGTGAAACCCAGCCCCCTGAGGCCAAAGGCCAAATGAATAGGGGCTGTGGGAGAAGGGATTTACATGGTCTAATCCTTCGAGATCCCCTGATGTATAATCCAGTCTATCAACTGGAATAGGCGCACCTTCTTCGCTGCAGCCCCCAGCCACCTGCTCCTCCTCTAATGCTTTTCCTCCACGACCCTTTAAACACTTCATTTATCATTCTCCCCATTTCCCAAATAAGGAAACTGAGGCACGGAGAGATTAAATCACACACTAAGTCAGTGGCAAAGACAGTATTTGAACCCAGATGCCTCATCTACGAAGACCCTCCCAATGTCACTGGACCCCACTGGCCGCTGCTGTTACTTGAGTTTCTCATCCTGGCTGTCATCTGTTACAAACAGGCCAAGACTTTCAAACAACAAGAGCCTCAGGTTTCAGCTGCTCAGTCCCTATTTAGGCACCTGGAGCAGCCAGATTGCACAAAGTGCTGAGCGGTCAGCAGCTCCCACTGACCTCAGCCCTTTTGAAAGTTAGGCCCCTTATTTAGGAGCCAAAGAATGGTCTTGAGAGGCTAATTTGAAGCTCCTGTTTTTGAAAATCTTGGCATATATTTGCTTTGCCTTTTGCTGTTATGCAACAATTAAAATATGAAGGAACCACACAGCCTCAGTGGGGTTCAAAGCCCTGTTTACTAACCAGACCCAACGTGCAAGGTCTATCTGCATGAATACTGTGCTGCTTCGGAAACTCAGAAGAGAATGAGAGCCACTAAAGGATGGCCAGGTTATGTTAAAGGGATACAGTCCATCTCCAGCACGGTACACAATATTGGTTATCACGAACAGAGATGTGCGGGGAAAAAAACCCAGGTTGTTTGGTTCACTGGCCATTCCAGAAAAAAAAAAATCAGTTTTGGGTTGAACCGAAAATGAAATTTTTCAAAAGTTCAGACAAATTGAAAAATCTAAAAATAATCAGGTTTCGTTTCAGTTCTGATCATTTTTAAACATTTAGATTTCTTTGAGTTTTGGGGTTTTTTTAATAAAATTAAAGGAAATTTGGAACCAAAAAATCCAAATGGTTTGTTCTGAAAAGAGTGAAACTAAATGTTTCCCCTTTTTTTTTTCCTCTTTTTTTTTTTTTAGCCAAAGTAATTCAGCGAAACCGATGGGACCTTGCGAAGCATTTTGGTGTCGCTGAACCAGCATTTTTCTCCAAAAATAAGTTTTGGATGAAAATTTTTAGCCAACTCCCGTCATGACCAGTGAGAATCCTCCCATTTTTCAAATCTCGTCCATGTCAGCAGCCCCAGCCAGTCATCGCTAAACCTGCTTCTGACACTAAAGAAAAAGCAAATTCTTCCCTCGTTAAATAAGACAACAAAAATGTCACATTTTATGCCAGTGGAAGAGGGTGCTGGAGAAGTAATTTGAAGCTCAAGATGTCCATGTATTCCCAGGATAAGGAATATGAGAGGAACACTGACAAAACCAACAGAGGAGCTTTAAACTGACCAATAAATTGCTACTGGGTGTGCTAAGGTCTTAACAGGAGGTAGCTCGTGATTACCCATTGGAAGCAAGATTGAATGGTTGACGTTAGTGACTCTTGGTTTTGGTAAGGAAGCACCATAAGTGTTGAATCACTGGAGTTTTTTAAGAACAGGTTATACAAACATCTGAATGGGGTGGTTTAGGTTTACTTGATCTGGGCTTCAGCACAGAAGGATGAACTAGATGACCTCTTGAGGTCCCTTCCAGCCCTATATGTCTAGGATTCTATGAGGTTATGCACAGTAGCCCCAGCCATCCAGTAGGCTGGACATTTATGGTGTCTTTCTAGGTTTCTTTGGACAGCAGGGATTTCCATGCTGGTTCATCTTCATCTGCAAGTGTACTATAAATAAAAGCTTCAGCTATGCCAAAGGTTCATCTCTTTTTTGCTCTCCTTTGACTACATCCGCCTCTTCCTCTCTCTTCATGATCAAGGTTTAGGGCGATGATAACAGCCATATCTCAGGAAACAGTCTCACTTTTCCTTTTCCTTCCCGTCTTGTGAGCGTGGAGGCAGAGCTATTGTTTGAAATGAAAAATCGAAAGATGGAAACCTTTACCATCCTCCTCCCTCAACTAAGACCTCGAGTGTGCTTAAAATACAACCCAGGGCAACTCAACATTGGAAGGTATCTCTCGTCTGAAGTGTATTCCGGGATGCTCTAAGATATAAAAATAATACATAAGTATACCAGGCGTTTGCTGCCCCCTGATGGAGGCCCTGCCACCTAGGTACACTCCAGCCTAAGGAGCATCCTACTGGAAGAGAAGAGCAGTGAGTTCAGACTTCCAGGTGTTGCCTAGAGCGGCTTCCCATGATCGGCTGCAGGCAGAACCAGTGAGAGTAGGTTCTCCGGTGTCTAAAGGGGCCGGGTGCAGCTAGAGGCCAATCACGTTCCTGCAGGCCAGATAAAAAAGACTCGTTGCTTCTTAGAGAGGCCAGTTCTGGGTGTATCCCTGCCCTCACCCAAGTAACCTTGCCTGGTTAGAAGCCTAACCGTGACATTTGCCTTAGGTCTCTGTGAGGGACTAGTGTTGGTGTTATGGACTTTAATGTCCACATGGCTATTTTGAGACTGGTGTTAATTTGTTTTCTAAAAAATCTGAGGCATCCATGGGGCTCCAGGCTCAGGCAAACTCTTGACAAACACATTTACCGAGATGATGGCCCCACTGTGTGTCAGGTGCTGTACAATCTAAATAGACAAGACAGACAAAGGCAGAGAGATAGCAGTATCCCTGTGATATAAATGGGGAAGCAGAGAGAGGTTCAGTGTCTTTCCCAAGGTCACCAGACAGTCTGTGGCAGAGGCAGGGATTGACTACTGTTCTCTTGAAGCCATAAGATTGTCCTTCCTAATACCAGAGCGGGAAGAAAGACACTCAGCGGACCAGAGAAGGGATGCAGTCTCTATGGAGTGAGTATCACATGTAATGAGCCCCTCTGTTGCCCCAGTAAATAATAGACAAGGAAGGGGTGGTGAAGGGACTTGAACTCAAAGTCAGATCTCCACTATCCTAGAGAAATTCCGGAAGACCATGAGCCCATCTTTTTCTCACCCTATGTCACAGAGCAGGGACTGCGAGCGCTCAAGCGCTCACACAAAAATGCTACTTGTGATTCAACAGTCAAGGGGTACGCATGGGCCGTGGAAGATCTTGGTTTTGGTCCCAGCTCTGCCACCAGTATGGTGTGACCTTGCCCTGGCTGCCAGGCCAGGAGCGTGTTGAATCTCGACCCTACCCCTTCATGCCCTTGTTGGGTAGTGCGCCGAAGCCAAGGTGCGGGATGGGTGCAGTAATTGATTGTGGGGGTAGGCCAGCGCAAACGGCCAGCCTCCCCAGAGACACAAAAAGGGAGGGTCTTGTGGGTGAGCAGCAGTGCAATGTAAACCCTTCCTCTCCCCTTTCCTCAAGGGAGAGCCCAAAGGCACTGCCTATTAGCCCGGCATGAGATGCTACCCGAGAACCTGGTCTCAGGCACCCTCCATTTGCACACCGCTGAGGGAACTTGCCACTCTCCAGGCACTTTGCAGAACTGGGCCCTATGGAAATGACAGTCCCTGCCCTGGAAAGTTGAAAGAGGAGTCACCCCACTTGGGCCCCGTTTTGAGGGGTTAAGTGGTGCCTCCACCCTTGTGCTCCTGAAATTCACCTTAGAGGCATAACAATGTTTTGCACAAACCCCAGGCGGGGTGCAGCCAACAAAGTGTCACAGGCTGCCAGCTTTTTCCACCTGTCCCCATCGCTTTCCGACAGACTGCAGCCATGCCACCTCGGAGAACAGTGTCCAGATGCCTCCTCCTCCTCGTTCAGGAATAATAAACCGCTCCGCGTCTGGCTCCCCTCAAGGTTTGCAAGTGAGCAGATTCCTGTGCGTGTTTGACTCATTTCCTGTTTTCCTGCAAAGGGAAAAGAGACACCTGGTGACTGGGGAATGCCAACGAATTGCATCTTCTGGGCTAAGAATGCAGAGGGAAAGGGTTTACTGGATCCTCTGGGTCGGGTTGCCAGTCCAGCTGCCAGTGAAAACAACTGGCTGAGCTATCGGCGCACTTGGCAGATACTTAGGAGGTTTGCAACTCATTAAATACGTGTCAGGTGGAGAAAGGGATTTTTCTTGCTCACACGGCGCCCCTGTTTGCAGCGTCAGGTGCTACAGATCCGTGTCACTCACTGACATAATGGGTGGTTGTCCCTGGCTGGAGAAGGAACGTGACACGTCTCAAATCCATCAGGTGACGAGCACAGGCTTTCCGAGTAAAACAAGGCCATCAGATTGCTTTCCCCAGCCCCCGTCCCTTGTAAAACCAGCCGTCGAGCGCTTCTGGAGCCAATTTGAACTCCCATATGTGGCGCTGGAGGGAAAGGAAGAATTAATGGGATGGCTATTCTTAAAGCCTGCCCCTCTGTCTGATGCTAAGCAAACATTCTCCACACGTTCTGAATAATGGGAGGTTGTTCGTGCCAGCTAATTAGCAGAATCCTAATGTCTTGGTTGCCAGGGCCCTTGGCTGAAAATAAATTAATAAGAAAAAGGAAATTAAAGCTACTGAAGAGAAAAGTTATTGGAGAGACAGCACAGGGCAATTCCAGGAATAAACCTAATAGGCTTAGAAGTAGTTAGGCATAGCTAGCAAGGGCAGTGGTTAGCTTGCCACTTGCTGATTTATTCTGACTTTTTGACCATTGCCAAGGTGACTGCAAAGCGAAGTGGCAGTGGAGGAGGAAATCTAGACAAAGGAAGACAAGGAACTCTGAAATGCCCCTAAGAAAGTGAGCGAAGACGTCGCAGGGAGCAATGTGCTACCTGCCTTGAAACTGGTGAAGACAGAGATGAAGGAAGCAGCTGAGAGAGAAAAATAAACCCCCAAGGTGACCCTCTAAGAGACTAGAGGGTTGAAGAGAGAGGGGAATGCTCCGGGGCTTGGAAAACTAGGTTCGAGTCTTGGCCCGGTCATACTTTTCCTGTGTGACTTCAGGCAGGTCACTCAATCTATTTGGTGCCTCAATTACCCTTCTAAGCCAGTACGCTGGCATGCCAGCTGCTTCAGAGGAAGGGAGAAGAGAGATACTACAGCAAGCGCTTGTAGGAAAGTTTCCTTTTCATCCCCTTTAATTATAGCTTGGCTAAAGCCCTGAATCAAAAGGATTTCTGCCCCTCCCTTAACGCCCGTTTGGTTTTAATCCTTACTATTGTGATTCTGGATGGTCCTGTTATCAGCAGAAATGGCTGAACCTTTTTTTTTATATGAAAATTGTGACTTCTTTTTTTTTGTACCATGCAATCAGCCTGGGGCCCCGATTGCCACAAGACATCGCTGCGACAAGATGCTTCGCAGGATCCAAAAAGAGCGAACCATAAGGCTAATTCCAGAATTCTTGACTCCCTTTTAACACAGGCAAAATGTTCACAGGGCCAGATCCTGAAAAGGTCACTCATTCCCCCCGCCCCACTCCCCCAATACTCCTTCCTTACTCCTGGACTAAATTGCAAAAATGATATTGCAAGAAATAAACCTGTAGTGACAGTGGTGTAGGTGGGCCTATAATGGGTAGGTCTTTTCCCAGATGCGCTCATTTCAGTGGATTATGGTCAGGAAAGAAAACACCCTGATGCTTGGGAGGGGTTGCATGTTCCCACCTGATGTTTGAGCCACAGAGGATGTGAATCTGTGACAGCAACTAGCTGTGGGTTTTAGTCCCTTAGTTCAAACTGTAGTAGCTTGCTCTTTTAGCTCTGGAGGTCCTTGATTCAAATCCCATTTACAGCCAAGATGGCCTAGATCTTGTTGACCTGGCTGAAAAAGCCTCAGCGTCCCTCCTTCTCCAATACAGCTATAAGAGAAAAAGCTGGCATCAACTCTTTCCCCTGCATCGTCAGCGAACCCGCTAGCTGAGTACCAGCTGTAGAACCCTTATCGGTGGGGACAGCACAGGAGTGGACTTATCCCAGCTTGACTCTCAGATCCCAGGGTGAGTTTATAGCACCGTCCGCAAAAGAAACAATTTTTTTTGCTTGAAAAGTGAGCAACTTTGATCTGAGAGCCACTGAGGAAGAATAAATATAGACCCCACAGAGCTTGGAAAGCACAGCTAGATCAAGAGTTAATATGGATCTGCATTGGCCTTTGTGATTGTATGGTGTATTGAGATCCTATGTGGTCCCACCTACCCCTTCTCAGTTTCAAGAAGATGCCTCAACCTCCTTCTCCTAGGAAAAGGGACTCCTTGGGACAACAAAGGATGGGTGACAACAGGAGACTCGCATTACACACGACCTTGGACTTCACCTTCAGACCATTTGGAAATTGCAGCTACAGTATTTGAAAGCTGATCTGACTTCAGAGCGGTGTCTTGCCAGGAGTATGTTACTCCAGCAATGCCACAGTCTGCACAGGTTAGCAGTCAATTCCCAGGTCAAGATTATAGGGACAGGTTGTGACCTAGGACACGCTAAATGGTTTGAGTCCCATCATCTCCCTAAGAGGCTACCAACCTACCTCACCACGCGATGCTTTGGCAGCTCAGATCATCCAAGCTGCTTCAAATGACAGCCCTCTCTGGTCTACACAGGACAGAGCGGGGGATGATAGCAGAGCAATGCCTCAGTTTCCCTACTAGAGCACATATAACACCAGTGACCAACACGTTCATCAGGTGTGGGTATTGAACCTGGGACAGCTGGCTCATAAACCATCAGCCCCTACCACCAAAGCTGGAAGACCCACCTCTCTTAAGGTATGTCTCCTCTAGAAATGCTATAGGGACACAGCTATGCCGCTGTAGTGTAGACACATCATCCTGACAAAGGCAGTAGCTAGGTCAACCTAGCAGTTTCTACACTAGGGTTTAGGTCGGCTTCATTACATCACACAGGGTGTGTCCTTTTTCACAGTCCTGAGTGACACGGTCCTGGCTTTGTAAGTTAGACCAGCCCTTAGTCAAGGCTGTAGCTGGCCCATCAATCTCTGGTTGGTGCTAGCCCCCTGACCACGTGGGCACGGCCTACAGGTGCGACCTTCCTACCCAGCTGCGGAATCAAATCAGCAACCTCCCGCTGCCATGGACCCGGTAAATCCGAGGTGGGAGGACGCCTTCCCAAGCGAATGGCTGCAGGACCAAGCGTGCTTCTCCCTTCCACCCAGGCAAAGGCTCGGCTTCCTTCCTCCTCCTCCGCCAGTCCCCGCTGACAAAGGCGCCCCCTCGGCAAGCTGTACAGCAGCCCCCAGCCAGGAATGTCATTACGACAGGGGCTTTAAAATAAAGCAGGGCATGCAAAAATGTGATGACTTGTCAAAACTGCGGGCTGCAAGGTGTTTAAGGCATGAATTTCCTCTTAATGAAGCCTCGCTCAGGGAATATTGCATTCGGCCTTGAATGCTGGCGATGATGTATCCCAAATTTATGGCTGTCCCCGAGCGTTTCCCAGAGTGAGGAAGGGGGTATGAAAATAGCAGCACAAGGAAGGGCTTGTAAAATTGCTGCCATTCAAGCTGTTGCCTGGCCCTAGGCCATATCTGTCAAGATTTTTCACAGCCTACGGGTGCAGCACCGCTGGGCGTGAATGCTGATGAGATGTGGAGCGGGTGCCAACTTACTCTTTGGGCGAATGGTCCGTAGCTGTCTGAGGGAGCGGAGTGTGGGTGGGTGGGGGAACAGGGAGTCAGACCTGTCTCTGGAGCCGTGTTTGGAAAGGCTGCAAAGGAACAGGTGAATCCACATTTACTGCCCTCCGGACGTTTCCTCCACCCTCTCTGACCCAGCTCTGAAACGACGGCCTGAGCTGTCCAGCCGAGGACTCTGGGATTGTCAGAGAGGGGAAGCGGAGATGCATTTTTCACCTCTGTGCTCCTCCTTTCGATCATCGGTAGTGCAGGACTCCCTGCCTATCCCTCCGAGCTGCTTCACGCAAATCTGGAGCTCCCTGCCAAACCCGTCGTCTGGGTGCCCTGTCTGCAAGCCTCAGGATTCAGGGCCCATAGAATCATAGAAGATGAAGGTTGGAAGGGACCTCAGGAGTCCATCTAGTCCTACCCCCTGCTCAACGCAGGACCAACCCCAAATAAACCATCCCAGCCCGGGCTTCGTCAAGCCAGGCCTTAAAAACCTCGAAGGATGGAGATTCCATCCCCTCCCTAGGTAACCCATTCCAGTGCTTCCCCACCCTCCTGGTGAAAAACTTTTTCCTAATGTCAAACCTAGACCTCCCCCACTGCAACTTGAGACCATTGCTCCTTGTTCCGTCATCTGCCACCACTGAGAACAGCCTAGCTCCATCCTCCCTGGAACCCCTTCTGGTAGTTAAAGGCTGCTATCAACCTCCCCCCCCACTCTTCTCTTCTGCTGCCATCTGGCGCCTCTGTGGATACTTCTCATGGTACCCAGGACTGTGCGTCACCGCATTCCCTCCTGCTTCCAGCATGAGAGATTTTGCCCATGGTGGCTGGGCAGAAGCTCACTAACACCCCAAACTTTCTAACCACTGAAGCACTCCCTTTAAGTGACACCAGCCCTCTTTTTGCCTTGCAGGCTAACAAGGGGTGCCCCCCAGTGCAGATTCCCTCTGAATCATTCCTCTGTGATCTCCTGCGCCTGCCCCTGGCCACTCATGGAAGTCCCAGATCCTCTGTCCCAAAGGTGCACTGCACCACAGTTTACCTGTTGTACCCTAAATCGCTGACCCTGTATAACACACAGCACTTAACGCACAGCCAAAGGAGGTTTATTTAAGAAAGACGAGAGAGTCAATGAGAAACCAAGAGGGAGTGATAGAAACACACAGTTACAATACAAAACAAAATCAGCAAATGCCAGCTTGGGTCTCCACTTATTAATAGTGACCTTTCTTCTCTAGTAAAGGAGGGTGTTCCCCCGCCCCCCAAGTTCAGTCTATTGCAGAATTATCTGGCTTCCAAGGAGCCAGTTTTGCATGAGCGCATTACTACGCCCCAAGATGTCTCCTCAGTGAAAGAATTCAGTTTCCCTCACCGCTCGGTTTTACTGAAACATCTTTGTTTCTAGTCATAGGCAGGGCAAAGGGCTGTCTTCTTCTCACGCACCTTTTTTCCCTTCCAAAAGTGTTGACTGTTTGCTGTTGCCTCTGATCGTTTTCCATTGAAAGTCTTGGACAAGGCTCAACGGTTGTGCCTTGCATTGCATCACCGTCAGGATGACAACTCCCTCCTGCCTGAATGGGCCATCACTGAGACACATTGTCCAGGGGCGACTAACTTTTATTCCAAGCCCATAAAGCATATTTTCAATATGAATACATTATACTTTAAAGAGTACCCATACATATATCTTGCAAGGGTCAGGGATCTTGACAAATTATGAGGTTTCTGTAGATACCACACATGTGATTCTTTATGGATACATATCCCATAAGACGTGTTTAGTGTAGTGAGTTTGTCAGATGTGAAACGACCATTTTTTGTAAAGAACAGGGGATCCTTTGCCAAGAGGTGTCTGTGTGACAGCATCTCAGCCACCATTCACTAGTTTAAAGCCACCTTTGTGCCGTCTTCAGTCTGGGTTGGTCTGGGGCGGGAGTATATGTAGGAGTAAATTAGAGCAACGCCAGGGCTGCTCTAAATAACAACTTCCTTATAGCCATAGACTCCCCAGGAGCTGTGAAAGGGGATACACTGTTCCTCTGCTGGGGGGAGGAATTCCCCTTATCTCCAGGAGTGAGGATGAAACCAGTCCATCTGCGGGCCTGAACATGGGACTTCTGGATCTACAAGCATGCTTAAGCTAAAGGATCGGGTCCAATCAGAGATGCAGGCACGTAGTCATAAACTGCGAGACATAGTCCAGTCACTAGAGGGGGACAAAGAGCTACAGTGGGCAAGCCACACTCATGGCATTTCTAGAGCTCTGCCAATGGGCAGGACTGGGTTGACTTTTGACCATAACAGCTTCTGGCCCTTCCCCTCACATCTGCACACTGAAATGAGGGGCAGTGCCTGCAGCTGGGTGGCTGCTAATCCTGCTATGCCATGCAATGACGCCCTGACTTCCATGCGCCCCCCCGAGCCATGGAAGCTGAAATCCTCCAAGGAACCCTAACGCACCGCCACTGCCGGAGGGCAAAGCGCTACGACGCTGTGCCGGTGTGCAAAGACGCCGTGATCGCACTTGATCTTCCCTGGGGTGACTGCATGGTCTGACACCAGGATGCTAAGCCCCCTCCCACTTCCCCCCACCCTCAGTTCTCCCTCCCGAGTGCCGAGTTGCTCCGCCCTCCATCACCAGCAGCGGTGAATTAACAAGACTGTCCCCTGGCCAGGTGCAGCTCAACGAGTGGCAGGGTGGTGTCAAATCCGGCCTCCGCTTTGCAAAGTGGAGAGGGCTGCCTTTGTCCTCCACCTCCCAAAGGCCCAATTCACCCAGGACTTCTAAAACTGTAGAGCCAGAGCTAGCGCAGATAAGGGTAAGGGCAAAACTGCCTAGAGATTTACTGCATTTTATAGCTGGCTGTTTTTCACCCCTTACATACCTCTGGAAGCACACTGGACCGATTTGCTTCAGTGGATGTACATTAAGGACAGATTTGGGCCCTAATGTTAAAAGCAGCTGTGGAACAATATTCTTCTAGCGCTGAATAATCTTCATGGATAAGACATCCTCCTCTGAGATGGCGAAGCTCTTCAATGGCGCATGGAAACATCATGCCAATCCAAAAGACCCAACTCTTGGCAAAACATAGGTAAGCATTATTACCTCCATTTTGCAACTGGGGAAACTGAGGCACAGAGCAGCAAAATGACTTGCATCAGGTCACTCAGCAGGCTTACAATTGAGTTCTCCTGGCTCCCAATCCAGTGCGCTATCTGCCTCGTGCTCTTTAAAATCTCATTTGGAGCCCCATATGACTTCACAGTGTCCCTTCACGCCTACAATCCAGGGGTTATAAAAGCAGAATGTTCATCTTTGACTAAGGCCACCTTCCTGTCTTTAAAATAATATTAACATGCTAAATTATGGGATTTCACTGAATTGAGAGAGAGAGAGAGAAAGAAAATATCAGAACATTTTTCAGCAAGAAGTGGGATTTTTCTCCTTTCCAATTCCCAATCGTTCGAGCTCTGTCCCGTTAATTTGAAACAGCTGACATTTTCCCTACATGAAAGAACGAACATTTAATTTGCACTGCCGACTTGGAAGGAAGAATTCTAATCCTATTTGCTCAGCATGGGCAGAAACAAAGCCTAATGCCAGATCATGTGTAATTACTGCCTCTTCGCTAGACGTGGCGCAAGTAATTGAATTACGTAGTCTGATGGGGTCCTTCTCGCAGGAGAGGAACATGCAGAACAATTCCAACCCAACACTCAGCAAGTGAGTTTTAAGTTCCATCCGCCACTCCAGCCCAGCGGTTCCGACATGGGCTGGGGTCAGCAACATCGTGAAGATCCATTCCTTGCTGAGAGCTGGGCCCAGTGGTTTTTGCAAAGGAAACTGCTGGTCCCTAAAGGACACAATGTACATACAACCCATCATCTCTCCCAGGCTTCATTGCCCTTTTCTTCCCCTCTTCCCCCAACCACGTTGGCATTCTCAGTGGAAAGGCCAAAGGTTAAATGCACAGATCAGAAGAGCACATTTTTCTCTCCTCGAGGGGCCCCAAATGGGAGATGCCTTTAGCCAAGGACAAGACTGAAACCACAAAACTCCTGCTGAGGGTGGATCTGGGCACTGGTGAGCCTTCACCCAGCCTCGTGGGCCCCAGTCCCCATCAGTGGATTTTCCTCTCCTTCCTTTTTCTTTTACCTTCTTTAAACCTGTTTTCCACACTATTTTATCCCAAGGCGTTTTGTTTCCAGCAAGGTTATAGGCTGGATGCAGAAATCCCTGAGTAGAATCCCCTGGCCTCATTGATGCAGGAGGTCTGAAGAGATGATAGCAACCCGTGACAAATCTCTGGCCACATGGCCTGGCTCAAACACAGCCCATGCCGTTGTAACGGGAGCCCTGTGAATCTCACTGCACCCTGGGCAGGCCCGTCAGAGATTCAGGGTCAAAGACTCACGCCGAAACCTCCACGTTTCGCTTGGTTTGGGGCTGAAAACACAAACGCTGTCCTGTCACGTTTCACACGGCAGCCTCCGATGGCCATCCCAGAAGTCCCTACAAGCTCTACCTGAGATTGTCTCCATTAGGCTAGATGCTGTGCATCCACCTACGGAGAGACGGTTCTTGCCCTGAACTCTGACTAGACAAGACACTCTTGAAGTGGGAGGGGAAACAGAGGCACAGAGAGTGATGTGCCTGAGGTCAGGAATAGAAGTCAGGACTCCTGACACCTAAGTACTAGATTCGTAGACTTTAAGGCCAGAAGGGACCATCGTGATCATCTAGCCTGACCTCTTGCACGTTGCAGGCCACCGAACCTCACCCACCCACTCCTGTGATAGACCCTAACCTGTGTCTGAGTTACTGCAGATCTCAAAGCATAGTTTAAAGACTTCAAGTTACAGCGAATCCACCATTTACACTAGTTTAAACCAGCCAGTGGCCCGTGCCCCATGCTGCAGAAGAAAGCGAAAACCCCCTATGGTCTCGGCCAATCTGACCTAGTGAAAAATTCTTTCCTGGTCCCAAATATGGTGATCAGTTAGATCCTGAGCATGTGGGCCAAACCCACAGGACAGACACCTGGGAAACAATTCTGTGTGGGTAAATCGGAATCCTCTCCATCTCGTGCTCCATCACCGGCTGTTGGAGATATTTGCTTCAAGTCGTCGCAGATCAGCTACGTACCACTGTAGGCAGTCGCATCACCCCATCCCCTCTGTAAACTTTATCCAGATCAGCCGGGAAGCCAGTTAGGTTTTTTGCCTCCGCCTCCCCCCCACTGGTCCCCTGGGAACGCTTTTCCAGAACTTCGCTCCTCTGATGGAGGACAAGACTGAAGACCAGAGTGAGGGTTAAAAAACTATACCCAAGAAACCTTCCTCCCACAAAGGAGGCTCTGGGTCACCTCCTACCTAGTCCTGCTTTTGGAGGGAGACATGTAGATCTGCAACCTCCCCCCTCCACTCGACCCCTAATGTCTTTGAGAGTGTACCCCTGCCTCTACTTCTTGACAGGAACAGGTCAGCTGACTGTCCTCTACCAAGCATCTGCCTTTGGACATTCTTCCCTTAACCACAGGATATTGTCAGAGGACTCTTCTGCTTATTGACTTCCTCATTCAGCAGCAGTTCTCCCCACCGGTCATTTATCCTTAGCCAGGAGAGTGCCGTTTGGAGCATAAGATGATGGCAAGAGCCTTGATGAAAGGTGTCGGATGAGGTGTGGTGAACAGGATCCAAATCGTGACCATCAGTGAGAAGCCAAACACGGCTGGTAGCTGTGAAAGGAACCAGACTCTGCTACCGAGAAGGAAGTGGTGCCTTAGTGAAATGTAATGCCAATGCACTGTGGTGCATGAATTTTCCTATCTCATGGAAAGTTAAAAAAGTCATATAAGCTAAAGGACAACGTTGAAACAAAAACAAAGGGAGGTAACTGAGTAATAAACTGAGACTGGAAATTAGAAGAAGGTTTCTCACCATCAGAGGAATGAGGTTCTGGAACAGCCTCTCAGTAGGTGTCAGAGGGGGAGGGAAACAAATTAACTAGTTTCAAGACAGAGCTTGAGAAATGGGTGTTACAACATGGCACTCTGAGATAGACTCAGTGATCCAGGAGGTCTCTCGCATTCCCATGTTCTGAAATCCTAAATGTTCTGATCATTCTGGAGTCAGGTGACTTTGGAGTCAAGCTGATTGACAAATGGAAACAATGTTTTTTGTGAAAAAATTCAAAACAGTTCATGGCTCCAGCTTCTGAAAAGGACCCGTTTCAAACCTGACCAATGTGCCTTCCGCTCTGTGGGCATTTGGCCAGAGGGTTTGGATTTTCTCCTCTCTGTGAAGTTAAGAGGCCAGATGAGCAAAGTTCAAGGGTGGTTAGGTCTAGGGTTATGGTTCAGGCCTGTTTGAACTGGGGTGCGTTATGTTAGCCTGGCACAGTGCGCCATTCTGGCTTCATGTCTATAAGCGAGTGATGGCTGGGCCAAATCAGCAGGCAGGTGGCTTACAGCTACTGGAGTTCTCCTTTGGTTTGACCATGAGATCCATTAGCCAAGTTCGTTTCCTAAGGGAAGTGGTGGAAGTCCCATCATTCTCTACGTCTAAAGTTAGAGCAAGCCAAGCATGCATAAATACCCTGCAGGGAACCTGGGTGATGGATTAGATGACCTAATAGATCTTCTAACATCTTCCATTAGAGGATTTCGTCTGCTGTGGTGGCTTTTCTCTCAATGCATATGTTAGTCTGTTTCCAGGGGGCAAAGAGTTAAGTTCAGCACACTGGCATGGCAGGTGAGGGAGTAAAATTAGATTTGTCTGAGGCATATCTGACTTCGAAAAACCCATATTCCTTTTTATTTTACTGTGATCAATGTTCCAAACACAGCATGTAACTTCAAAATACAATCGCCTGTGCGGAATTTAAGTCAACATTGCTTCTGTCTGGCTCCTGTTTTCATTTCTATGGCGGCAGTTTGCAGTGTTTTCCAGCTATGTTTTGAAGGCTTTTATTTCAGACGTAGCTGGTACATGTAGCAGGGATTTCTTTCCAGCATCTGCCACGTAACCAAGTCAAGTTTCACATATCCCAAGTATCTCATGTTGTTTGAATACCATTTCTTAGCATACAAACGTTACCCTCTCAAACTATGTGGGGTGGAGAACTTGGGGAGATCAGTTTGCAGGAAGACATTCCCGTTATGCATGTATTGCGTGCAATACAATCAGCTAAATTGAATGCTTATTTTAGAATACAACATCCAATGGCTAGTATGCACAGTGTGGACCAAATCTTTAGCTGGTGTAAACTGGCATAGCTCATTGACCTTCTGTTCCTGCCAGGAACTTCACAGCCTGGAAAGGGCAGTAGAAATGTGTCGTTTTGCCCCCCAAAAATGCAAATGCTTTTGGATCCCTTCAGTGATTCACATCCAGAAACATATGCAAATGACTTATTAGAGTGTGTCTTTCCTGGAATTTTTATAATTACACTAAAGAAGCATCCCCGGTGCAGACACTCAGTGTAGATGTGCTACACCAGTATAAAGTGGCACTTCAAACCTGTGATTATTCTATTTGTGTTCTTCTACAAGCCTTGTCACCATACCGGAGCATATCTACACCAGGGGTTTGGTTTGACTCTGCGTAGTCAGAGAAATACAGATAGAACCATATTCTGTTAGAATGTGTACCTCATTCAAAATGCAAACACTTTGCAAAGTTGGGTAGATTTCACTGGGATCTCCTGTTGGAAGAAAACTGGGGGGGGGGAAATAATTCCGACAATGTTTCAACATTATTAGGAAAAAAGAGCTTTCATTTATTTTTTTTTCATTTTGAAATGACTTTGTTTCAATTGTTTTTTTGGAATTTTGGATTATGTTGCCGACGTTATAAAATAAACCAAACATTTTAATTGACCCCAAAATGATTTCCCCCTCCTCCTCGAATTTCCTTTATGGAGAGTTTTGAAATTTAGGGGATGGGGGTTTGTTCTGATTTGGAGCGAAGCCAAACTCTGAAATCTCTAAATCCTTCACAAAACAGGACGTCTCTTCTCCGCTCAACTCCAGTAACTACCTTATAGTCAGAACAGTCACTTCGAAACCATTTCCCCTCCATCAGATTGGGAGGAGAGTGGCAGCTATTTAATAGCTTACTGCAACAACCTTTTAAACAGCTTAAGAGAGGAAGTTAGCCTGTGAGTGAAGTGGAAATTGCCTGCACTGCATACCAGTTGAGGATCTGGTCCCATGTATTTAGAATCTCATCCCAGCCCCAAACCATGGGTGCCTTATCCTCTTTGAATAAAAAACAAGACATCAATGAGGAGCTTTGCTTGGCTGTTAAACCATTTCCTTGACTTACCCCTTTGATGCCCTTGCTGAGTTTCCCGTGTGTTTCTTCCACTCAGATTCCACAGACAACAGAGGGAGCAGGATGAAGAAACCTGAGTCTCCTTCCCTGCACTGCTTTAGTTCAAGTGCGGAATCTGCCCCTTTGGCCAAAATCCAGCCCCTGCCTCTGTGGGTGTGGAGCTGTCCCAAGCAGTGGAAGTGCTGCAGAAGGGGAACGGGATGTCAAAGGGGATGCGTCCCCTGTGCAGCACAGAGTTTACCTCTTCCAGGTTCCTTTGGCCACACAGGAGGCGGCAGGTCACAGACTGTAAAGTCTTTGGGGCGGCGGCTGTCTCTTTGTTACCTGTGGGTGTAGTGCCTCGTGCAGTGGGGGTCCCCATCCGAAGCTATGGAGTTTTATGATGCAGCTTGACCTTGTTAAGCCATGATGGGGTGGCCTGCCACAGCAAGGGGCTGATGACCTAGGGGATCCCGTCCCGATTGTGGCTGCTGGACACCACGGTGATACAAATATTACCAGCGATCGTGCCCTGTCCCCCTGGGGTGGGAAGAGTGTCATTTTAGGGACCATGAAGTCTACTCCATGAAGTAGCACCCATAGACTAGCTCAGTAGCTGGACTGGGGACAAGGTATCTTGGCCATCTTCTTGCCAGGTGCTCGGCTAGCATCCTCTGCCCAACATTTTCAATTGGTGCCTAACCCGGAGGCCCATTGTGAGTAAAGACGAGAGCTAAAGCCTTTAATGGCAATTCCTACTTTTGAGGGTTAAATGAAATCCTTCCAAGAGGTGTTAGACCCATTTTTTAAATCGAATGTACCATAACATCTCTCCATTCTCTGACTCATCACTTCCTAATCTCCCCAGTTTTAGGCTTTCAGACCTTCCCATGAAATTCATAAGTCATCAGTTCTTGTCCACAGTCCAGAAGGTTTCTGTCCTTGTGATCACCCTCCCGTTATGGGGAAAGGCAGAATTTTTTGCAATGTGAAATGTTTGAAAGGGCTTAAATTGGACCTTTCGAAATAAATCTTACACAGCAACTTAGCTTTACTTGCATTACAACCACCTGTCTCTGTAGACAGCTATAGATGAATGGGGTGGAGACGCACACACATATAAATGTACAATAAGGTGTGGCAGAAAAATAGTTACCTCATCAGAGACACCTTTTGGAAATGATTCCTGTGTAAATCTGTCAGGATTATTTTTATCCTAACCCAACCCATAATTCCCCGTTTGCTAAAGTTTGCCGTTATATGTGATGCATCCCACTGCACCGGGATCTCAGAAATTTGTCTACCATCTACCTTATTCATTCGTTCATTTATTATTTGTATTGGCTTGACACCTAGAGGTCCCCAGCATGGATCAGGGCCCCACTGCATTAGATGTAACAGAATGGCAGCCCCCTCCCCTAAAGAACTTAGCATCTAGTACGTGATGAGCTGTAAATGGCTCTCTGATCAGCTGTCTCTTTTTAGATCTTGATGCAAAGATCCCTAGGCGGCTTGTAGGGACTGGCTGTAAATTTGCTTTTTTGCTGTTAGGGGGAAAGGGTTTGGTAAATGGCCGTCGTAAATCTCCACCCAGAAAGGCTTGATCTCACTGGCTGTACCTCTCCTGGAGTGATGAGGGTTCCTGTGATGAGGAGCATGGCCTAGCAATGCATGTGTTGACTTGGAACGCAGTAGGTTTGGGTTCGCCTCTGGCCTCCTGGGGGACTTTACGCAAGCCTTTCCATCTCTTTGTGCGCCACTTATTGCGTAAGAAGGGACAGAGTAAGCTCTCCCCTGACACCTGGTGCTGATCTCAGCGAGACTTCGTGAACCGACCTGGGTTTGCATAGACGTGCTTGCTCTGCCAGGCTGCGCTGCAGCATGGCGTTGCTTTGCCCAAATGATCACTTTGGGCTGGTGTCAGGTGGCAAGCCGTTTTTTCATGGGGGGGGACAGGGGTACGACAGGGTTGTGATCCTTGTTGCGTGAATCAGGGGCAGCAGAACCGTGCTTGGCGTGCCCCGATCGAGGGACTCACCCTCGACTGAGCTGGGCTCACTAGGCTGGGGCAGCGATGCCAAAACCAAGTGGAGACGAGCGATGGTGTGGACACGTTTGTATATGGCTGTGTGGGCTCTGGCTAAGGACACCATTTGACCCGCCCCGTCTCCACTGTGAAATGGCAAAGCTGATTGAGACTCACTTGCGGGTCTTTTGTTGTGGCTCAGTTGAGCTGAAATCACTGAAACCAGATCGAAGCACTAGACCCGCTGTGGCTAGCTGTGCCTGACTAAATGCGGGTCCATTATTTTGATCAATCTCACAGTCATAGCATTTTACAAATGGCACGTTTCCCTGGTTCCAGATATTTACATCTGAAACGTCACGGTGCTGTGACCGGGGAAGGGGCGGGTCCTGACCTGTGGGGGCGTGGCAAAGAGCCACCTCTGGGGAACCTTTCCCGGCTGCAGGAAGCTCCACGGTTGGTCCCTGTACAGTGAACCCTCCCTCCCACAGCTGGGGAGCGATGGGGGCAGGAAGCGAGCAGGGGTGGGGGGGGGTGCAGAGCATGGCATGGTACAGTATTGCCCCCTTACTTCTGTATTGCTGCCTTCAACACCAGGCGCCCACCAGCAGATGTAGAGCTGTCTATGCCAGGGGAGGTCCCTGGAGATGGGGCTGACCCGGCTCGGGAAGGAGCCCGTGCAGGGAAAAGGAAGCCCCGTTCCTCCCCAGCCTGGCCAGGACTAGCCGCTGGAGCCCGGCACACAGTAGGACCCCCTGGCCAGGGCGCCCCCAGCCCTGCCCCTCCCCTCCAATAGCCAGATTTCCTGGGAGAGATCAGATTCCAAGGCCCGTAAAACGTTTTTCGCAGCCGTGAATTTAGTAGGGCTCTAGCTACAGGTCTGTGTCTCTAGCAGTGAGGCTCCCCCACCGACAGCTGAAATCACCAAGCGCTGAAGCCACTGAATATGGTATTACGTGGTGGGACCTCAAGACACCCCAGAGGCTGCAGTGGAGGAAGCCCCCTCAAGCAGCGGGGCGGTGACAGATGACGGAGCAAGTGGCTGACAGGGCAGCTGGTTGAGCGAGCAGGCGGCAGAGCAGCTGACGGCGGGACGAGCGAGCGGCAGCGTGAGGAAGGTGGCTCCCCCAAACACACACAGGGGTGGGAGGTGAACTCGTGGAAATGCTCCACTTAACTGACCAAGGACACCAATGGTGCGTGGGGCGTGGTGGAAAGAGAGCGAAGGGGCACATTCGAAGAACTTTTGGTTCTTGGACTTTCTCACTTGCCCGGGGAGAACCTGAGGCCAGAGACTCGGCCCAGTGTACTCTGGGGAGGGGGCGTGTTTTGCTTGTGGTCTCGTGCTTACGAATCATGCTTGTGGTGTTTGCTCAAGCTGATGGCGGGTTCATTTCCCCTTCCTATTAAAAGCTTCTTTTCTACACAGACTGAGGGCTGGTGAGAGGGAAGTGTTGCCTCTGAGGAGCGCCCAGGAGGGGGCACATGGGTAATTTTCCCAGGGCTGGGGCTCAAGCCGGTTCTGTGTTGTGTTATTGAAAAGGAACCGCTAGACGTTGAACCCCGCCCTGGTCCCTGCCGACTCCACCTGGGAAAAGGGTAACAATTAAATGGGGCGAATGAGCCTGGCCTTCTTTGTAAAACATTTTAATATCTACCACTGAGCAGCCCCACATGTTGTGGTAGCATGAAAAAGCTGGAGGTCTGGCTTGGGTGGGGCAGCAGCTGTGGGAAATGAAGTGGAGACAAGCTTGGGATCTGCCGCTGAGACTCATTTTTTACTCTCATCCCATGATCAAGCCTCCAGACGGACACCTGGGAAGGGATTTGAGTGTCTCAACATGGGGCATCTCTGCAGGAGTGAGCCGGTGGATAACACTCACTAGGGAGTCTTGTCTATTTCTGAAAGCCAGGGCCTGGAATTCAGGACTCAGATTCCGAACTCTGCCACTGACTCGCCAGGTGAGTTTGGACGAGTTCCTTAGCCTTCCTGTGCCTCATTTGATGGATCAGAGAATCATAGCAGAGTAGGGTTGGAAGGGACCTCAGGAGGTATCTAGTCCAACCCGCAGCTCAAACCAGGACCAACCCAAACTAAATCATCCCAGCCAGGGCTTTGTCAAGCTGGGCCTTAAAAATCTCGAAGAATGGAGATTCCACCCCCTTCCTAGGTAACTCATTCCAGTGCTTCACCACCCGCCTAGTGAAAAAGATTTCCCTGATATCCAATCTAGACCTCCCCGACTGCAACTTGAGGCCACTGCTCTTGGTTCTGTCATCTGCCACCACTGAGAACAGCCTAGCTCCATCATTCCTGGAACCCCCTTCAGGTAGTTGAAGGCTGCTATCAAATCCCCCCTCATTCTTCTCTTCTGCAGACTAAACAA
The DNA here is from genome assembly GCA_007922155.1 of Mesoclemmys tuberculata. Lineage (NCBI taxonomy): Eukaryota > Metazoa > Chordata > Testudines > Chelidae > Mesoclemmys > Mesoclemmys tuberculata. Next base: position 4,232,421 of record ML675603.1, on the reverse strand, counting down.
GGCCAGTTCCCTCAGCCTCTCCTCATAAGTCTTGTGCTCCAGCCCCCTCATCATTTTCGTTGCCCTCTGCTGGAGTCTTTCCAATTTGCCCACATCCTTCCTGTAGAGGGGGGCCCAAAACAGGACACAATACTCCAAATGTGGCCTCCCCAGCGCCAAATAGAGGGGAATAGTCACTTCCTTTGATCTGCCAGCAGTGCTCAATGATCAGTCTGGTTGTACGTCTGAAGATTGCTTGGAGTCTCCCTCAGCTGCAAATAGCAAAGTGCTGGGAGATGCTCAGGGGGAAGGCACTGCAGAACTGCTAAGGACTAGCTCTGTGCTGCGCTGTCATGCCCCAGTGGCTAGGCCTGAAAGACCTCCTGCGGCAATGCGTTGCACAGCTCACTTGCCCTTCGTGTGAACAGGATGATGATTAGCGTAACAAGCAAAGGTCACAGCCCACCCACGTCCTAATTCCCAGCTTCCTTAGTTGGAAAGAACTCAGCGCTCAGCTGTGGCCTTGTCTCCTGGGTGCGCCAGTCCACACCAAAGCCGTGCAAATTTTAGCACGCACCAGCCTGTCGTGCAAGAAAGTTCCCTAGTGCACATTAATGTAGACCCCTTTGAAAGGCGACGACACTAGTGTGCACTTGGGGACTTAATGCATGCCAGCCAGATCCACACTGGCCAGTTAGTACATGACATGCTAGTGCAGATGAGAATTTACACCCCGGGTGGTGCAGACTAATGCACCTTGTAGATGAACCCTGCTGTCAAGCACTGCACTGCAAACAGCTAATGAAAGCACTGCTTTAGGAACAGGAGAGTCTGAATTCAATCCCCAGTGGCCAATGCACTATGCTGCGCAGTAACAACTGTGAAGTCCCCGGAATTGGTCACCGAGTTAATTTATTTGACAAAATTGTTGCTAGTTATTTGGCCACGGGGCCTCTGTTTGTTTTTCGAACGGCTCATCTTTCCCGTCCCCCGTCTATCCAGACCCTGCCGTCCATCCAACAGCTCCTGTCAGAGCAGAAGGGCAGCCAAGCCCCTTGTTGGTCTAGGCAGCGCTCTCCATCCCACACACCGGGACGGCATTAGAACTTGGAGGGATTCCACCCTGTCAGTGTCGGGAGCTGCAGACTGATTCATGGTCAGTCTGAGAGGAGCTGGAAACCCCCAGGCACAGGTGTTGATATATCTCCTTCCCTACGTTCAACAGCCACATGGCCCAGCTCCAGGATCTTAAGGAGCCAACTGACTGTTTTGAGAGGACGAGGTGGGATCTTTGTTCAGCTCAGCCAGGGACCTCAACGGTGAGGGTGTTACGAATGGGAGGAGTTCTCCTGTCCCAGCACCCATCGTTATTTGTATGGCAGTGCATAGAGGCCACGCTGTGCTAGGTGCTGTACAAACAGAGGAATACACAAAACACATGACAGACCCAGGGTGGGAGAAAGGGTGTGTTATTATCCCCATGTTACAGATGGGGAGCTGGGGCAGAGAGATGAAATGACTGGCCCAAGGTCGCCTATGTCCGAGCCAGCAGCTGATCCCACCTCTGAATGCCAGCCCAGAGCCTCAGGTACAAGGCCGTCCTTCCTGCAAAGCATAACTAAGGAGGTTGTGTAGAGGGAACCAAGCGGAAACCGTGAGGGACAGAATTAATACACCACACACCCCATCAGTAGGCTCACGACATCCTCTGCAAGGCTGTTCAGAGCCACGTCCACATCCGGGTCTGTTCCACTGCTTATCTTCCAGGATCCACTTCCTTGCTAGTTTACTCAGAACGAGCCACAGCACTCCCCACTGCCACATGGCCTGGCAACTTCATCCATTCCCCCTCAAGCTCCTCATGGAGCTTCAAGGCTGGGCCCCCTGTTAAAGACAGCACACAGTTATTATAAAACTCTCTTCTGGGGATTAGAACTGGGCTGTTCGCTTTAAAGGGCAGGAGCTGCCATTACTTGAGTTAAAGGCCATTAGTCACTTTGTGGGCGGCAGGCCCGTCACCCGTTTTGTCAACCAAACCCATTGAAAAACCATGAAACTGACCTTAAAAATCATGTCCACATTTCCAGGTTTTTCTCCACAACCACGAGCGTTAAAAGCTTTTTTTTTTTTTTTTTTGTAATGGAAGCTCAGATTCTCAGCTCAGGAGCGGTAGCATTAATTATCATGATCAAATCACAAGGGATGGCACCACTCCCTCCCACTCCCACACTCACTGGAGAACCGGGATCAGTTTTACCCTGAGAGGTTAACAAAGGGTCATTAGCCGCAGCAACGCAGAAGAGAGATTCATCCTGCATTCTTTGGCCCGTTCAAAAAAATACATTTAAAGATTTGTTTTTGTGTCAGGTGCAGGAGATTTGGAGGTTTTCTGAATACATGTATAGATTTTTTTCTCTCTCTTGCTCGTCTACTTGAATGTACTTTGTTTTCATAGGTTCATAGATTCCAAGGCCAGAAAGGACCATTGAGATCATCTGATCTGACCTCCAGCGTAATACAGGCCGGAGAACGTCCCTACGATAATTCCCAAAGCAGATCTTTCAGAAAAACATCCAATCTGGATTTTAAAAAATTGTCAGTGATGAAGAATCCACAGTGACCCCTGGTAAATTGTTCTGATGGTTAACTTCTCTCACTGTTAAAAATGTATGCCTTATTTCCACTCTTAAGTTGTCTAGCTTCAGCTTCCAGCCATTGGATCGTGTTAGATCTTTCTCTACTAGATGGAAGAGCACATTGTCAAATATTTGTTCACCTGTCGGTATTTATAGATGTAACCAAGTCACCCCTTAACTTTCTCTTTGTTAAACTAAATAGCTGGAACTCCTTGAGTCTGTCTCTGAGGCAGGTTTTCTAATCCTTTAATCATTCTCACGGCTCTTCTCTGAACCCTCTCCACTTTATCAACATCTTTTTTGGATTGTGAACACCAGAACCAGAAATAGTACTCCAGCACCAGTCGCACCAGTGCCAAATAAAGAGGTAAAATAACCTCTTTACTTCAACTCAAGATTACCCTGTTTATGCATCCCAGGATTGCATTTGCTTTTTTGGCCACCGTGTCGCACTGGGAGTTTAAAACCGCTTCTTTTTGCTGCTCCTCCAGATTTCACTTTGACTTGATGAACAGGACTCACATCCTTTCAGTGATTATTTCCTCTCGCTCTCTTTCTCTTCTATCCCACTCACATCTAAGCCCCAGCCCGTGCAGGGCACTTTGAACGAATTCCACGCACTTCAAAAAGGACAGTATTTCCTGTTTCTGCAACCCAGCCAACTCTTTAATCCTTTTATCCAGCTGCTATTGTGCCAAATTCTCCCTGTGTTCTTGTTTGACCTCTTCTTGATTCTTTCTTTCACAGATTCCCTTCCCACCTTCCACGCTATGAAGGCATTTGCTTTACATTATAATTGTGTGAGATAAAGCGTACAAGGGAGGGGGTGTTTTTTATTGCTTCCAGCGAGGACTCTAGAGCCTAGCTCTGTCCTTGACCCACTTTCTGTGACACTGAACCAGTCACTTAATCTCTCTGTCTGAGTTTACCCTGCTGTAAAATGGGGCTAACAATACTTCACATGTCTCAGTGATGGTGTGAGGCTGAAACCACTCACCCTGTCCAAGTGGTTTGTGTTCCGTCCTTGGGAAAATGCTACAAGCATTGCCTCCCAATTTCAAAAGCAACTAGTGATTTTGGGTGCCCGACTTGAGACCCCTTGAAAGCCGCCCGGTGGTTTTTGAAAGTGCTGAGTTTCTGCACTTGGAGAATCCGGCCCCCGGATGGTGTCTAAGGTTGAGTATTTGAAAACTGAGGTGCCTCAAATCACCAGCTGCTTCTGAAAACTTAAGCCATTGAGATTCGTTTTCATGTGTGCAGTGCAAAATCATCTAAAGGGAAAACATGATCCTCAGGTTGACAACTAGAGTGCACGGCTGTGAGTAGCCCAATATCTGGTGAAGTCACAACTATTCAGAACCAACATGCCCTCTCATTATTATTTATTATTCGTATTACCGTAGTGCCTAGCAGCCCCAGTCGTAGGCCAGGACTCCATTGTGCCTGGGGCAGAACAAAATGATGGTCCCTTTCCCATAGCGTGTACAACCTACGTAAATGTTCCTCGGGAATAAGGGCCTCATCCAATACACAATGAAGTAAGCAGAAGACTTTCAACTAACTTCAATGGCCCTTCTGAAGAAAACCTGTAGAAGAGAATGAATTGGTGGCCATCTACAATATGTGTGTGAGGGGGGGAAAGAACCTGTATGTAGTTTCCATATATTGTGTTTTTTCTTACCTTTTGATGGATTTTAAAACCATGTCTCTTGTGGGCCTGGTGGATAGCGGAGTGGAGTAGGACTTTGGAAAGCTTGGTTCTATTCTTGGCTGGGTGCCCTGGGGCAAGTCACTGTCCCTTCTTATGCCTCACAGGTAAAATGGCAGTGAGGTTAGCGGCCTCCTCGGTAAAGTACGTTGTCAGTGGATGAAAGGCACTGTAAGAGCTAGGGGTTATTGCACTGGCTGTCCAGGGGAGTTTAGCATAGAGGAGCTTGCACTCTCTGAGACATGTACTTGTAAAATTCTGAGATGGTCACTCCATGATGTGCTTGCACACCCAGCTCTGACATTACTAAATCCATTTGCCTCCATTGGTCCAGAGGATTTTCAATGAAGAAAAGCACACTTTCAACAGATGCCTTGCTGGTGGGAGCTGCAAAAACGATTGCTTGTTATTTTGCACAAGTGGGGAGCTCAGCACGCTGTAACTTCACTCTGTGGTGTTGTTCTCCAGGGAGCTGATGGCAGAGGGCTCTTTGGGCTAGCAGACAAAGGCGTAACAAGATGCAGCGACTAGATGCTGAAGCTAGACAAATCCAGACTAGAAACAAGACACCGTTTGTTTTTTTTTAAGAGTAAGGGTAATTAACCCCTGGAGCAATTTACCTAGGGCTGTGGTGGATTCTTCATCCTTTGAAATCTTTAGACCAAGACTGGATGGTTTTCTAAAGGAGACGCTCTCGTTCAACAGAAAGTTAGTGGGTTTGATGCAAAAATCTTTGGGTGGAATTCTCTGGCCTTTGTTCTGCGAGAGGTCAGACTAGATGATCACAACGGTCCCTTCTGCTTCTATAATCTATCATTCTCTTAGGACGGCTTTACACTAGAAAATTAGATTGACCCAGCTATGACACATTGACGTAGTTAAGCCAACCTGAGTCCCCGTGTGGACAGCGCTAGGCTGACGGAAGAATTCTTCCATCGAGCACCTCTTGGGGATCACCTCTTGAGTTCACGCTAGAAATGGGAGAGCTCCTCCTGTCACTGTGGTATCAACACTGAAGTGCTGCTGTAGCATTTTAAGTGTAGACATAGCCTTATTCCTTTTCTTATGGCAGCACCTAGAGGCCCTATTCAGGGAGCCAAGATCCTGTTGTGCTAGGGGCTAAGCACACACATAAAATAAGACAGTCACTTCCCCAAGGAGCTTCCATGGACAAGACCCAAGAGGTGGGATAAATGGGAACTCCCCCCACAGAGTTCTATTCTTTGTGCAATAAAGATGCGTTCCCAAACCAGCACGTATGAGTAAAATTAAAACCGGAAAGGGCTGGATTCTTTATCTTCAGCACTTCTCATTCTGCCTCTTAAATGGACTGAAAATGCAATCGGGCCACAGATCGTTGCACGGCAACCTGGCTACATAGTGCCATCATTTCCTTTTTTCCACGGCTGGTTTGAGATGCAGGCTTTTCTGGACACTGTACAGATACACGAACTGGAAAAAAAAAAGCGTCCATTTATTTCTCAACCCACCCTCCACCCCTCTCGCTGCTGCTATGTCCTCACAGCAAATTAAGACTCCGCTGTCAAAAGCAAACAGACATCAGCCTGTGACGGCGCCTTCTGCTTCTACCAGTGACCTTTAGAAAAGAAATAGCCAAGCGCAAACAAGGGGAGATAAGGGCGCATTCTGGACGTGGCATTTTTATTTGCTTCAGGTGTGATTTGTAAAGCTGTCACTTAGCTCAGCCAACCACTCCTGACGGCGGGCAGGAAGAGCTGCTTTCTGTATCCTGCTCACGCAGTAATGGGAAGTGATTTAACTCCTTGGCTGCTCCGAGCAGGATAGGCATGGGCCGGTGAGCATGTTGTACTGTCTCCCAAGGCAATGCAAGAACGTTGGACCCTGGAGCTGCTAGCTGGGCTGCTACGGTTCGAATCCAGCCCCGGTCACAGGAACTGACATCAGTCTAGGTCTGGTACTTCTATGGCCCCCATCACTGTAGTATCCGAGCGCCTGGCAACACCACTGTGATCGAGGGCAGGAATACAAGGAGAGACAGGGTGACCTAGTGGATGCAGCATTGGCCTGGGACTAAGGAGACATGACTTCCCCACTGGCCCGCATGGTGACCGTGGACAAGTCTTTTAGTCTTTCTGTACCTGTTTCCCCATCTGTAAAATGGGGTTAATGTCACTGATCTCTGCTGTAAAGGGCTTTGAGAGCTGCAGATGGAAAGGGCTGCGAGATCTAGGCATTATGAGTCTCCCCGTTTTACAAATGGGGCACTGCGACACAGAGAGACTAAGTGCCTTGCCTAAGGGCACACAGCGAGGCTGTGGCAGAACCAGGATCTGATCTTCGGAGTCCCAGGTCAGTGCCTTAAGCACTCAACTCTCCTTCTAGTGAACACCACCCATTGGCTCTCCCCGCTGAACCAAAAGGGAACGTCCCTCTACAACGCAGTCCCTGGGGGGCGCTATACGAAGCTTGTCTCAGGGTAGCTTCTGTTTGCTTACCTTACGGGCGTGTTTTGTACACGGCATGCGGGAAGCCTACCCACCCCCTGGCTGTATCCCACAGAATGAAGCAGAAGCTCCAGGACAGGACAGCCTGCCCTGTTTTTAATCAGATACATCCTGATCCTTCCCTGCTATCGCAGGGTGGCTCTCAAGGCGCACAGGCATGTGTGTTTCACCCGCTCACTGGGGTACCCTGGAAAAATTAACTTCATCTGGACTTCTGGTTAATCAGCGACATGGGCTCTGCTGTTTGGAAGATGCCCCGGATATGGACGTGCAGGAAACGCACACAGCCCCCAAAGTGCAAAATCCCCCAGCTGGTGGAATCCTGGCTCCAAAGAATCGAAATCCCCTTTTTAAAATTTGAAACACACCGGATACATTTACTGCATTTAAGCATTTACTAATATGTAACCTTGGAATCCCACCTACCCCTCTTTTTCCTCCCCCTGCTTTAAAACTCTTGTTTTGTCAATAGTAGTATGAAAAAATGGCCTTGCGATGACGCAGTGTGCTTTAATTCAGGACCCCTTGGGTTTAGTCCCAGCCCTGCTACAGATTTCCTGTATGACCCTGGGCAAATCTCTCCCTGCCACAGTCCCAATCACCTGCTGGCATAGAAGAATCATAGAAGATGAGGGTTGGAAGGGACCTCAGGAGGTATCTAGTCCAACCCCCTGCTCACCCTAACTAAATCATCCCAGCCAGGACTTTGTCAAGCCACAGCTTAAAAACCTCTAAAGATGGAGATGCCACCACCTCCCTAGGTAACCCATTCCAGTGCTTCACCTCCCTTCTAGTGAAAAACGTTTTCCTAATGTCCAACCTAGACCTCCCCCACTGCAACTTGAGACCATTGCTCCTTGTTCTGTCATCTGCCACCACTGAGAACAGCCTCGCTCCACCCTCCCTGGAACCCCCTTTCAGGTGGTTAAAGGCTGCTATCAAATCCCCCCTCATTCTTCTCTTCTGCAGACTAAACAGGCCTAGTTCCCTCAGCCTCTCCTCATAAGTCTTGTGCTCCAGCCCCCTCATCATTTTTGTTGCCGTCCACTGGACTCTCTCCAACTTTTCCACATCTTTTTTGTAGTGGGGGCCCAAAACTGGACACAGTACTCCGAATGAGGCCTCACCAATGCCGAATAGAGGGGAAACTCATGTTGAATCCCTTTCTCCTACCCCTGCCTATTCAGGTTGTAAACTCTTCTTCTCTCACTATGTGCATGTCCTGCACCAAGCGCAATGGAGTTGTAGTCCCAGTGGAGGCCCTATTAAAGTTATTGCGAATAGCACCTTAGTTACCTGGGGTGGGTGAGTATGGAACCCCCATCTGAAGAGCGCACGCTACAGATGCCCTCATGGGGTGATGCAAGGTAATGGCACGAGGGTACAAACTTTGCAGTGGGGTGTCCCGGCCTCCTGCCACTTTCCTTTTGCCCCCCAGAACACCTGCAAACAGGCAGAGACCTTCAGAGAAGCAATGGATGGGTGGACGCCAGGATGGGTGGATGTGGGTCTGACAACCGGGTTATACAACAAAGTTCTGAGGAACAGATTCTCCTAGCTGTCCACGTGCCTAGCATGGCATAAGGGTAGGGTAAGCATGCACTGGCTTGTCTGTACCTTTTAAGTGGATGCAGCAGTGTTGATATTCCCCATTATCTGCATGGCCCTGTGTGCTCAATAAATGAGGGTATGGGAAATGGGCTGTACGTACAACTTGTCTCCAGTAAGACTATCTGCGTGCGGAGAGCTCATCCAGGAACAGCCAACCTGTCTATAACAGTAAGGGACCGTACGTGAAAGGTGACCTGGAAATGTCAGCTGCTCTCTTCACATCTACGTTAAGGGCTACCTGGATCTTCTTCTCATGAGAGGCAATTGTGCCAGTCTGCAGGGCACTGGTGAGGATGCAGCTGGAGAACTGTGTCCAGTTATGGGAACTGCACTTTAAGAAAGTTTTGGACAAATCTGAGTCCAGAGGCGAGCCACAAAAATGAGAGGTTCAGGAAATAGGGTGACCAGATAGCAAGTGTGAAAAATCAGGCCCCTTTTTCTTCTCGGAGGGTGGAGTATAGTTGCCTATCTAAGGCAAAGCCCCTAATATTGGGATGGTCCTGATAACATCGGGTACCCTATTCAGAAAACATGACCTATAAGGAAAGGTTGAAAGAATTGGACTTCTAGTCATGTTTGTAGCAGGAGGAGAGAAGATTGAGGCACAATCTTCAAATATGTTAAGTGCTATTGATAATCAGTTGTTCTCCATGCCCACTGAGGGTAGAGCAGGAAGCAATTGGCTTAGTTTGCAGCAAGGTTTGGGTTAGATATTAGGGAAAACTTTCTAACTGTAAGGATAATTAAGCACGGAAACAGGTTTCCAGGGAGTGGACTCCCCATCACTGCAAGTTTTTAAGAACAGGTAGATGGCCATCAGGCAGGGATGGTCTAGATATATTTCAGTCCTGCCTCAGTTCAGGTGAATGGACCAGATGATCTCTTGAGGTCCCTTCCATTTCTACATTTCTGTGATTATTAGAAAGATGAGCAGGCCAGACCCCCAGCATAGCATAGCTGAAACATCGCCACCATGAACTTTGCCCACCAAGCTTGCCAGGAAGTTTCAAGCAAGGCCCATTTGTTCCAGCAGATGATATGGCCCCATGTCACTATTCCAAACACTCAGACCGACTTCTAAAAAAAACTCCACAGCCCCTCCTGTGACACTTCGGAGAGGGGAAAAGTGGCCTTTATGATGTTTTTGCAAACATTATTAGACTGTCAAAGGGAGGTGTAAGACAAGGCTGCTGAAGAAAGGGGCTTGACAAGGGTATTTATTTTAATAGGCAGCACAATTCGAGCCATTTAAAAGCAAGGCAGAATTGTAAATGCTTCTGGGAATCAGTCATGAAAATATTGGTACCCTTAGGCTCTCTAAAGTATAATTAAGGCAGGAGTTGATTGACTGAAGACAAATAGAACACTAGCAATGAATGCAATTATAGAAAAAAGCAGCCCCCTCCCACTTCTGCTCTGTTTTGTGTTCATGCTCAGACTGCGCTCTTACTGGTTCCTTCACTGTGGCACCGTAAAGATCCTGAGGGCTAGCTCCTAGTCTTCTGCACCCAATGGCAAACCTCTGATTGACTCCAGTGCTGCGAGGAATTGGGCTCCAAATAAAAGTCCGGGCAGGTAAACGCACTGCTGACGCTGTGTGTTATTTTGCAGAGGTTTCATTCGGTCAGTCTTCCTTCAAGTTGTGGGCCAGACCCTAAGCAAGAGTGGAGTCCAAGCAAATAACAGATTGGTTCCAATGCACTCCTCGCCTCATCAGCCGTTAGAATCATCTGGGAAATAATTTATGATCCACTGCCTTGTTATCTGCTTGACAGATGTGAATCAAGGGGCTGAGACAAAGCAGTCCATGGAAAGATCTCATCAGTTTCAATGAACTGTGTAGCACTGAGCAAGCCCTCTTCTAGCAGAAGAAAGTAACCCCCGGACCCCTCAGATTTGCAGTGTGGCCTCTTGGGTGCTGGGCCAGAAGCTGAGAAAAGTGGGTTTTATTCCAGGCTCTCCCACAAACTTTCCATGTGAAGATCATTCATGTGACTTTGTCTCCCTTGTCTATCTAGACCGTAAGCGGTCTCAGATCCGGACTGGCCTTTACTATGTGATTGTAAAGAGGGGCTCGTTGCTCTCCCAGTGCAAATGCCAAAGGTTCCCTAAAGCTTCAAGGTCTTCTGCTCTTGACCCATCTGTCCTTTCCAGGCAACAAAGTCAATAGAAACTTTGGGGACAGCTGTTGTGTTTTGGGGGGACACCCCAAAGCTTTCTATTCCTGTTGGCTCAGGGGGGGGGACTTATCATAGTTCCTATACCACACTCTTACCTTGTTTCTTTTTTAGCTGTTTCCATAGCAGCAGGCCCCGTCATGAAAACCAAGCCTTGGCTGAAGGAGGTGGGGGAGAGATCTCTGACAGCTGAGGAATTGCAGGACCTGAAATCCATCACCCCTCCCCGGTGGATTGGAAGGGGGTGGGTTCCAACTCCTGGCAGGTGTCGGGGAGAGCCAGGCTAGCGCTGCTGCTTGCAATTACTTGTAAAGATCCTGCAGGGATTTTCACCGTCAGTGGGAAAGGTTCATGTTTACAACGGCTGAGCCCCTGGGAGCGGGGTTAGAAAAGCACACGAGAAAGCGAGCACGTTAGACTCCTCTGGCTTTTCCTTTCCGTGGCTTTTCCCCTGAGCCTAGACGAGGGAGGATAATCGACCGTGTGTGTGTGTACGGGGGAGTCTGGTGGCAGATCTCCCAGGGAAACGCAGTGAGCTTCTGTCTTTAGTATCTTTTACAGGGGCCGTGTCAGCTCTGCGACCCAGCGGGCTCGGATGACTGCATGTCTGGGCTCTAGCAAACCTCCCGCTCACACAAAGGTCACAGAGCAGAAAGGGTGCAGGGGCTTTAAGCCATTGATGTGGCCACTGAGCCATCAGAGGGACGTGCCCCTCTCAACTGCGTCCCCATTCCATTCTGGCAGCCCTCTCAAAGCGACTGCTGGCCCCATGGATTCAGTCCTAGTTTCCCATCCTTCCCCGGGTATTTGTGAGTGACTGCACCTGTGCACCAAATGCTAGAGATGAGCCAGTTCGCAAGGATGCACGTAGCCCACCAGGTGTTACATGTCCAGTGCACGCTCTCTTGTCCTGATGCCTGCTTCTGCACAGGCAGCATTTGGCTTGGCCTGCAGGTACCCTGGTGAGCAGCAATGTCACGATGGGTGGTAGTAGGCTTGGAGAAGGTGAAAGACAGAGAAGCAAATGGGGAGAGGGAGAGGAGGAGGTCTACAGGATAGTAAGGGGCATCGTGTAGAAAGGAGAGGAAGAGGAGAAGAGAGCCAGGGGAGAAAGGCCTGGAACTTCATGGAGGCCATCTTGAGGGCTGATAACAGAAAAAAGTGTGTCTCATGGGTAAGAAGCAGAGATAGTCAGAGCTCAGGCCATGGTGGGAGGAAAAGGCTTGAAATCCAGAGAAAAGAGGACCAGGAGCAAGGGATGCTCTGGTAGAAAATGAGGCCTCGGAGAATCGAGCGATGAAACACGACCACGGTTTTCTCCTCAGCACAGATTCTCAGCTGCTTAGGATACACAGTCCTGTGCACCACCTTCGTGCCTTCCGAATTCTGAGATGATCCAGTGTCCGGGGCAGCTCCAAAGCCAATGGAGTTGTGTGGCTAATCCACCGTCCCACTCTTGAGCCACCCCCCTCTCAGCTTGGCCCCCTGGCAAGACCCTACTCTGAGGCACTGAAGGGCTATCTATCCCCCCCAGCATTATGGGAGTTACGGCGGGGAACAGGAGAGACTCTTCAAAGAGAAGGTTCTAGGGTGACTTGTTCACAGTCTATAAGTGTCTACCCAGGGAACAAACATTTGATAAAGCGGAGAAAAGTCTGACACGATCCAAGAGCTGGAAGTTGAAACTAGAGAAATTCAGACTGGAAATAAGGGGTAAACTTTTGTCACTGAGGGTATTTAATCATTGGAACAATTTACCTCACTTCATGGTTAATCTGCCATCGTTGGCCATTTTAAAAAGAAGATTGGATGATTTTCTGAAAGACTGATCTAGGAATTGTTTTGTGGGCGTTGTCCTTAAAGAGGAGGTCAGACTGGATGATCACAGTGGTCTCTTCTGGCCTTGAAGTCTAAGAATCGATGATACCCATCCCCTTGAGACTGGATTAGGGCCCAGAATTGGGGCCATTGTATCTGCACTGTAGGCAGAAGAGCAATGCTCAGTACATCACAGCCTAGTGTCTGATTAACCTTTGAAGTCTCCTTCATTTACAGTGAAATTCCCAGGTTTCTTGGGTCCATTTGTTAATTTTTTTTAATCCAGGCCAGACGTCCATGGAATTTCCCAGAGTGGGAATGATCCAAGCGAAGCATGTTAATGTCTGGACAAGCCATGTCTTCTACATGACGCCCCATTTGCAGGGGAAGATAGAAAAGCTGGTGAGAGGTGAGACAAAAAGGATGACAGCCTCTAACTTGTTTTTGGGTAGGAATCAGATCCCAGGCAATATCCCAAAGAAATGCCACTTTGCCTATCCCAGCCCTTGCTCCTCAATCCAGAATCATTCAATGGGCAACCTGGCTTAAAAAAACATTTAAACTCTTATAAACCTAGCAAACATGATTAACTTTAGTGAAATAATAGGTTCTTGGAGACTAATATGCTAGCAAAGAAAAAGGAAAAGAAAAGCAGGGAAAGCACCGAAATCCTGTCTATTGGGGGAGATGGTTTGTCTTGAAGATTTGTATGTCCCTGTAGCCATAATAAACATGTTTACAGCGTATCTGGAGTGCTTTCAGCTGACTGATAATGTAATTGGTTTGTGGAATGAGCTCTGAAAAAGAGCTGTGTACAAATGTAGTGGTGGATTGCCACATTGGTCTGTCAGTGGCTTTCAGACTGAATTGTAACTGCAAACAAAAGCGTGAGTTCTAAATGCTGATCCAGCAATCTCACCCCAGTCTTGTAGAGTCAAGATGGTTTCTTTGTGGCTCTGGCATAATCAACGTTTGTTATGTACAATGGCTGGCATCACCAGGTGGCGTTGTTAGACATAGTCTTCCAAGTTCTTTTCTTAGTGTGTGAGCAAGGTTTGACTCTTGGGAAGAAATGTCATGGGGGTGATGTATGGGCTATGCAAGGTTTATTTGTGTAAGAGACAGCTTGAGGAGAGAAGCTGCTATGCAAGCCTCTGGATAGTGTGCTTTCTGCATTGGGCTTTGATTACAGTCAGCTCCTGAGGCACAAGTTCCTTCCAGGGAATCACAGAATCATAGAAGAGGGGGGTTGGAAGGGACCTCAGGAGGTATCTAGTCCAACCCCCTGCTCAGATCAGGACCAACCCAAACTAAATCATCCCAGCCAGGCCCTTGTCAAGCCAAGCCTTAAAAACCTCTAAGGATGGAGATTCCACCCCTTCCCTAGGTAACCCATTCCAGTACTTCACCACCCTCCTAGTGAAAAAGATTTTCCTAATATCCAACCTAGACCTCCCCCACTGCAACCTGAGAAAATTGCTCCTTGTTTTATCATCTACCAGGCATGGTGTTGCGCTGAGATTCCTGGAAGGAGAGTTTATCCTGCGTGCTGTTTGATCACCTCATTTCAGGCCTGGTGTATATGTGTAGAAGAAAGTTATACTTAGGCCTAGTCTACACTTACTGGCAAATTTGGCAGCAGTCAACAGGAGATATTCAAGCGATGTAGAGTGACTTGATTATCTCCCATCGACTTCCGAAAGTCCATTCTGTGCACTGTCTCCACTACGCTGCACTGACAGGTAATGTGTTCCTGTTGGCACAGCGTTACTCTTTTTCCAGGCGTGGATTTATTAAATTGACTTCCGGATCGATTGAGCGCATCTCCACTTCTGCTCAATCGATCCGGAAGAATCGAACTGACGGCAGCAAATTCGTTGCCATCAATGTTGACATCACCTTAGAACGTACCCTGACTTGTGTCAGTTTTCTCCTCCACTGGGAAGCTGAACTGGAAGGCCCTGGTAGGTCTAGTACCTCTCAGCAGAAGGCCAACACTGGTATGAGAAGAAGGGTGAAAACAGTAATGATTCTGTAGAGGAAATGCTTCTGTCAGGGATAGTCCTTTACTACGAACAGATGTACCATTTCTCTTGAATACTAAGGGCAAGATCCTCAGCTGGCATAAATCTGAGTAGATCCGTTGAAGTCAGTAGAACTACACTGATTTACACCAGCAGAGTATTTAGGCTACTGAATCTGAACAGAAACATATTGGTCACAGAATTCATGCTAGGCTCAAAGGCTCTGTATGTGAATGAGAATAATGAAGGGTGATGGCTGCCTCTTGTCTGAGATCATGTTGGCCTCCTGAGCTGGCTGGCCACCAAACAATTCCTAGAGCAGATCATTTAGATGATCATCCAATCTTGATTTAAAAAGCCAGTCTTGTCCTTCTTGAAGAGCCAGGAATGAGGGAAAGAGAGCTAATTAGCTGGATGGGTTGTCAATCACCCAGAGAGTCAGGGGAGGGACTTCTTCCTTGCAAAGGGTTCTGGGTAGGGAAGGCCCTCAAGAAAATTCTCTAGCTTCCCACTGGGACTCAGAGTTTCAGGAGGAAGGGACATTTGGAGAAACTTGGGCCTGCTGAAGTTTTGCTGTGGGACAGATTCCTGAGTGGGAGTTTCTCTTTCTTTTGTGGAGGGGGAGATTTAAAATAAATCTTGGTATTTTTTTAAACCCTTCCAAACTGGGTCTTGCTGTTCCACTGGCCAATCTTGCTGCTGCATTTTGCCATGCAGCTTCTGTAGCCGTGGGAACTGGAACAGCCCTGCATCCTCCGTAGATGGAGCCCAGAAGGGACCAAGTAACAAACACTGACAAGTGGAGTGCAGAAATAGGCCTTTGAGATCATCAGGGGATTTCCACCATCTACCACCCCTCCTCCCTCAGAGAGACACAAGCAGGCCGGCTCAGCCCGCCTACATGCTCACCAGCTGTTTTTCGTGCAAGCCCTTCTTACCCTCAGGAGGATGGGCAGATGGGAACGGTCAAAACCTGGTGTTTGAGTGACCCTTGCTAGCCAGCCTATTTGTGCTACAACTTGAAAATCCCCACCAACACGGACCCAAATGTTTCTCTCTGAAATCAAAGAGTTTTCCTTTGAGTAGAGCAAAGGCACAAAAAGCTACATGCGTTAGGTAATGCTGTGCCTTGCGTCATCAATAGCCCTCCAGGAAATGGAAGCTCACACACCCCTTATGTTCACGCTGCGCCCTCGCCCACTCCAGAGCTAATAAACTAGAGAAGCTGGAGACAGGGCTGGCGGAGAGTAGAGGGGGAATGGAGGGCAGGGTTGCCCCTTTTGCTTCGTGATCTTGGGAGGAGCTACTCTGGAAAAATGACCCCCGAACAGCTGGCGCTGCACCTAATTAATGTCAGTGGAGTTTTATCTTGACAGTAGCCGGTGCAGACGGGCACCTGCAGTGCAACAGGTCTGGTGTGTTCTCACTGCAGGGGCCAGTGAGAATATGTTAAGCCGTTCCGCCCTTCAGTAACACACACATTTAGGATGTAAAAGAAAAAACAAGCCCCTCAACTAAGGAGGTTGGTTGGTGTTTGTAAGGCCGGAGTCAAAGCTTGCAAAAAAAGTGCTGTGATGTGATTCAAATGCCCTGGCTTGCTGCTGGGATCTATCCTCAGCTGGTGTAAATTGCCACGGCTCCATTGATTTCAGTAGAGCTAGCACCGATTTACCCTGGCTCTGGCCCACGGAATGCTAGCCAAGTGTAACAGCAGATTGGAAAGCTATAGGAAGACGAAGACCATTTGATGGGAAACCTTGGGAAGGAAGGTCAATGGGCCCCAGTGGGCTCATCTGAGGTAAATCAGAATTGCTCCTGTCTAGTCAACGGAGCAACACTGACTTCACCAGCTGAGGAGCTGGCCCCTTTTCTCTAGCTGAATGGGCCCTGCAGGAAATAGATAAGACAAAGCGACACCTTTTTAGTGGATAAACAAGTAAAGGACAGCTTGAATAAAGAGTGTCTGTTTGTACAGTTACAAAGAGTCCCATTATCAGCCTTTCCATGATTAAAATCACAGGGAGGGCCAGATAAACAATGGGGGTAAATCAGAGTAGCTCTGATGTCAATGGAGCTATCTCTACTGATTAACACTAGCCGAGGATCTGCTCCACAGTATCTAACTGCAGGGAGGTTGCGTTGTCGAATAGGGGACTGGGACTCACAAAGCTCCTGAGATGCATTCCTGGTTATATCTTGGCTCTATACTTCCCACTAGTGAACTTCCCACCACCATGTGAACTCAGGAGATCACATGATTTCTCTGCCCCTCGGCGAGACCATCTGTAAAGTAGATGTGACATAGCTCGCCTCACATGGATGATGGCAGGACTTAATTTTTTTCACAAAGTTACTTGAGCGCTTTAGATGTTCCTCATGAGAAAAATGGAGGCTTTAAATTTGATTGATGTGCAAGCAGATTTGGGGAAGAGGGAATACAAGAAATCCTTGCTGGTTTTCTTAAAGTACCACAAACAGGATATGCCTGTTAGCCAATAGGAAACACTGGATCCATTGAAGTTTGCCTCTAAAACGCTTTTGTCACTTTTGTACTGAATGCAAATCCAGGAGGCTGAACATTGTATTGGGTGTGAGTGGACAAGAAGCAGTAAAACACCAGAGAGGTTGCAGAAATCCAAAAAGAAAGCCAGTACAAGCCTGGAAGCATGGCCCTGAAAAGAAGCCAAGCACAAGGTTTTTTGGGCAGAGTGCTGTCTCGAAGGAGGCTTGAAATTGTGAGCAAAATGCATACAGCTGTTTGATTCCTACTCTGTTCAGGGGAACAGGACTTCAGACATTCTTTGTACGTAGAATTGCATCAAAGAAATATCAGGCTCCTGCATCAATGCCTCCTCCTGATATAAAAAACCCACAAGACTCCAAAAATTGGCTAATGACATGGGTCAAAACGATCAACAATTTGTTGCCAAATCTCCCAGTGCAACAAGAAATGCAGCCTCTTTTGTAACAAGTTAAACAAACAGCGGTGAACATATTGCGAAGCCAACGTTTATTTAGTATCTTTCGACCTCATTACCTTATTCAAGACCTGCTGAAGTCAACAGTAATCCATTCACCCCTGCCACACTCACTTGGCATGTGGCAGGGTCCCAGCATGTTGATAGCTTGCCGGGGCCACTTGGATTCTGAGATAATCACCGATCATTGCAAAGGAGTGTGTGTTGGGGGTGGAAGGTTATCTTCTCTTTTTCATGCACAATTAGACCTCTGTGCTTCCACTGTATGAGAGTTGCTCTGAGAAAATACATTTGGAAAGCTACTTCTGACCAAGCGGAAGCATCTTCAACCCAAATTATAATCCAGTACCTGGAGAACCTACTTAATGTCAACGAGGATGCCAAATTCGGTGGTTTATTTTCCTGAAGTCAGACTCCAACACCCTTCTTGAACAATCAATGGAACGCTTCGAACAGTAAGATACTCCTCAGCAAGACTAAGGATGGTAGACTCTTTTGTCCTAAACATACAGAGCCAGATTCTACCCATGAGATTGAAATCGCTGGCAGTTGCTTTTTCCAAATGTTTTTCAAGCAGCAATATACCCAGTGGACTTATAAGAGTTTGTCCCCCACACCATTTCAAGAACACTTCAGACTTGAGTGCCTAAAATTAGTCATCTCTTAGATACAGGTGGCCTGTACAGAGTGGCCTGTACAGAGATGCTGGGCATCCGGAGCTCCCACTGAATTTCCAGGCCTGCACTTCAAAGGCACAGCCTACCCTTAGTTAACAAAATGGATTGTCAGAATGATCCCCATCGTAGGGCCTGATATACAGGGGAGCAAGCGTGCAACTAAATTTTATTTCCTGGCCCCTGTCACATGAACGAGGGTAAGGTGACCTAGATAGCCGCTCACGCAACAGAGGTGACTATCCATTGTCTCGACTGGTTTTTTATTAGTTATCTGCTCCGACCCCTCTCAAAATTACTACTACAGTAGTAGCTGAATTGCATGCCCAGAGTAAATGTCCTTCTGTGTCCCATAGCTAAAGCTACGCTGTCTGCTTTGGGTGGATCTAAGCAAAAGGAGAGGTATGACTTGTATAGGAAATTATCACCCCGCCTGCGCTCCACTAACAGAAAGACACCAGATCTTCCCTCTTCAAAGGGTTGCACCTGGCGTTACCAATGTATTCGAACCAGCAAATGAGTCATCCACTTGTGCCTCCTTCTACAATGGCTGAAGTAGATGAAATTCCCTGGCCGTGTCATGCAGATGGTCAGTCAGGAGGGTCACAATGGTCCCCTCTGGCCTTCAAATCTCTTGTTAGCTGGTCTGCACACTACTGAATTTGTGGATGCGGAGGAGTTGCACAACGAGAAGGGAGTGCGAGATGGTCACGACCAGTGAGAACGACACAATGGTTGACCCTGTGAATCGGGTTGTGCTACGGGACTGCTACAGTCACTGCGGCTTACTCAGCAAAGTGTCAGGAAGGGGTAACGGAGCCTACGGGTTTCTGGGTCGTACTTTCTGCCCTGGGAGGGGGGGAAACACTGACTGCAGATAGGCTTGTTGTCGTGCATGCCAAACCTCCCAAGTTAACCCAGCCTGACTAAACCCTGGCCTCTATTTCCATGCATTAACCAGTTATGCGACCTCAGCAAGCCAGTCAGGGCAGCTTTATGGCCACCAGAGACTGCAGTGCAATAAGAGCACAGTTCCCAGCACACAATGCCATGGAAAGTTACACAACTGCGCCTTCCTTTCTGCTCCCCTGATTGGCAGGCTGGACTCGGACATTCCTAGGTGTCTCCTGTGTCCCACGCATACAAACGGACACTCAGCCGCCAGAGCCTTTAATTTCTTGTGGTCAACCACTCTCCCCTGTGACATCTCGGGAGGAAGCATTACATTTCTTCACGCTGACTTTGAACTTCTGGATTAGCACTTACCCTCTAGCTTCCTGTACAGAAGGATTTTTGTTCTGCAGCCTTTTGGGGAAACTTGGGTGGTCGCTTCCACGTTTCTCAGTCCCCCTTCGGTTCTAAAGGATAAAGTCTGGTCTCAGTGTTTGCAGAGGCACTTTTAGCGGTGAGCCTGATCTACGGCCCGCCATCCGCAGCAGAGCTCCCACCAATGTCTGTCAAAGGCCTGCCCAGAGACCAGGGATAGAGTCTGGCCCTAGACTCTAGAGTCATAACTGAGGTCTTAGTTATTGCCATGGTTGCTTAGTTGCTCAGTGATGTATTGTCACATCAAACATCACTCACGGGCAGCAGTAGGGGACATTTTTCAACTGAAACTATTTTCAGTGAAAAATGCAGAGTTGGTGACACCAAATCATCTCGGAAATTCGTGTAGATTTTGCCCATTGTTTCTCTCAGGAGGAAAAACCAAAAGCTCTGAAAAAGTCAAAATGCTTCACTTAAATGGTTTTTTAAATGAAACTTTTTTTTTCACTTTGAAATGACTCTTTCTTTCAAAGTTTCCTTCTTTTTTATGAAAACTTGTTTAAGTGGTCTAATTCAAAACAAAACACTTCAATTTTGTCAAAACAAAAGAGACTGTAAACTCCTGGGGGCAAGGACTTTCTTTTTGTTCTGTGTTTGTGCAGTGTCTCACACAATGGGGTCCTACCCATACGTGGGGATTCTCAACACTGCGGGTAATACAAATAATTAATAATCATTTTCTTCAACCTGAAATAACTTTTTTTTTTCCAAAATTGCCAACAAATAAAAAATTCCATTACTTTCCCAGCTCAATTTACCAGGTAGGTAAATATTCTCCCCCCTTTAGAACTAGTCCTGTTTCTCTTCCTTCGTTAATCTCCCATTCCTTCCCTCTGTTTTTCCCTACAACTACTCTCAATTTTCATGTCCCACTGAGTTCACTCCCACTGCTAAAATGACTAACCATCAAAATAAGATTGGCATTAAGCTGCAGTTGGGCATTAGAGCTATCACCCCAAGGAGGAGCAGTGGAGTCACTTTTCTGAGACATTGTTTAGGACTGTCTGCAGACTCAGGCAGTCGTCACTGTGTTGGTCACACCCAGGTCACGTTTGGAAAGCTTTTCTTTGCAATCAGATTAGGAACCGGGTTTTTTTGTTGTTGTTTTTAATTAAAACTGAGATTCTGGACAATCTGAAGAGATTATGCAGGCCATGCAAATATATCAGTTGGGCCAGATGTGTCCTGTAAATACCCCTGTTCAAACCTCTGCAGATATCCTGGGGATTGAGATGGCAGTAGCTGCTGGGATAGAGGATGTTGCACTTATGCAGTGGGGGGACAAGGCCTAGGGGCCATCCAAACTGGATTGTGTACTGAAGATTCACAAGCACCACTTGGAGTTTGCTAAGCTTTTACTAATAGTTATCACACAGAATGAAGGGACCTTCAAAGTGAAGAAGGAATTCATAGAATCATAGAGGATGAGGGTTGGAAGGGACCTCAGGAGGTATCTAGTCCAACCCCCTGCTCAAAGCAGGACCAACCCCAACTAAATCATCCCAGCCAGGGCTTTGTCAAGCCGCTCTAACACAGGCTGGGAATGGCCTGACCCAGGGGTGGGTAGTTCACACAGGAAAGTGGAGCAAGCTGGGGTCCGGGAGTAAGGAACTGGGGTGACACAGCTACACGAGTCCAGATTGCAGGGATCGAACATCACAGCCACACTTTAAAAACATAGAAGCATGGAGAGTCCACCACCTCCCTAGGTAACCCATTGTAGTGCTTCACCAACCTCCAGGTCCTTTTCTGCAGAACTGCTGCCTAGCTCGTCGGTCCCCAGTCCGTAGCAGTGCATGGGATTCTTCTGTCTTAAGTGCAGGACTCTGCTCTTGTCCTTACTGAACCTCATCAGATTTCTTTTGGCCCAATCCTCTAATTTGTCTAGGCCACTCGATATCCTATCGCTACCCTCCAGTGTATCTACCACTCCCCCTAGCTTAGTGTCATCCTTGAACTTGCTGAGGGTGCAATCCATCCCATCCTCCAGATCATCAATGAAGATGTTGAACAAAACTGGCCCCAGGCCAGACCCCTGGGGCACTCTGCTTATTAACAGCTGCCCACTAGACATCAAGCCGTTGATCGCTACCCATCGAGCCCGATGATCTAGCCAGCTTTCTATCCATCTTATAGTCCATGCATCCAAGCCATGGTTCCTTAACTTGCTGGCAAGAATACTGTGGGAGACAGTATCAAAAGCTTTGCTAAAGCTTCCTCAGCTGTCTCTCTCTGTTTCCTTCACAGCAATAACTCTACCCTCCTGGCCAGGGTTCTCTTTAGTGGGATTCCTTGCAGCACAAGGGTTTGCCTGCATAAATGGGGGCCTCCACGTCTAAGATGAACTGACCCCCGGGAGTAGAGCAGATCATTCCACCAGCTGAGTACCATGGAGTTCCAGGTGAATTTTTTCCTCAAGGGAACGCTTTGAGTGGGCAGGAGAACATGGCTGCTTAACCCTACACCCCCCCCATGAGTTGGCAGCTCCAAACCTGCAAAAGGGAGCCCTCTTACGTGGCAGCATGGCTTCCCATATGGTCTGGGCATCCAGCCATGCAAGAGCCATGGTCTCTTTTTGCAGGGTGGGGTCAGCTAGAGCGAGTCAATAGATCTAATTCTTGATGGTCTTCCTGGTGCCTGCTGAAAGGGAGACACTGTCAGAGCAAGGAGGGAAGGTGTTGTAGCATTTTGAAGAGACCAGAGAAAGGAGGGAGGGCGGGAGACTGCTGCGTTGTTCAACAACCAGTATAACCAGAGCACAGCATTTGAGGGCGAAACTAAATTCCAGAGGATAGTTGCCTTTGTGCGTAGAGCACAGATTGAGGTGGGGACCAGTTCCTAGCTCCGTCCCACAGATTTCCTGTATGACCTTGGGCAAGTCGCACCAGCTCTGTGACTCAATTTCCCCATCTATAAGATGGGAGTAAATTTTCCTCTGGCTATTCAGCTAGTAAACTCTCTGGGGCAGGGATTATCTCTTTGTCCTAGGTACTGTACACACACACACACCACAGAACCCCACACACGAGCCTCTGTTGCATGCTCACAGTCTCTGCTGATTTCAATGGAACAACACCCGTTTGCATTCAGGAACAGACTAGGTCGCTGAAGCAGAGGCTAAATTTAAAGCTGATTGAAAAATGGCATTTTTCACTTTGTTGGAAATCTCTCATGACATTTTCTCCCTCTTCGTTCCCCAACTCTGTTGACAAAAAATGAGGAAGGTACAAAAACTCTACAGGAAAATGTTCATGTTTTTCATTGGACAGGGGAATTCGATGGGGGAAGGTGTTGACCTGCTTTAGCCATACCCTGCCCTCAGTGGCACCACAACCACAACAGTGACTCCGCTAACCTCTGTGGACCTAAATTCATAAGCAAGAGCAGGACCCCTTGGCACGATGCCTCTGCAAGCTTTGATTCCATGGCGGACTGAATGCACACTAGTAAATCTGTGGGGCCAGATCCATTAATAGATCTATGCTCATAGGGGTAGAGTCCCGGGGGGTAAGGTCTGCCAGGAGGAGAGGAGAGGGTTTGGCTTTGCATGTTAGAAAGCATCGGCTCCTCTTCATCGAAGAGGAACAAGCTGAGAATGCGATTTTCTTTTCAGTCTATACTAGCAGTGAAGCAGACTGGAGTGGAAGATGATGAGATTTCCCTCTGATGCACGAGTCACTTCATGGCCACACAGAGTCTGAAGGCCGATTAGCTTGCCATAAAGCTGCGGCCCTTGCTATTACAGATGCTCTCTGGGATTGGGGGGCCTCTGCCACTCTCATGCCTCTGCCACTGAGGAAGCATGGGAAGTGTTCTGCACCGTGCACTGGGGACGGGATGTATGATGATGTATGGACAGGCAGGCAGACGGAGCAGAGAACAGACGCCACTCTCAGTTGCGGCAGCGGGTGTCCAGCGTAACCTCACTGATTGCAGTGACCGGGTTTGCTGTGAAGCAGCTGAGCACAGAGTCCAGCTCTATTGGGAGAAACAGCATTACTTGGAGAGACCTGTTGTTACAAAATCTATTAACCACCATGATGCTTTATGCACGAAGGTGCCCCCCTCCCTCTTTCTCAGAAGCTGGCTCCAAACCTGGGCTCGGCAGCTCGTGTGCAATAACAAGCAACGAAGCCACTAGCAAAAAGGTCAGTCTGGTGAGGAAAAGAAGAGCTGGGAGAATTTCTAGGCTCCCTGGAAAGAAACTGTTCTCACTTCGGGCTGTGTAAGATAGAACACAGGATGCAGGCATGGGGCCAAGAAGAGATCTGGGGCCAATGGAGCTGTGCTGATTTACATCCGCAGAGGATATAGAATAGCCATGCATGTAACGATTACTAGGGTTGAAAAATTCCAGAGGGAGCACTTTCCCATTGGAAACAGAAGGGGGGATTCTGCTGAATGCAAACTTTTCCATGGGGGGAAAAAATCTATTTTAGCAGAATTTTCCATCAGGAAAATCCAAGTGAACCATTTGGCTTCAGGTTGGCCTGAAACAAAAATGTAGGTAGAGAACATGGTGCATTATGGGAGATGACGTCTCGCCAGGGGACAGCACTCCTATGTGGAAAATGGAACCTGGAACTCCAACTCCCACGGGGCACGGCTGCAGCTCAAGCAGGCGTGGCGATTAATGTCGACCAGACCCTAAATATTTCTACATTTCCAAATCTAATTTTTTTAAGACCCCTTTGTCCCAATTCAGACTGGCTGCTGTTATCCACTCCAGAAGTGGCGGCATTTCAATGTCTGGTAGCATACCGGGATACTTTAGGAAAAGAGATGCCACGCACCCGTAAAATATTATTACGAATTTATTAGCATTTCTCATTGCAACACATTTCCCTTTTCAGGTTGGGCACCAGAATATGAGGTTAAACTTAACTGAAGTTTGCAACAACAAAAAAATTGCCCTACAAAACCTCAGGGGATTTAACTCAAGCAGTGATCCCTAATGCTGTTTGTTTGTGTTACAGTGTTTATTTAGCTGTATAAAATATGCTGGAATAGGAATTTCTTCTGGCAAGTCCTCTAGATGTGTCAAGCAAAAATCGAAATTCTGAATTCTGCCAGTGGAAAGTTAAAATATAGCATCTCATTGTTTGCCCTGCAGAAAATATCTCCAGGGAAGTGGAATTATTCTGGTAACCCATGGCTCATTCTCAGCAGAAGCGTAACTCAAGTCATATTGACCTACGGTATTGTATGGCCCCTGTTAACAGAGTGCTTCACAACTCTAATGTATTTACCGTTGCAACAGCCCGGTGAGTTAGGGAAATATTATCCCCATTTTAGAAGTAGGGAAGCTGAGGCATGGAGACACCAGCCCAGGTCCTGAAAGACATTGAGGCACATCACTCCCATTGGTCACATGGGAGTCAGGGGCAGAGCAGGGACTTGAACGGGGGTCCGTCAGAACGCGGTGGTGGGCTGGCAACACCCAATGTGCCATACTCCTTGTGCCAGAGGCTGGCAGGGGAGAGGGAACAAAGCCAGCCACACCATCTGGCGATTGTCCCCTCTGCCAAATGCCCAGCTGACCACTTGCAGCAGCTTTTTGGCCTCTCTATGGTGGCAGAGGAGCACAAGGGGGCTGCACTGAGGCCAGGTTCAATCCCCAAGTCCGTTCCAATGAACATCCAGCACAGAACTGCCTTGGGGCCCTGTCACCCTCTCAAGCAGAAATACCTGGGGAGGGATCCCTAAGTGGAGAAGAGCTCCCTGTGGCATTCTCTGGGGATTGTTCTCTTGGGGTTTATTTCTCCCCACCATGAATGGTCAGTGGTTCTCCTCCCAAGGGCTGGGCATCTGCGGGAATCTCTTACACAGGTTTTTGGCCTCCTTCACCAAACGCCCAGCTCGTGCAGCTCTCGAGATCACGAATCCTGAATTGGCAGCTGCCCCAGGGGCGCCCCTCAGGGGGTGATCCCAGCAGAGCAGGAGGCATCTAGCTGCATTAACTTTATCCTGTATTCCCTGCAGATCTTGGGCCAGGAGGGTGCAAGCTTCAGATCACTATCCCCGGTGGAGGGGGCTGGGCCAGGGAGAGAATTCTCACAGCCTCACACAGCCCCATGGTTGAGCCAAATCCTCAGCTGGCATGAATTGGCGCTGCTCCCTTGAGGTCAGTGGAGATCCTCATTTGTAGCAGTGGAGCATCTGACCCACAGTCCACGTAGAACATCTACGTTCACTGGGAAGCGTCGTCCACAAGGAAGCTCTGTTTCTCCTCTCACACCAGTGTGACGCCGTCACACTGCCCTGTTCTGTGAAAACACACCGTAAAAGGAACGTCCTGCCACAGACAGCTTACAGCGAGAGTGTGGCGAGAGAGTCACAGAGAGCTGAATGAACAGTCTCCGGCAGGGCATGAGATTTAAACACATTCCCTGAGTTCCAATCCAGTGCATTAACACAGGGACCCAACTTCAACGTGAATAACAACAGGGCTTGGTGATGGGCGGTCCCGAGTGCCAGCCCATGGGCATGTTATCCCCCTAGATCCATCCACGTGGGCCGATGCCCAGTGCCCTCACGGGTAAAACATTGTGCCCTTATTGCCGAGAAGGCTAAAGTGAAAAGTTGAATGGGCTAGCGGCTCGATTCCAGTCTGCCAGGTCTGTGGCAGTCAGGAAATGACGGCACTTAAGGTTTAATCTAAAACCCAAAGAAGTCAATGGAAAGACTCCACCACTGGGGGGGGTTGCTTGTTTTTTCCCCCAAATCAAGGGGACTCATGCCACCCAGAAAGATAATTACGCTACAGTACGCAGGGTTTCCATGATGGGGACCACTTCGGAAAACACAGAGGTTGGAAATGATCTGACACTCCCCCTCCCCAGGCTTGGGTAGGAAACATTTTTTTAAAAGAAAATCTGCATTTTGTTTTGTTTTGATTTTGGTTTGCAATATCAAGGAGGGGTCTTGAAAGTACTTGATACTTGAATGATACTTCTGCCAATGATCTTGTGTCTATCGTGTATCTTTTCTTCTGCAGGATCCAAGGCAGATTAGGGGCTTAACTAAGTGATGTCCAGTCCAGGGACAGAGTCAGATTCATTTCCGACACTGATCAGATGGGGTGGGGAGGGAGTCATTTAAGCACCTGGATAGCAAGGTTAAGCAGGGGCTTGATCCACCCAGATGAATGGGAGCTCTCTGGCAATGCACGAAGGACAGCAAATGGATGAATTCTGCAGCCTCCGAGAATCAGGTGTAACCCATGCTAAAGACCAGCCTTTTATCATGGCCCTCTCTCCCCAAACACTAGCCCTTACAGCAACATCTCCAGGCCGCTTGGTAAAATCATGCAGGAATGAGCTCTGTCTTGTGATTTCTGGTTGGTTTTTGGTGGTGCTTTTGGTCAGAATGGGAAAGTGGGCCTGTCTTCTTCCTGAAAGCTCCACTTGCTGTCTCAGCTAGGAACCAGGAAGTGCAGAGGGGCATGAAATCGGTGAAAAGGAACTTTTTTCCAAAGTTCAGATAAGCTGTGAAGGCTTGCTAAAAGCGAGGATTTTATCCTATGTTGCTATGGTGGAGTGGTAGCTCCATCATAGTTACAGGCTATGTCTACACCTACAGCGATATGTAGAGTACATACACTGCAGGCCCCCTAGCATGGGTAGAAACAGTAGTGTAGAAGGAAAGGCCCTGCTTACATGAGAACAGTGAGGATGCACCAGAAGCTTCAGGTATATACCCTACATCGCTCTTTATACACCCAAGCAACACCTCCCCTGTCTACACTGTGGCAGAAAAAGGCTCTGGCACAGGGAGGGAGCGGGGAAAGGCTCTGGGAGGGAGGGGAGTGCTGCAGTCTTTCTTCAATGCCTTCCCATCCTGGAGCCTTTCCCTGACATCTGTAGCTACGCACCACAGTGTGGATGCATCCACTTTTCACTGCGGCATGTTGCATATAGCTACACGCACCCTGCACGGCGCCTCTAGCGTAGACAAGGCCAGCACCGCGTTACCGATTTCAGTTTAACAAGAGCTTTAAAACCTTCATTTCGTTAAAAATATCATGCAAATGGCAAAAGAAAACATGGAATATAAATGCTGTGCATTTACTGAACCTTTGATAAAAAAACTGAGTGAACAATTAGAGTTTAAAAATCACTCCTTGTTTGCAGTTTTTCTCTCTCTCTTTTCTTTCCCTCCTTTTTGCAACCCTCTGTGATCTGTCCTCCATCCACACTGGGGCTTCTCATGTCCTGATTCTTACCATACCAGCGATGATAGGTGGTGTTGGTCTACAGAGCATTTTAAAACCTTTCAGCCACAATGGCAAGTTTGTATCCCTTATTTCCCTGCTTCTAATGCTTTGGCTGCATGGGGTATATCCCGAGGCAACTTTAACTGTCACTAAAAGTCATTTATGGTAATTGAATTCATATTCATCTTTCTAAAAACAGACCTTAACAGCAAACGGATTGGTTGCCTTGACACTGCTCCGTTACGAAGTGCGATAATTAGTTCAAACAATGAGGGAGCCGTTAATGACTCTGATCTGGTTATGTCCTGCCACTAAGGGCACGGAGACGGGACAAGTCACTAACACGTGGCTGAGTGAGGTCTAATGGTCAGAAACAAATGAGATTCTTTTATCTGTGAATTTGACCGAAGCCCAGGCCTCCGTAGGTATGTAGATGCCTAACTCCTGACAAAATTAGCTTGCCCTAATCCCTTTGAGGATAGGGCCTAAAAGCCTCCTGACTTTACCCACTTTACCTAAAATCTCCAGGTGTGCTTTATAAGCCTCTTAATAGGGTTGCAGCCTTAAGTTCCGGAATCTAACTTGCACATTCGATGCCATCTGCTGTCTGGACAGCCCTGGGGGAATCCTTGTTAAAATAACTCTGCAGCGGTAAAACCATATGTGTAGCTTTACAGCCCATGGAAGGAATTATATTAATTTAAGCAACGAGAAGACTTGCTGCATGACGGCATGATAAGCTTTTGGCGTACACAGGGCCCTCATTTCAAACGCAAGCTGATGCCCAGAGAGAGTTGAGCTTTGGCAAACTATCGGCCAGGTGCTTAGCTGGTGTAAATTGATGTAGGGCCAGTGACTTCGATGGAGCTATGTACATTTACACCAGCTGAGAATCTGACTTTATTTGCCAATGTAGGCTCATGGAGACTCTGGTACATCCCTCTTCCCCAAATAGCATCCAGCCGTTGACTGTTGCCCATCAACAGGCTAGGAGAATCTCCCAAGAATTAGCAACACCCTTGCCATCCATCTTCCCTTGCCACCAGGGAAACTCAAACTCCTCCGAGCTCAGAAGCCAAAAGCACCAGTTGGAATCGGTAGACAGTGTTCAGTGACTTTATATGGACCACATCCGTGGCCCAGAGCCTTGCCTGTGGAGCCAGGAATCCTGTATCTTTGGATCTAGGGTGTCGCGCATCAGGCCGTATCAGGCTCTCCTTCCAAATGTCAACCTAGTCGCGGGGCGCAACACATACGGCCACGAAAACGAATGAGGTGAGGGGTGAAAAGTGGCGGTGCTAGCACGGGTGCTAAACGGTAGCACAAGGCACTGCCGTCTGAGCAGGGAAACAGCCATCAAGAAGATCTGGGTTCCCATCCTAGCCCTGCCACTGGTTTACAAGTCACTTAACTGCTTTGTGCCTGTTTTCTCATATGTAAGAAGTGATATTAATCTACTACCGCTCAGGGTTTCCTTAATACTCAGACGTTTCCTTAATACTGATATGGAGCGTGGAGTAAGTAGCGTTCCCAGGCAACCAGCTCAATGGCCATCTTAGGAGGCTACCTACTGAACAGGGGCCTGGATCCTATTTAGTATCCTTACTCGCAGTGTGGCTTTGGCCAAGTCACCTCATCCCTCTCGGCCTCATCTTGTTGATCAATGAGAGAAGGGTAAAAAAACAACCTTGTAAAGCACTGAAGAGTCCTCAGATTGGACCGTGATCCAAGAGCCAGAGGAGTAGCATTAACCCCGGTTCTTGGTTTGTTTGAAAAGCGGCTGTCATACAGTGTGAGCCTCTTGCTTGATTCACTTGTGATGTCACCATCTGGGGTTCGAAGCATCCTGGCTAGTGCCATGATGTCATGAGCTATAGGCCGTGGCCCCACCCAAAGAGCCAGTCCAGAAAGCCTGGTTTTCTCCTTTGGTTTGCAGTGGCATCCAGGAGCCCCAGTCATTGACTGGGACCCCACGGTGCTAGGCGCTGTACAAACAACAACAAAAATGGCCTCTGCCCTGAAGAACTTAAACTCTGAATGCCATTGCTGCTCCATGCCTTCCTGGTTTCTATGAACAGTTCAGCCTTCGGTCTCAGAGCCGATTCACTCAGGAATCATATTGCCTCATAAAACAGAGAGGCATCGATACGGCCTACCTGCTTGAAGCCAGAAAATTGCAGGGAAGGGAGCTGGGGCCCTTCTTTTCCCCTGGGTTATTCTGCTAGTGAGCACCTGGCCAAAGTTAACAAGGGGCGGGACCCTTCCCTAAGCCTGCGTGAAAAGCACAAGGCTAAAAATAGTGGGGAGGGGAGAGCGATAGTGGCTGAAGTTTTCTGAACCTCAGAAAAAGGTTCTGTGGGACCCTGGGTTGCAAATAGCAGGGTTTGGAGGGGACTGATTTTAGCTGCATGTCCCTGGAGCGGGTGGCTCTCGGTTTTGTGTGGAGGAAGCAAACCGTGCCACTGGACGTGTGCAGGGCTTGGTTACCTGCTGTCCAATGAAATTCTTCGGTCGCGGTTTGGTTTCGGCTCTGTCATTGTCCCCACTCTTGCTGGGGCAGAGGCCCGCGTCCCAATGGAGCTCTGCTGACGTCAGTGAAGCAGTGCCCAGGAGCAGAGGTGAGTCCGTGCAGAGCTCCTGACAGGAGCCGTTGTTTGTACCTGCCTGACACCTTCCATCCGTGGATCGTGAGCGAACGTAACCTCGCCGGCAGCCTCCTGACACGGGAAAACGGTTGCAGCCACCTTTCGTAAGTGGGGAAGCCAGGACACCGAGGTGAAGTGACTTGCCCACGCCTAGGGCAGAGTCAGGAATTAAACCCATCTCTGACTTCCAGGCCTGTGCTTTAACCAATACACCACGCTGCCTGCGTGTCTGCCTGTCAATATTAGTGGGTTGATCCCAAGAGGTGCTGAGCACTAGACTGTGATTATGTTATAGGGGCAGATCCTAAACTGGTGCAAATCAGCCTGGCTCATTGACTTCAATGGCGCTACGCCCATTAATGCCAGTTGAGGGTCATAATTAACTGCCTGCAAACGTCTATATTTAGCAATCTCTAATTAGGAGTCACCCAGGCTTAATCAATCACCTCTATCTGCCTTGCTATTAATAAGCAAGTGTTTCCCCGAGTTAGCTGATTCCATATCATATCCAGCTGGAATATTAATCCCAGAAATTGAATATTTGCTTAAGATAAAATGTCCTCCCAAGAGACCTGCAGGCTAGGAACCTGTGAGTGCATAGGAACCAATACGAAATGCTCCTTTCCAGGGTTTTGCTCTGAGGTGGGATGAATGGAGGAAATGGCAAACAGATTGGAAACGGGGGAGAGGGATCCAAAAAAGGTTGCTGTGGAAAGAAAGTGGTGGGCATTTGGGGGAGGAACATACAGAATACAGCGAGGCAATCTTTGGGCTTAAGCTGTTGAAGGATTTTCCAAGCCCTTCTCTGCAGAAAGCACCAAGCTGACATTGCCTGTGTGCCTGAGGGTCTTTTAACAAACCCAGAAATGTTCCCGTTTAAATATTTCAGATGCTAGGTTTATTACTGGTTATCACAGTCGTGCTTAGGGGCCCAGCCCATAACCCGGTAAGCACTGTACAAACACAGCGGTAGAGACAGCTTCGGGCCGGAAGAGCTTGTATTCGAAATAAAAGCGGTCAGGGGAAGTATTATGTCCATTTTACAGATGGGCAGCTGAGGCACAGAGAGGCTAAGTGACTTGCCCAGGGTCCCTCAAGATGTTTGTGGTGGAGCATAGACTGAGTCCAGCGTTCCTAGAACTCCTTAGTGCTCTAACCACTGGTCCAGCCTTCATCAGATTAAGCCTCTGATTGAATGATTCACCCCAGGTCACACCGGAGGTCTGTGATAAAGCCAGGAAGTTAACCCAGATCCTCCAATTCCCACTCCAGTGCCCCAACCAGAAGATCGTATTTCCGTCACCATTAGAAAGCATCTCGCCTCCATCTGAGAATAGCTGCAAGTTGCTCATTCACGCAGCCAGCTGAAAAGATGCAACAATCCATCCTGCAGGTGTTACGCTGATGCGCCCGGCTGGATGCGTGCCCAGCCGAGAGCAGCAGCGTAACACTGGCAGAAAGAATTGTTTGTGGTTGTTTGAATTTCAAGGTGAGCACGCCAGCCTTGAGAAAAGCGGAGCCAGAGGGTTCTCAGGAGGCTGCCTCCCCAGTGATTTCTGAAGCGACTGGAAGGCCGTATCTCCTCCTCCACGTGTTCCCAGCAGCACGTGTTTATGGCCTCCGAGTTGTAAAGCACAAACCGGGACATCTGTAGGGAGGTACTTGACAACGCTCACTTGTTGAAAGTTTTTAGACTCTGAGGAACCCAGGCTGAGCCAGACAAACAACCAACAGCAATGAAATTATCGCTTGAGTCAATAAGCTTCTGTGCAGCTAATGAAGGGTGAAGGAGGAAAGGGCCCGACCTGTTTAGACTAAGATGGGATGTTTCTTCAAGTGCTGCGGATATTCCCCGGAGCTACAAAGGGCCAAGGCCATGTGAAGAAGCCAGTATAAAACATATACCGTAATAAGTGACCCTGAGCTAAGGACACCAGGAGGCCTGGGGCTGCTCTGTCTCTCTGCTTTCTCAGTGAATAAGTTGGCAGCATGGCCCGTGCAGATGAGAAAAGGAATAACTGCCCCATAGTCTCCAGTGACCCATGTGGAAGGTGTATTGCGTGGACCCATCAAGCTCACGCTGGCCAGAAAGTCAATGGGAGTTCAGAGGCTTCTTCACATTGTAGGATTAGGTGCCTAAATGTGCACCAGTGGTCCATGTAGCTAGGTATCCTTCCTCCAACAGAGGCCACGGCCTGATGCGTCAGGGGACGATGGTTGCACAGGTGTCTGTCATGAAATATTACATGCGTTTTGCATCAGGCCCTACAGATTTCCTGTGGATATGAGTGTGGGCAAAGTCTCTGGAGGTGGAAAGTCCTTCTGTTGGAACCGGTTTATCCATTCCTGATGGAAGCCAATTTTACAGCGTGAAGGAGTCACTTGTGTCATGCATGAATTTCTCTCTTTCCAAAAGCCCCTTTACATCAGCAAATTCAGGCGGAGATTTTCAAAGCGGGAGCGAGAGCTGTCACTGGGGCCGGTGTGAGACGGCGGGATGACCTCCCCTAGCAATTTTCAATCACCGCACAAACCTCATCACCTTCCAGTCCAAATGCAAGGTGCGTTTCTATGAGCTGACTTCAGCAATACAAACACAGAGCCCTGTGCACACGCACACACGTGCGCACACACACGAACAACCCTACCAAAACAAAACGTAATTCTCCCACTGGGCAGAGGATGAGAGAGAGAGCACAAACCACATGTGACAGACAGTAGTCACATCACTTACTGTGCTACTGGAAGGTGCTCAGATACTACAGTGATGACAGCAAGATAAAAGCCTATGTAGATTAGCTGAGAAGGGAACTGAACTCCCATTTTCTGTTGGTAACTAATGGGAATTGGGCATCCAGATCTTTTAGACGGCTTTGAAGGTCTCAGCCTAAAATTCTTATTAGCTTCCCCAAATGTGGATACTTATCCAGATGCTACCACGCCTTTTTGATCTGCCAATCAGGCTTGATAGCCTCACAGGGACAATTTTCCTTGACATATTCCTGTGTTTTGGCTAGGTCAGGAACTCAAGGAAAGCTTTTCTCCTAGAGTATCTGCAATTCTGCTTCCAGTTCTGGTCTATCACTCTATCCCAGACACAGGGGAGAAAAAATTAATCAAACTTTCTCCAAAACTCAGTGGAAAATCTTGAGGGTTGATTTCCGTCGTCAGCAAAGGTCCAGTTCTTATTGGATCTGAATGGGTTCCTCCATCACTAACCCTTAGAGGGTAACAATGTAATTAAAGGAATAACAATGGTAAATCCATCACCACTTGATGGCTTTACATTGACCCTGGATGATTTTCTAGCAAGGATGCCACGCTCTAGTTCAAGCGCAAGTTATTAACATCCATAATGTTCATGTACGTAGTAAGAAGGAGTAATTCCTTCCATTGCAGGAATTATTGGATGGATTTCTCTGGCCTGTGTTATGCAAGAGGCCAGACTAGATGATCTCAATGGAACTGTCTGGCCTTAAAAAGCTATGAAATACATTATAATAATTTGCTTGAATGGCCGGCTCCAGGTCCCAAAGAAATGAATGGGAAGACACCCCCTGACTTCAGAAAGGATTTGGATCAAGCCCTTACACAACCTCTTTCATCATTAGCTCTCAAAGTGGTTGTTGTTATTACTGTAACAGTAACACTGGGAGGCCGCAACGGATACCTAGGTCCCATTGTGCTAGGCACTGTACATACATGCGGTGAGAGAGTTCCTGCCACACAGAGCTTAAGATCTAAATAAACAAGGCAGACAAAGGGTGGGATGAGAGCTGAGACAGACCCAAAGGGGTGACGTGACTTACTGAAGGTTAGGGGTAGAGTCAGCCGTCCCCCCGCAGTCCAACGCCCTACCCAAAACACGACGCCGTCTTCAGTCAGAAGGTATTCACCCATCTGCTTATATTGCCCCTGTAATATAGTACTCAAGAGCCTCACAAACATAAATAATGTCACCAACACCCTGTGAGGTAGAGCACTGCTGTTATGCCCATTGCACACACGGGGAACTGAGGCAAAGAGAAACTAAGGGCCAGATCCTCAGAGGTTTTTCGGCTTTGGAATGGAAGTGACAATGGAAATAGAGTTTAGGAACCTAAATATATTTGAGGATCTGGCCCCAATGTCATAGAAGAAGCCTATGGCTGAGCGGGGAATTGAACCTGACTCCGCTGGTCCACATCCATTAGCTTAACTGCAAGCGCAGCCCTTCTAGTAATCATGGGTATCTCTGTGGAACAGATAGGGAAACTGAGGCACAGGAGATGGCAGTGACTTTCCCGAGGTCACATGAGAAGTAGCAGAACCAGGAAATAAAGCCAGAATGTCTCTGTCTCCCAGGCCCTACTGGGGAAAAGGGACAGAACTGTACAGCTAAGACAATCAGAGGGAGTGAACTGGTGCTGCAAGGAAAATAAACTGTGAAAACGGGGGGAAAGGCACCCACGAAAGGCAAAAATGGGATAAACGTCAGAAGTCAGATGAAGGGAAGGAAACCGCAATGTGACACCAGGTGCTAGGCAGCTGGCGTGGGGCCAACATTTAATGAAGGCCAGCGTTATGCTAGTGTCAATGGGGCCCTAACCTAGCGGCTTTTCCATGACCGTGAACTTGGGTGTTCCAGCAGCAGCACGTAAAAATATTTAGTCTGCTGCAGAAGGGAATGTTTGGTAAAAGAGATAGGAAGCCCTGCATTCCTCCAACCCCGCAGTCAGATCCTCCCCACATTCCCTGGCCTCCCGCCAGCACTCCACCCGCTTCATTTTTTGGGTTCTTTTCTCATTTCTCTCTCTTTCACTTCTCACGAATGCAGAATGACGGATGAATGTTATCCTGATCTCAGTGAGACAGGAAGAAATAGAGAGCAGAGGAATGGGCTGTATCTGAAAAGGAGGCAAAAACCCCTTTCTTTGTCTCTTTGGATTGTAAACTCGGGCAGGGCAAAGACCCTCTTACTAAGTGTTTGCACAGAGAATAATAGGACCCTGATCTTTCTCCTGGCCTTTAAGCGCTATCATTACACAAATAATTAATTACTTCTGTGCACCGTAGGACATTACCATTCTGATCTGGCAATATGTTGCAACAGCTGCATGGGTAAATGATGGCACAATATAAAAGTGGTAGAGAATTGGAGTCTCAAGTTTCCAGATTAGGGAAATTTGAATATCTAGTGTGAAATCTTGGCCCCACTGAAGTGAGTGGGAATTTCATTATTAACTTCATTGGGGTTAGAATTTCACCCCTAGTTTACAGGGTATTGGGGTGCTTAATTAACTAAAAGAGAAAATCTGTTGTCCCTGGACCTGATCCTTGGCCCCTTGACTTGTGATCCATCTCATTCGCTTTCTAACCATTCTTCACATATTTTGGAAGGGACCACGGTCTGCTAGAGTTGGGTGGTAACTGGGTTTTCCATTCTGTGGGAATTTCCACGATTTCAGAAGAAAAATCCACTGTGAAACAGAAGGAAAACTAAAAATGTTGAAATTTCCCTTGAAAGGAAATTTCACGGGGGAGGGAAGGAACCTTTTGGGTCGACTAAAATGTTTTCTTGTGATCTGGATGGTTTTAAATGTTATACTCTATCATTTTTTAAAAACTGAAATGAAAAGTTGTTGCTTGAAACGTTCCATTCTGAAAAGGTTGAAACATTTTGGCCTTATCGAAACACCCTGTTCCCACTTGAATTCTAAACAAAAATGCTGTGAAAATTGGCACGTTGCCACAGAACATTTTGCTTTTGACAACTTGGCATTTTCAGATGGAAAAATGTTGGGTTGGAAATTTTCTAACCAGGTCTGGTTGCCCTGTATCCAGCTACTTACTGTCTACCCCCAAAGACCAGTCCTATAGTGACTCACTCTAGTGATTGTGGAACCATTCTCCACTTCCACTCCTGAGACCCTGAAAGCTCTTTCCTTCACTGTGGCCAAGGATTGCAGAGTTATTGGTGAGTTTGGATGCCCACCTGAGACACCTTCCAGGGGCTTGATTTACAGAAGGCAAGCACTGAGCACTCTCTACAAACTGAGCCTTTTCAAGGCATTTCAGATTGGTCCCCAAAATCTTCCATCACTTTTGAAAATCTTGGCCTCCAGATGTCATAGTTTCCTTGCATCAGGCTGACCATTGGATGCTAACAGGCCAAAATCTGCAAAACTCCCTTTTCATTCAATGGGAACGCCATCTGACTATAAAGACCTGGGGCCTGATTCTCAGAAAATCAGGAGTCACCTCATGGTAATGAATGGAGTTGGCCTAAGGGATTTGAGAAGTAGGCCCTTCGATGACTAAGGGGGAATATAATAGAAGTCTATAAAATCATGGCTGGTATGGTGAAAATAAATAAGGAAGTGTTATTTACTTCTTCTCATAACACAAGAATGAGGGGCCACCAAATGAAATTAATAGACAACAGGTATAAAATGAACAAAAGGAAGTATTTCTTCACACAATGCACAGTCAACCTGTGGAACTCCTTGCAAGAGGATGTTGTGAAGGCCAACACTATACCTGGGTTCAAAAAAGAACTAGATAATTTTATGGAGGATGTTCATCAATGGCTATTAGCCAGGATAGGCAGGGATTGCTGTTTGCCAATGACTGGGAATGGCGGGAGGGATGGATCACTTGATGATTACTTGTTTCATTCTCTCTGAAGCACCTGGCATTGACAACTAGGCTAGATGGCCCATTGGTCTGACCCAGTATGGCCATTCCTATGCCCATCTATATCCTGCATCCCAAGGGACTTGACAAACGGTGGGGTGCAGAGTGAGGACCAACTAGTTAGGCAGCACTTGTGCTGGTAGTTGGTTCTCTGCACTGGTATAAACATGCCTCAAGACAGCACAATGATGGATGCTGTGTAAGGGTCAGAGCCAAAGTCCTTGGAAAAAACCCCATTGACTTCAGGAGGCCATGGATCAAGGCCATAGATGTTTGGAGTGACAATGTCATAACTCGAGGCATGGAGAGAGTACATGGATGGGAATGGATGTCCCATCCTATCGCCTGCTAGGTACCCTAATATGCCAGGAAGACATTGGCTTTCAGTTCTGCCTGTAAAATAGTGACATGTTTACCTTGGACCACTGCTCTAGCCAAACAAAAACCAGATGGAGATGCGTCAGGGTGAAAATGGGGCGAGGCCAGGGCACGCCGGAGGGAATGAGCTAGGATAGTACTTCTTAAATTCCAGTCAGAGCAGCAGGGACAGATGAAGAACGCTTCCCGTCCTCTACCCAGAGCAAGTGAGCCACTGGATCCATGCCCTGGAAAGAGCCTCCCACCTCTGTGACGCCCAGAACCAAGCAGGGAGGCCTGGCTCCCTCTCCCCAGCACCATCAGGACTGGTAAGGCCCGACCTAGTAAAGTTCCAGGGTGAAATTCTGGCTCCACGGAAGTCAAAAGAAGTTTTGCCATTGACTTCCATGGGGCCAGAATTTCACATTGATGGAAGAGGCACAAAGGAAGCTGAGTCTGTGGCAAATCTACATGAGATAGGGTGCTTGGAAGATTCTCCAGCAGCCGGATCCCAGAAAGAGCAGCCTTCCCTGCCAGCCACAGCCAAAGAAGCAGGCAAGGAACAGGGTCTTGGTGACAGACCCGTCTAGCTCATAGGTTGGGAGAGAAGTGGAGATGTGATCGTGCCATATCTTGCCTTCCCTGCTCTGAGACCAGCACCCCTTGGGAATGGGGGAGGAGGTAAAATGTGACCCATTGGTGAGTGTGGGCTGCAGGCGCCCCTCTATACTGCCCCACGGAGGATATTAGTGGGTGCCATTGTAGTAGCTCATGCCTTTAGCCCTAATTCAATCCCCAGGGTGTGAGCCAAGATGGTAACCAAAGACTCAAAGATAAGGGTTGGAAGGGACCTCGGGAGGTATCTAGTCCAACCCCCTGCTCAAAGCAAGACCAACCCCAAATAACTCATCCCAGCCAGGGATGATCACACAAGTGCTGTTGGGGACCTTCCATTGCAGATGACACAACATCACACAAGTGCTGGTTGGGAACCTTCCTTCCCAGACATGATCCTGAAATCCCAGGCCACACGGGCAGCAAACCCTCACCCTGAGCAAATGTCACAGTCTGGGGTGCAGCCTCATGTAAATGCCTGGAGAACGGCAACATAGCAGCTGCTAAGACTAGGTCTTATGGCCTCTAAGAAAACTCTACACCAGTTAGGGACACTGCTTGGTAAGTCTGGAGGAGCATGCTAGAGTTGCTACTCTTGCTGATATTAGTGAGAATTGACCTCATTTAAAAGGGATGATCCCACATCGTTCAAAGTATGCACGTGGGACATTCCTAGGTCCCCAAAACACTTCCAGGACCCCAATGCATCATCATATGGCAGTGCCATGTTGCAATGACATCCGGAAGCGCCGTTGTGACATCAGGAAATGGAACCCCACAGTACGATGACAACGTTGCTCCGCTCAAATGATGTCACGTTTCTCGGAGACACTGTCAAAGCGAGAGCTGTGTGAAGCTTTTCGTGCAAAACCTTTCTTCTCTGAAAAACGCACATTCAGGTCATGCAGAATGATTTGCAAATGCGGGTCATTTTTGGTAAGTTATTTCAGTGGGGGGAAAAAATCAGAAATGTTGGAACATTTGGTTTTGGCATTTCCTAAACAAAACCTTTAGCCTTTTCCTTGAGAAAAAAATGGTTTGTTTTTTACTAATTTCCCTTCATTTTACTTGTAAGAAACATTTAAACACATTTTAAAGAATCTTGATATTGAAGCAAAATGTTTCACTCCAGGACGACCGAAAATTTTCATCGCCCCAAACTAAACTTTTTTTCGACATTTGTAGTCACCAAAAATTTGTGAAACGCTTTCATTTAGGGTGGATTCAAACCAAATATTTGTTCTTAGTTTTTTCAGACCCCAAACCAAATATCCATTATTTCAACAGCTGTAGCCACAGTGTCTGTGATGACTGATTTGTTCGTTGGATAGTCACAAACAAGACAACTATACGGTGAAAGGAACCTCGCCCACAAATGGTTGCAATGATTTGCAAGGCCACTGGATTTGCACCCAAACATATCACAACTTTATGCAAATGCAATTGTCTGGGCCATCTCCCAAGAGGGATGGAGAGAAAAAAGGAAATTAAGTATGGCCTTGTGTACACTGGAGATTTGCCCCAATTATACCTATCCTCCTTGGCAACGTCAGTCAAGCCTTACATCCTGCTTCTTCCAGAGTAAGCTTTACGAGCTCCATTTATGGACATTAAGGTACGGGAAGTTAAATGACTTGCCTAAGGTCACACAGGAAGCCTGTGGCAGAGTCAGAAATCAATCTTCTAACTCCCCATCCTGTGTCCTAACCGCACACCCACTGCTATTCCTCATTTTTGCTGCCACCTGCTAAAGACATTGGGGCTGCTGGTGTTGCACAGAGGGTGAAATTGGCCCCTCCTGTTTGAAGGGGTAGCTGTTGTCTTTGTTTCCCGTGATGCAGTTCCCTGCAATCGCCATTGACCATAAGTGGCGAATGTAAAATAATGCATTTAACACTCATTTTATCATTGTCAGCCGATAGCTCCTGCTGGTAAGGCCTCGGCAAGTCACACATTGAACTTTCATTAATATAATAGCTGTTTTACAGACCTTTCGGGAACACATCAATCCCTCATATCCTCTTTCTCATTTTCATCCTGTTTTGCACTGGGATTGAATAACGTATGTTACAGTCACGATTTAATGCTGCTACTGTTCATTATACGGCTGTGGGTGTGTTTATACAGTACAGCATCCCGGGCAGTAATTCAATACTGGAAGTACAAAGCTAATGAGTTCTGAACCCAAACTTGCATTCCTGGTACCCCCTGAATTGTCCAGTGGCTAGCATTTTCAGCTAAAACCAGTTTGACAAAGTTTATTCACCTGAGGAGGGATTGTCCCATGGTTAAGGTGCTCTCAGGAGACCTGGGCTCAATTCCTGACTCTGCTGCAGTTTTATTGTGGTGTCTATTAGCCCCCACTGAAATCAAGACGCCATTTTGCTAGGCGCTGTACAAACGCCCAAGAGATAATCCCAGAGAGATTTAAATCGCAATAGACAGGACAGATAAAAGGTGGGAGAAGTGAGTTGTTACACTTGCCATTGCACCGATAGGGAGCTGAGACAGAGGCAGGTGAAATGACTTGCTCTCTGGCCTTCAATTCGATGAGCTACCCAAGAGATTAAGTAATTTGACTAAGGTCACACAGGAATTCTGTGGAAAAGCCAAGAACGGACGTAAGATCTCCTGAGTCCCATTGCAGCACTGGGACACAAGGCCAGTCTTCCTCTTGCTATCAGAAGTGACTTCCTGTGTGAGCCTAAGCAAACCATTTGATCTTTCTGCACCTCAGTTTCATATCTGCAGAATGGGGATAACAACATTTCCTTTGTCAGTCTTTACCACCAGCTTGGCAGAGAGCTCTGCGCTACTGGTATATGAAGAACATGAATATTTTGGGATCTTGCTGAGCTCTGTCAGCACAACGGTTAAAGGGACACCATCAGATAGGTGAGGCCTATATCGCGAAGTGCTTGGAGATCTCCTTATGAAAAGCACAAGATAAGAAGTAGGTATTGCTATTATTACAGTTTAGATTATGTTAGAGTTTTATAAAACTTAATTTTGAATAGAAATGTTTCTGTAATTGGTGGTGGTGCTGTTATTAGAGGGAAAACAGGATTTTTGTCATTCATAGAATCATAGAGGAAGAGGGTTGGAAGGGACCTCAGGAGGTATCTAGTCCCACCCCCTGCTCAAAGCAGGACCAACCCCAACTCAATCATCCCAGCCAGAGCTCTGTCAAGCTGGGCCTTAAAAACCTGTAAGGATGGAGATTCCACCCCCTCCCTAGGTAACCCATTCCAGTGCTTCACCATCCTCCTAGGGAAAAACTTTTTCCAAATATCCAACCCAGACCTCCCCCACTGCAACTTGAGACCACTGCTCCTTGTTCTGTCCCCATTCTGTCATTGTTGTTACTGAAACAATTTCTCTGCAATATTGTGAACCCAAACACACCGGCATTTATGAGATTCAGGAACTGAAACTAAATATACATGTGAAGTGAAAGTGACCTGTCTCATTTTACTGGCCGAACCAAGGGAAATGCACAATAAAAGAAAAAAGAAAAGCAGAAACGATGAAAAAGGAGCAGATTTTAAATTTGTTTGCTGTTTTGTTGATCTAAGGTGTAATTCTTAGAAACTTGGGCATGACAATGGTTATCTCCCAAAATCTCAGCCAAATCCTTCTGGCCTAAAGACTATCAGCCAGCTCTTCAGCTGGTGTCAGTTGGCAACACCCCATTGATCCTAAGCTTTACTGTTTTACTCCAGTGAGGATCTGGCCCCATTGACATCAGAGGAGCTGTACTAGGCTGACCAAACATCCCAATTTTATTGCGACAGCCCCAGTATTTGCAGCTTTGTCTTATATAGGCCTGTATTCCCCCTCATCCTCTGTCCTGATTTTTCAAATTGCTATCTGGTCACCCTAAGTTAGGCTAATTTATAGCAGCTGAGAATCGGGCCCCTAATTCTAAAACCAGCAGAGATTTTGCCTGATTGAAGGGTGCAAGGTTTGACTCTATGATTTTCACAGCAGCCTCCCTTTAAGGATACAGCTGTCCATTTTGATATTCTGGACTCCCAAAGTTGCAGCTAAGGGCTAGAAGTGCTGTCCCTAGATACCTACAATTCATTGGTCTTGCTGTATGATACCCCCCCTGGACTTTATCAGACTGCTGTTTTTTGCCTGCTGCAGATTTGGCTAGGCTAAAAAGAAGGAACCTATGATCTAGGAGTAGCTTACTCTAAATGGGTGTGTTCTGCCCACATTTTGTCTTGAAAAGCTTCCTTTTAAAGATGTTGTTAATTTTAATATGGGGCAAATCAAGAATGACACGGCCTGGTTATTTTTCTTGGACGAATCCTCATAAAATATACTACAGTGTTTGTGGCTTTGCACAGCTGGAAGTCATAGGCTACTTCTGCAGCGCTTTAATGCATTTTTAATAGGAGAGTGGATTTTAAACCTTCATCCTTTTTCCTTCAAGGGTGCATGTATGTGGTGGGGGGAAGATCCGTGTGCAGTTCAAGGCAAGCAGGGATCTTCCTTTCCCTGTTTTGCACCTCAAAAGCACCATCTTTGGGGGCCAGCAAGGAGGATAAATTAATCAAGCAGCTATCGGCTATTATCTGTATGTTATAGTAGCAAGAAGAGATCCTAATGAGGGTCAGAGCCCCGTCAATCTAGGCACTTACTTTAGAGCTGGGCAGACATTTTTGGACAAGTAGATCAGGCCCCCCAAAAATGCAGAGTTTGCAAACTGCACATGAACTATTTCAATTGTTCACCTGCCAGGAAGTGGCGGTGCTGCCGTTGAAGCCCCAGTCTAACTTTTGGCTCACTGGTTAGGGAATTCAGGTAGGAGACCCAAGTTCAAATTCCTGCTCTGAAACAGTCCCCAAAGGGATTCTCCTGAGTCACCCAAAAAATCAGATTCGGATTGACCCTAACCGTTTTGTAAAATTATTTTTTTGCAATTCCCATCAAAGCAAAAATAAATCAGTTATTCTCCCAGGTCCACTGCCCATGCACATATGGTGAAAACCAGTCCCTCTCCCAAAGTGCTTGCACTCTAAAGAGATAAAAGGAAAAGAGAAGCACGTAGTGATTTTCTTAAGGCTATACAGGCAAGGAGGAGCAGATCCCAAGAATAGGACCGACAACCCTTAGTTCTTAGGCCAGGGCCTGATGTCCTGCACCCCACTGTCTTTCTACAGTAAGCTAGACATTGCCAGGGTGATGGGGCCTCCTTGGAAAGATTTGACAGTTCAACTGCCAAGCCCACCTCTGCAATATTTCAACCTTTCCGCCTTCAGCACCAGCTAGCATCCAGGAACGCACCAGCACAGAGTAGTATTTTGTAAATTTGACTGGCTCTCCAGTCTGTTTGCAGAAAACGAAATGTGGCCCAAACCGTCGTGCAAACCACAAGCCAAATTGGATTTTTGGTTTTTTTATTTGAGTTTCATTCATCTAGTAGATCTCAGAGATGGAACCAGACTGGGCTAGGTAACTCATTTACTTTGGGAAAAGAGTCATTCCTCTAGAGGAAAACTGCACAGATGGCAGTTTTCATTCTGAGTCAATATGTAGCTTGCCCAAGAAGCCTGTTTTTAAGAGACATTGTGTTAGAAGGATTATTTTCATGAAAGGTAAAAGTGAGCTCCTGCTTGCTTGTGTTCACTAACTAACTGCAGGATGTGTACGAGGCCCCTTGGGAGTTTATGCTTTGTCCAT
Source organism: Mesoclemmys tuberculata (assembly GCA_007922155.1). Lineage (NCBI taxonomy): Eukaryota > Metazoa > Chordata > Testudines > Chelidae > Mesoclemmys > Mesoclemmys tuberculata. The sequence continues at coordinate 4,188,806 of ML675603.1, read as the reverse complement.
TGTTAATGTCTGTTTATTTACTCCTCACCCTTACTTCTTCTCGCACTGTTCATGCAAGGCCTAGATCTCTCACATCCCCAGCACAGGATTTAAACCTCAATATCTCAAGCATTTCCGAGGTTTGTTAATCCCCCAAGGTTTAATCACAGCTGCATTTTGCAACTGCTTTATCCTTAACAATTCATCTGTGGCAATTATGAACTCAACCACACTACTGATTGAAAAGCCCCTGGGATGTCACGCGCATGTGGTATGCAAATAAGGCTGTTGTATCAGATGGTTCCCCTTGTGGTGTTTAGTTACAACCTCGCATAAAGCATATCTATAGAAACCTCCCGCCAGAGAGCATGTTTGGAGAAAGGGCCAGTGCCTCTCAGAATTGCCTCCAAATTAGAAAGGAGCTAAATTAATTCCATGGTGTCATTCTACTTAGCTTAGATTGCTTTATGGTTTCAGATGAAATCCAGGAAAAAGTTTGGGAGGGTTGGCCTGAGTTTTGCTTTGAGATCTGGGGTTCATTGGAACCTGAAACTTTCTTTCCAACCTCCTATCTCCACTTAAATGATTTTTAAGTAACAATCCCAATTATGGGTTATCATTTTGGATTGACCCTGGGATTTTGAGAATGAAAAACATTGACTTGTACTACCTGAGCTAATGGAGATATCTATGGGGGATTACGTAAACTGCTGATAGGCACACAACAGTTTCAGCCAATGTGTTGTGTTTATATTATTATATTAAAATGACCCTACCATAATAAACTCATACAGAGTATCTGTCACTAAAACTCTTCCTTTTCCTGCACTCCCAACACTACAAACAAAAAATCAGCGGTAAGATTTATAATCTCAAAACCAGGGCATAATTTCAACTGCGAATTAACTTTCCCCAGGAGCTCTCTCCCGCTCAGACATACAAGAGAACCACTCTAATCTGGTGTAAATCAGCCTCGCTCCATTGACTTGATGGGGCTTTGTTGAGTTACACCAGCTGAGGATCTGGCCCAAGGTGACCTGTAAATCTCCTTGACAGCCCAATTCTTCTCAACGTAGCTTTCCCGTAGCGGGAATCAAGTGTCGAAGGAATTCAATTGCCCCCGTCACATTCACACATCTCCAAGTTGATGGTTACCCACCTCGCCCCCCTCATGTGAATTTTCTGCGCTATTATGGCACCATGCTGTGCTTGTAAAATGCCGAAGGAGAAGGTGGTATCCATGTGGCAAATAAATTCCTTCAAGATACGTGAGCTGGGGGCTGGACTGGAGCCAAAGGGCTGTCAGCAGAAATAATATTGTTCGAAGGGTGCAATTAAAAATGGTGAGATCAGCTGATGTGCCAGACCATGAGTTGGCACTTAATGTAGTGAATACTTCTCACTCCCCCAGCATATCTTACTCTGTGTCTGCTCTACAGATGAGAAACCGCATTCCTCCGTGCATACTGATTTGTTCTGCTCTGTCACGTTGACATAAATCCAGATGCCTTAAATTGCTGCTTTGGAATACAGCCCTCATCCATTTCCTTGATAACCCCCACAGCTAACCTTCCCGGGGGATCAGGGGATGAATACTACACTCTCTGGCCTGTTGAAAGCCAGGAGGATTTTTGGATCTGATTTTAGTGGGATCTTGCACTTGAACATGGATGGCTTTGAGGTTATACTTTCTGATGTGTGTCCTTCTCCATTCCCTCCCTGGTCATAGATCTCAGTTCCCCAGTGGCCATCTTGGCCAGTAATAGATAGGGTCCATTCCTTAACACTGGTGGGGAAACACAATCTTCACAGCTGCCCTTGTGCAGATATGTCACCGCCTTGTGAGTTCATATCACTCCTGACCCCCCGCACACACCCTTTGCCCATCCATGCAGGGGGAAGCCAGAATTCTGGTGCTTGCTCTCCATAGCATCTATTAACTGCAGGGGTAACGCAAGATATTCCTCTCGAGTTACCCTAGCCGGAGTGAGAGCAGCTAGACTGGGAAATAACACTCACTGACATCGACATGGGCACTGTAATAATAACGACACCTACCTCTTACCGAGCACTGTTCATCAGTAGATCTCAAAGCACTTTACAGAGGAGGGCGGTATCATTCTTTCCATTTTACAGATGGGAAAACTGAGGCACAGAGGGGTAAAGCAACTTGCCCATGGTCACCTGGCAGGAACTCAAGTCTCTTGAATGCTAGTACAGGGCATGATCCACTAGGCTATAGCACCACAGCACTGCAGTGTTTTGTGTCTGTCACCAGCACTTCTGGTGGGCCCATCCCTTGGTTCTTCAACGCTGCAGTACAGTGAGCGCTGTGCGGGTGATGCCAGCCTGCCCCCGTGCTGCAGAGAGGTTGTGTTAGCAGCTGACGAGTTTTGCTCTCGCCAGCTGTGGCCTCTGCCAGCTCCCAGGCCAGAGAGCTTGAATTAGACGCGCCGCCGCACTCAAGGGGTTTGTTGTGTGGATGGGACCCCGAGACGGGGCAAAAGTCACGTGAACTGCAGCGAAGACAAGCCAATCACCAAGTGTACCTAGCGCACAGCCTCCCCCCACACACACCTTCTGCATTGGCTAGTAGCTGGGCCAAGGGCTGGTGAAGGAGAGAGCACATGTAACACCCTTTGGAAGGGTGTAGGACTGGCTGCTCTGATGTGTACCCTCAGTGGCATCTTGCCCACCTTTCTCTAGTCTCCACCAACAGAATGCATCCAGCCACTGATGCTAGTGCAACGTCCTTCCACCCCTGGCATATTTCAGTGTGGGGGGGTGAGGGCGAGGTAGCCGCAACCTGGCCCTGTACGTTACATTTCAGGCTGGTTATTTACACACTGAGTTCTTACGGAATAGAGGCTCCCTGCCTGGGAGCCAGGTGGAATTCAAAATCTCCTGGGTTGCATTTCAAAAGGCACCTGAACCCAAGCTGATTATCTGTATTAAAGTAGTCCCTAGAAGCCAACCGAGAGCCCCATGTGTTCAGGGCTGTACATAGATATATTCTAAATGAATCAGTGTCTGCCCTGGACACTCACAATCTAATAGACAAGATGAAGGAAGGGTTATTAATCCTACTTTAGACCTGGGCAATTGAGGCTCAGAGAAATTAAGGACAGGGTTTTCAGACGTGCTACCTGGTGGCCTAACTTTGCTCAATGGCGAAACAGTCAAACCAGAAGTGGCTGGCTGAGCCAGGAACTGCAGCGAGCTCCCTGAACCCCTAATCTGCTGTCTCAGTTGCGAGACCGTTCTTCCTTTCCCCAACCCTATTCAGATCTAGCCATCACAAGCCGTGGGCCATCAGAGGGATGTGCCAATGCTGAGATTTGTTTCCTTGCCTTCAGTTCTTTTTTGGTTCTTATTTCTCCTGAATGCTTCACTTTCCTCTCCCGAGGTGTCTCTGTCAATGGAGATCCTGAACCTCTGCAGCGAGGGTTCAAGTTCCTCTGTTTAGGGCTCTCCTTGCTGTCTTCTCCTCCTGATTCCACGGGGAAGGGGAGTGGTAAAACCAGGTTTTAAGCAGTGGTAGGACCAGTTAGGGTGATGGGTCGTTGGCGATGTGACCTTCAGTTATACCTATTGACTTGAAAAGGCACCACATGCAAAAGCTCCCAGGGGCGGGCACCTTCCCCCGGCCCTGCCCCCCATCATCTCCACCCTTCGGGGGGCTGTACAGAGCACCTGCAGGTTTGTACTGTTGAGCTCTCTCTGTCTGATGCTCTCAGGTCACTGACTACGCTTGCAGAGGAGGAAGGCTTGGGAGGGGTTTAGGAAGTCTGTGCTCCAGTGCGGGTTTTCCGCTGCACTGCAGAGCTGCCGGGTGAAACGTGTCTGTCACCCTTCAAGCACCAGTGCTTGTAGCTATCTGTAACCCCATCCAGGACTCCTTTCCAGGGGCGCTCAGATACTATAGTGATGGACAGAAGTATATAGCCCTCAAGTAGACTTTTTTGACTAACAAAATGCCAAACTCCTGACACTTCCATGTGACCTGCGCAGCTGCGTCCTGTCTTTCTTTGTTGACTATTTCTTTGGTGTAAATTCAACTCTGTAGAGCTCTTTGAAAGCCTTGGTTAATGGATGAGGAAACTGAGGCACAAAGAGGGGCTGTGATTTGACCCAGGTGTCTCAGCAAATAAGGGTAGAATGAGGACCGGAACCCTGGATGCAAGACTCTCCTGCTCTAACCATTAGACCATACTGCCTCCCAAAATAAGGATGTTTCCCCTAACGTCAATCCAAACGTTCCCTAAGCACCTTATAGTTGAGGTGTCTGAAGCTGCAACAAACACAATAAACTCCTTCAAGTTTGCCTTTTAGCCAGATATGCCCATGTTGGGAATGTAAGTTGGGAAACTGAGTCACAACTCCACCCAATTTAGGCTTACTCCATTTTCTTTATAAAGTTGCTTTATAAAGTTGCAGCCAGTGTTATTGTCATTCATAATGCCTGAACATATATTTATGCTAGACAATAAACAGGTGAGTTGCACAGGCAGGGACCCAAGGTATCCAGTTCCACGGTATCAGGAAGCTCTTCTGAACTTAGAATCATAGAATCACAGGGCTGGAAGGGACCTCGAGAGGTCATCTAGTCCAGTCCCCTGCACGTGGCAGGACTAAATAATATCTAGACCATCCCTGGCAGGTGTTTGTCTAACCTGCTCTTAAAAATTTCCAATGCTGGAGATTCCACCACCTCCTTAGGCAATTTATTGCAGTGATTAACCACCCTGACAGTTAGCAAGTTTTTCCTAATGTCCAACCTAAACCGCCCTTGCTGCAGTTTAAACCCATTGCTTCTTGTCCTGTCCTCAGAGGTTAAGCAGAACAATTTTTCTCCCTCCTCCTTGTAACAACCTTTTATGTACTTGAAAGCTGTTATCGTGTCTCCTCCCAGTCTTCTCTTCTCCAGGCTAAACAAACCCAGTTATTTCAATCTTGCCTCATAGGTCATGTTTTCTAGACCTTTCATCATTTTTGTTGCTCTTCTCTGGACTTTCTCCAATTTGTCCCCATCTTTCCTAATATGCGGCACCCAGGACTGGACACAATACTCCAGCTGAGGCGTAATCAGTGCAGAGCAGAGCGGAAGAATTATTACTCGTGTCTTACTTACAACACTCCTGCTAATACATGCCAGAATCATGTTCGCTTTTTTTGCAATGGCATTACACTGTTGACTCATATTTAGCTTGTGGTCCACTCTGACCTCCAGATCCCTTTCCGCAGTGCTCCTTCCCAGTTAGCCATTTCCCATTTTGTATGCGAGTAACTGATTGTTCCTTCCTAAGTGGAGCAATTTGCATTTGTCCTTATTGAATTTCATCCTATTTACCTCAGACTAATTCTCCAGTTTGTCCAGATCATTCTGAATTATAATCCTGTCCTCCAAGGCACTTGCAACCCTCCTGGCTTCGTATCGTCTGCAATAAGTGGACTCTCTATGTCATTATCTAAATCATTGATGAAAACATTGAACAGAACCGGACCCAGAACTGATCCCTGGGAAACCCCACTCGTTTTGCCCTTTCAGCTTGACTGTGAACCACTGATAACTACTCTCTGGGAATGGTTTTCAAACCAGTTTTGCACCCACCTTATAGTAGTTCCATCTAGGTTGTATTTCCCTAGTTTGTTTAAGAGAAGATCATGAAGGACAGTATGAAAAGCCTTACTAAAATCAAGATAAGCCACATCTACTGCCTCTCCCTATCCACAAGGCTTGTTACCCTGTCAAAGAAGCTATCAGATTGGCTTGACATGATTTGTTCTTGGCAAATCCATATTGACTGTTACTTATCACCTCATTATCGTCCAGATGTTTGCAAATTGATTGCTCAATTATTTGCTCCACTATCTTTCTGGGTACAGAAGTTAAGCTGACTGGTCTGTAATTCCCTGGATTGTCCTTATTTCCCTTTCTGTAGATGGGCACTAGATTTGCCCTTTTCCAATCTTCTGGACTCTCTCTTGTCTTCCAAGCCTTTTCAAAGATTATCGCTAATGGCTCAGATATCTCATCAGTCAGCTCCTTGAGTGTTCTAGGATGCAGTCACTGATGACTTGAAGACATCTAACTTACCTAAGTCATTTTTAACTTCATGATGGTCATTTTAGCCTCTAATCCCTTGCTGGGTCCTTCAGTTTTTGATCCACTATTTTGCCAGTCTTCACTTGGATTCTTACACACATGCACATTACATATTCGTTAGCTTTCTTCCAGTCAGCCTCAAGCATCGTGTGTTGAGTAATCCAAGCAATACACATGCTCACACTTCAATGGATGCAACGGTGGCTTTTTATACAACGTTCATGTCATTCTGTTTCATGTCACCTGGCCCCTGGGTTTTCTCAGTAAAAGGAATCTCTAGGGTTACAGTTGTGTATTTATTATACTAATTAACTTTTCCTTTTACCTCAAATCTTCCAACATGGCACATCACCTTTGTTTTGTCAGCAGTAGCATGATGTAAGCAAGCCTCTGTAAAAGAAAACTGGCAGAAGACCACCAATTCCAGGCAAAATTTGGCACAAGAGGGCACTTTATCCAAATGCATTACGTGTCCATAATTATAGACTATTAAAGCACAGCTAACAAAGCTCTTGATTTCACCACTTAGCAATTTTTAATCTTTACGCAGCCCCCCCATCTCCACCCGGCTAGCTCCTTTAAGGTCAGTCTCCTTAAGGGTTCTAATGGACAGGTCTGGGTTCATCTAAATCCCACTTCCAGATCGGTGGAGTGTAACTTCTTCATTCTCCTCCCGTACGGCTTGAGTTGACGGTGCCGCCATACGTATCATTCTTTCCTGGTAGGTTCATTAGGGCAGCATGGAAGAAAAATTCTAAGAACAGGGTAACCCCCACTTACCTGCCAGAGGGTTGGAGACTCCCAAAGAATAGCAAAGGCAATATGTTCAGCAGAATAATAACATTACACAGGAAGTAAATATAACATAGAAGGGTGAAACACTACGCTTTCTTTGTACCTAGATGTATGACCTTGCATTTGGCTGTATTAAAATGTGATTTGTTTGAATGGGCCCGGCTCAACAAGCAATCGGGATCGCACTGTCTGAACGCCCTATCTTCATCATTATTTAGCATCATTATTTATCTGCCAATCTGCAGTTTTCTCTGCAGTGATTTTACTTTCAGCTCACTGTTAAAAATATTGAATAGCCTCCTACTTATCCTTGCAGGGCCTCACGAGAAACCCGCATTCCATGCTGATTCCCCATTGACAACTACTTTCTGAGATCTGTCAGCTAGCAAGTTCTTAATCTATTTAATATATGCTCTGTTGAAATTGTCTGGCGCTAATTTATCAATCAGAACACTGTCGTTAGTAGGTCAAATGCCTTACCAAGTCTACGTATATTAACACAGTTATCTTTATCAACCAAACTTCTAATCTCATCAAAGAATGAAATCAGTTTTGTTTGACCAGAGCTATTTTCCATAAAAACCTGGGGACTGGTACCAATTATATTCCTATTCTGCAATACGTTATGGATTGAATTCCATGCCATCTTTTCCATTATTTTGTCCAGAATTGATGTCAGACGAACAGACTTGTAAATTCATTGATCATCCCATTTTCCCTTTTAGAAGACTGACATCACATTAGCACTCTTCCATCTTCAGGAATTTTCCCAATATTCCATGCTTTATTAAAAAAAGCTTCAGCAGGCCAGAGATCTCCTCAGTCAGCTCTTTTAGGACCCTTGGATGTAAATTTTTTGAGCTGGCTGAGCTAAAATATTTATTCCTAGTAGATACTGTTTAACATTCTCCTTAGCTATTATGGACTGGAGAGGACTTCGTCATCCTTATGTGATATGAATGCATCATCCTACTTTTTTCCAAATACAGGAACAGAAATATTTATTGAGCACTTCTGCCTTTTCTGCATCATTAACAATTTTACCATCTCCCTCTAGTAATGGTGCTATATCACAGCTAGGATTAATTTTGTTCCTGCTATACTTAAAAAAACTTCTTACTATGCTTAGCCCTGCCAGCCATAGATCTTTCCCTGAGGTCTTTAGCTTCCTTTATTAATGTTCTACAATTCATAACTTCTAATTTATATTTACTTCTGTCTGCTTCCCAATTTTTCCATGTATTATTTCAAATTGCAGCCTTCATTTCCCCTCTCAGCCATCTAATAAACAGCCAGGATGGACTTTTACCAATAGTTGCCTTCTTCCTTGATTATAGCTTTTCAGCCATCTAATATACTGTCCTTAGAAAAATGTGAATGAAAATTGGAAGTTGTCTATTTTTTTCATCTCAATCAATGTTGCTGATAATTTCCTTCAGCTTTGGGAAACTAGCCCATTTGCAGCACTCGGAGTCATCTCCGTGGCTTGTGTTAAATTTCCAGCCCAGATCTGCATCCAAATCCAGCACCTTAAACACTAATAGTAAGAGCTAGCCCTTATAAAGCCTTTCCATCAGCAGAGCTTTACAAAGGAGGTCATTATCCCCATTCTACAGATGGGGAAACTGAGGCACAGAGCCGGGAAGTTGCTTGTCCAAGGTCACCCAGCAGGCTAGCAGCAGAGTTAGGAATCGAAGCCAAGCCTCCTGAGTTGCAGGCCAAAGTTCCATCCACGAGGTCACCGTGCCTTCCTGCGAGACTATCCTTCCCCTCCTGAAGTCAATGGGACCACCCACATGAATAATTGCCCATGGGTCTGAGTTAGGCCTGGTCTACACTTAAAACTTAGGCTGACATAACGACGGTGCTCAGCAATGTCAGAAAGCCACAGCTCTGAGTGGCGTGGCTATGCCAACCTAACCCCCCCAGTGTAGACACAGTAGATCAATGGAAGAATGTTTCCATTGACCTTGCGACGGTGAAACAAGGAGGTGGCACAGCCGCATAGCTACAGCGCCATAGCTATGCCTGTGTAGTCCCCATAGTGTAGACAAGCCATAAATAGGCCAAAGCCTAGCCCTAACCAAAGTGCAAGAGAGTCGAGAATCAGAACCAGTGTAGCGGAATTGTTGGGGGTTATTTAAGCGGTCATGTTAACAGAGATACAGACCCGGTCATATTACACATGTATGTTACATGACTGGTGATGTGACGGGTTTTTGTCTATTAGATACTACAATTTCTCTAATAAACAGAGCGAGGTTTTGGTAGGCACCACACCCAATGCGGGCTCTCTAGCAACTTTCCTGGCAGCAGCAATGGTGACATCTAACTACTGAGCAGGTAGTTTCTCTTTGAAGGCCTAGGGAGGAGCTGCCTGTGGTAAAAAAAGAGTCTAATAAAATGGGAAAGACTCACTGGAAGGGCCTCTTCACATGAAGAAATGGAAAGAAGCCGCTGAGCTCCAACATGACGCTGGATTTCCAGGGCCTGAGACTTTTCATTTGGAAATACAGAAACACAGTGAATTTATGCTTGCTTTCAAGCTCACTGCTAGATAGCTGATTGTGGTTTACATGGAGCCCATTGGCTGCATCAGCTAAGCCAAAACGAATCAGAGCCAGCATTGTGTACAAAGAAAGCAGGCCACATCTACAGAATGAGGGACAGTATCCTGGAAGGCAGCCGTTCTGAAAGGGGTTTTTTGCCCTTCTCTGCAGCATGGGGCACAGGTCACTTGCTGGTGGATTGTCTGGTGCAGGGGTGGGCAAACTCTTTTACTCACGGGCCACAATGGGTTAAAAAATTTGACAGAGGGGCCGGGCCATAAATAAACACATTGATGCACACAGCACCCAACACACTGCACCCCAGCAGCCAGCACTTCAGACCACCCTCCACCGTGAAATTGACAGTCCCTTGTCAATTTCGGCGGCAGAGCTGGAGAGTGGGGTCATTTTTGCTCTGGTCCCCGAGTTGCATGCGGATCGGGAGCCGCGGGTTGCCGACCCCTAGTCTGGTGGATTCGCTGTACCTGAAGTCTTTAAACTGTTATTGGAGGACCTCAGTAACGCAGTCATAGGTTCAGGGACTATTACAGGAGTGGGTGAGTGAGGTTCTGTGGCCTGCATTGTGCAGGAAGTCAGACTAGATGAACATAATGGTCCCATCTGACCTTAAAGTCTAGGAGTCTATGGGTTTAGGGTTCATAGGGGACAAGCAACTGAATATAAACTCCCAGTGCAGGGCTGTGACTAGGGACAGGGAAGTGGTATTTACCTCTGTATAAAGCACTGATGAGACTGATATGAGGCTATTGCATCCAGGTCTGGTATCCACAATTTTAAAAAAAGAGTCTGAAAAATTGCAGAGGGTGCAGAAAAGAGCCACACCAAAAACCTGAGGGCTGGAGAAGATACCTTACAGTGACAGCATTAAAGAGTGCAATCTGCTTAGTGTCTCAAAAAGAAGGTTGAGCGGTGACTTGAATATGGTGGATAAGTACCTTCACATAGAGAAAACGCTGGGTAGCAAAGAGCTTCTCAGTTTAGTGGAGAAAGACAATGGCTAAAAGTTAAAGCCAGACAAATGCAAATTAGAACTAAAGCACACGATTTTAACAGCGACAGTGTTTAAACATTGGAAGAAACTACTGAGGGAAGTGGTGGATTCTCAATCTCCTGATGGTGTCAGAAAAAGACTTGATGCCTTTCTGGAAGATATGGTTCAGTCAGACATAAGTTTTAAAGCTCAGTGCAGGGGCTTCTCTGGTCTGTGTTATTCTGGCAGTCAGACTAGATGATCCATGGGCCCTTCTGTCCCAAAAATCTATTAATCTATGTTTTAGAACTGAGTGACTGACTATATATGCTTCGTCTTTAAAATAATTCTAACATCACGCAGTTCCTATGGCTTCTAATCTCAACTTGCATACAAAGTCATGATTGCTGCGGGATTATTTTGGTCATGTTGCATTCAAAGCCCTTGTTTTCTTTTCTCGTCACTGAAATAAATTTTGAAAACAGTAATTAAAAGCCTTCGAGTGTGTCTGTTTGTGTTTCAAATATTTCTCTCCAGCACGTTGACAGATATGTGGACTTAACCTCATCACTTGAAAGGCAAGATGAGCCTATGAGATTCAGTTTGTTTTATTTTATCAGTTTTGTTTATTAATTTTGAGCAGGGTGCCAAGTTTCCTTTAGGAACATGAGAGTGGTGTAGAAAAATAAAATGTTTTTAGTATTAATTACTGTCAAGCTGAAATAAATACAGACAGTCATTAAAAGGAAACTGTAACAACGTGTCACTACCTATCACATCAAAATCTTGGCAATGAACAGATTTTGGTCTAATGACATGAATAAGTGAATAAAAATCAGAAGTACCATCACCAACTGTATCGCTAATTACCTATTTGATTATAAAATACTCAGACACTAAGGTCGCCTTGTACTGCTGCTATTACTTGCATTACCATCATCCCTAACGGTTCCAATTGCATAAAGAACTCACCATACTAAGTATTGTACAACCACAGACCAAAAAGACAATCCCTACCTCAATGAGCATACGACACAAGTATAAAACAGCTATCTACCCCCAAGAGTCTAAGCTAGATTCCCCAGTAAAAAGCCTTTTTCTAGTGCCCTTGGGATCCACTACCCAATTCAATCCCACTGACTATTATGTCAGGGTGACTTACTTTCCCATATGATAACTTTCATAAATTCATAGCCTCATCTACTCTTCCCCATAAAGATAATTACATAACACATTTAAACACAGTTCCAAAGAGGAGATGATAAAGACATTCAAAATAAAACAGCTTTTAAGATGTTCATGAAACTACATTGAGACATATGCAAAGTAAACCTGACAGCAGGTGGGGCACACCGTCAGTTTTCCATTTGCACCTCTGGGAGGAGCCAGAGTGTTTGATATGCAGCAGGTAGGATGTACCCTCAGTTTTCTCCTTTCACCTACAAAGAGAATCAAAGAGCTTCTATTCCCAGCAAGCCTCTTCATAGCCTGAAGGGAGTAAATATTTGTGTGCTGCTTATTCCTAAGCAATAGACACAATGATGACATTGAGCAAGTCCCTGAGGCCCACAGTTTTAAAATGCCACATGTCAAAACACCCAACAAGCACATGCAAGCTGGGACTGGGAACTTGCTTGAAAATCTCAATTGGCCTATATAATCTGGCTGCGTGCAAGCATACACACCCACCTTTACTCAGTAGGGTCAGAGCCTCAACTGATGGTGTATCTCCATTTATGTCAACAGAGCTGTGATGGTTTACCCCAGTTGAGGATCTGTCCTTGACTATGTACTGTGTGGGCCCGCATACTCAGTTTGCCTGTTTGCAAAATCCTGCGGTCCTTTTACTCTAGCAAAATTTCTTTTGAAGCCAGTGGGAACTTTGCCTGGGTGACGACTACAGGAGAGGGTACAAGTGATTCGTTTCCATTCAGAGGACTTAGAAAATGCCCCAGATTGTACCAATGTCAAAGTGCTTGGGCAAAAATCGTAAGAGAGAATGTCCGACCAACACCAGAGTTGACATCCGGGTGGTTGCTGTTATATGCTGGTAACAGAGGCGGGTTGGCACAATTTAAATGCAGAGAGGCCAGAAAAAGAATGAGGCTGGCTTGAGAAAATCAGCTAATCAGCTGGTGTAAGATAAAGTATGGGGATTTGGAGGGGGGCAGGAGGGAGGGCTGTTCCTCTGCCCGTCCCCAGCCTTGCCCCCAGTGACAGTGTGAATGAAATCCTGATGGAGTCACGCTCTACAAAACCCCTCTGGCGTTAGCTACCCACATCCTGCCTTCCCCATTCCAGGCAGTGGAGTTTGGGAATAGCCAGTCTTGCAGGCATGGAGGCATTAGGGGAAAGAGTTGCCCTGGAGAGCAAAACATTATTCTTTGTTTTCCATAATTGCCTTGCCCCATCTAATGTTAGTGGAACAAATTGCTCCCCTGTGCTAAGATCTGCCCAGCATTGGGGGGCCAATCCAGGACCCATTTATGGGTCGTGATTCTCTGAGATGATCTGTCCAGATCCTGTCTTTCCTAGATAATTATAGGGCCCCCAGTATTATAGCATGTGTAAACGTCTGCACCTGTCCGGGTGCACAACGTCCGATTATTTTGGGGAAACTTAGCTCCTCCGTGTGTTCCCACGGAGTCTGGAGTCTATTGGTCGCTGCCCCTGGCAGGGCGGGCAAGCGAGCAGTCCAATTGCCCCAGCCCCTAGCAGGGCGGGCGGGCAAGCAGTTTAATCGCCCCGGCCCTCGGCAGGGCGGGCGAGGCAGCAGTCTATTGCCCCGGCCCCTAGCAGGGCGGGCAGGCAAACAGTTCTATCGCCCCGGCCCTTGGCAGGGCGGGCGAGTCAGCAGTCTATGTCGGGTCTCGGGGTGCTTTGGACAATGCTAGGGACGAAAATGGGGTGGGGGAGGGGGACGCAGGCCCACCCGACTCCACTGCGTCCCAGCCCAGGGCCCTACCAGTGGCAGGAGAGGACTGCCACGGGGTCGGCGGGGATCCGTCCGCAACACGTCGACATAGGATTGGCCCCAATCTTGGCCACCACCTGTGGCCTCCCTGGACCACTTCCTCCCGCCCAGCCCCGGAGTACCTGTGTCCACGACCGGCACCCGGGAGCAGGGGGCGAAGCGGCGAGCGGCAGGCCGGCCAGGCCTTCGTGGTCAGCGGGCGGTAGGTCGGGCCAGTCGTCGGCGTCGTCGGCGAGGGGTAGCTCCTCTAGGTCACAGGGGCCTGGGGTTCCTTCTGGGCGTCCTCCATCTCCCCACGCCGGAGAGGGCTCACCCGCCTCCGGCAATTCCTCCAGGTCGGGCCCAGCCTCAGGAGGTCTCTCCGTCCTTCCGGGATAGTGGTCCGGGGCCCAGCTGCAGGGGCTAGGCCAGTCTCCCGGCTGTGGGGGCCGGGGCAGCGCCCCCTGGCTGGTCGGGTCTGGCGGCCCTGGAGGGTCCCAGGGTTTGGCCGGCTCACCCCAGTCGTCCAAGTCTGTTAGATCCAGTCTCTCCCACCCGGGTCTGTCAGTCCGGGGTGGTTTGGGCCTGCCCTCGGCTCCTGGGTCAGGCCCAGGCTGCTGCCTCCAGCAGAGCACATCTGCCTCGGCCGGGAGCTTCCCCCTGACTGAGCTGCCTGGCCTGTCTTTTATACTTCCCCCTGGGCTCCTAGCTCCGCCTCCCGGCTTCAGGGTGGCTTGGCCTGTATGGCTGGGTTCTGACCACCGGGGGCGCAGGGAGCGTCTCTCTGCCTCTGCCTCAGGAGCAGGCCCTAGCGGTCTGCTACACATACAACACTTTACAGTCATACATGTGTTTTTCCTCACAACGCCCCCATGAAGTAAGGGGGTGCTGTGATCCCCATGGTACAGATTACAGGTCAATGGATTGTGAACTCAAACCAACGATCACAACCTCAATAACCCAACTCTTGTGACCGGTCAGGGATGACGCAATAGACATCTTTTCGATAGAGGCTTTGGAGAGAGTTGAGGGCTGAACTGGAAAGATGAGGTGGTGGAAGAGAGCTATTAATGGGGGCAGCTGGTTAAATGAGTTCCAGTCTGATTAATTGTTTAATGATGTTGGGATCATGTTGCTAAATTGAGTTGCAACTCCTAGAGCCTCAGATGGGTATTAAGCTTTTATACCATTTAAATGGTATATAAATTTAAATTTATAAGTAAACAAATAAAGATCTGCTGGAGTGTTCCAGAACAGAAGGAGAGTTAACATCTCCACTGTGTCTAGGTCAAATGTCACCATGGGTTCTTTTCCATACCCACTGCCCAATGCCCCTATTCATTTTTGACTGAGTTAAGTTGTGTTCTCTGATTAGCCCAAATTTCTCTGCTTAGCACAAACTGCTGCAGTCTACACCAGACCCTCTTTTTCCCCCAATATCACTATTTCTCTTTTTATTCCACTGGCCCGCATAACCAGCTGGAAAGTTGATTGAGTCTTTTAGCACCAAAAAAAAAAAAAATCGAAAATCGACCTTTTTCTGAAAAATGGTCATCATTATGGACATTTTTTCCTTTTTTCACAAAAAATGTGGCGACATCTTTGACTGGAAATTTCATCAACAGTGCTACAAATGGCTCAACGAATTTTTAATTTTTTTTGGTTACTCAAAAGGAGTCCATTTAAAAAACTCATTCACCATTTTGATCGTAGTTTTGATAGGGGTTTTGATAAAATTTCCAAATTTTTAACATAACAAATGTGAGTTAAATTAATTTAAAATTGCAATATTTTGCCAGCTTCAGAAGTGGATTTACACCAGCTGACAATCTAGCAGCACTGACTTCAGTAGAGCTGCACTTATTTACGCCAACTGGGGCCTGGCCTCATTGACTTCAATGGAGCTAGGCCAATTTGTACCGGTGAGGAACCTGGCCCATGATTACAAATTCTTCTGAAGCTTATGGAATATTGCTCTCTGGCATGAGGGGGTGTTGGGGAATCATCAGAGTGGAGAGAGGAGATAAAATAGGGGTTCCCAAACTTTTTCTCAACACGACCCCATTTGAATTGATTATTTCCTTCCTGGAGCCCTACAAAATGGCATCCTCCGCATAGTGTGATCTCATATTTATGGTGCATGTGAGGTCATACTTTGTGGAGCATGTCATTTTGTAGAGTACAATGGTATCCTCCATGCGTCTTCACCTCACACTCAACGGTCATGTGAGGTCAAGCTGTGTGGAAAACAACGGCATCTTCCACACACTAGAGGTTGCCACAACTCCTTCTTTGCTGGTGGCATGACCCCTATTTAGGGTCATGACCCACAGTTTGGGAAATGATGAGCTAAAGCATGCGCTCATCCAATGCCCAGTCATGTTCAGCAAGCCTCACTTGTCCTCCCACTGCCTCTTCATGACTATCCAGGGTCAGAACACAGAGGCCAAGAAATACTGCAAGGGAGAAAGCAATACCTCTGTAAAGGAGGTGTGCCAGGAATTCCTTCTGAATTCAGTTGTGAATGTAAATCACTGGCAACAAACTCGTTGCTAGCAATAACAGCTATGTCATGTTTCCTGGAACAGAAGCAGCATGGAGTATCGTAGGAAAAGGAAAATAAACACCATCTCAGGTTCTGAATCATCAGTCCTAAATTTACACCAAAAAAAAAAAAAAAAAAAGCAGCACAGAGGAAGTTTGTACAGCATCCAAGCAGCTTTCATCTCTCTTGAGTCCACATTTCAGATTGGGGATTTTGTTCTTTGCTGGTAAATCAGCAAGACCGACTGGGCCTGTTGAAAGGACGGCCATTTCACACAGTTGTCTCAGCTTTGAAACCCATGTCCCCTGACTGTAGCAGGCCTTTTATTTGTTAAAGTGGGTGCCTGTGTGGAAAGAAGGCAGGTGAAATCTGGCCCCGTGGAAATCGATGGTAAATCTCCCATTGATTACCACGAGGACAGGATTTCAATCAGCGTCACCCAACTATGGACCAAAACCTGATCTCGTGTAAATCTGCATAACTTCACCGACGTCAGTAGAGCTATGCTGATTGACATAGATGAAGGTCCGGTCCCACATGAAGGCTAGTAGAAGCTCGCCAGAAAGAATTCCACCCATCCCAACACTTTCTTCAGCACCCTGGGTGTTCTGCGGAGGTCTCCCCTCCAAGAACCAACCAAGTCAGATCCTGTTTAGTTTATAAATTCTACTATGGGCCTTGGCTGAGGTCGCATGACTTTATCACAGCCCTGATCTCTATCCACACTTGCCTGGTACAGACTGAGTGGTGTTTAGACTTGATGAAAAGTCTAATCCATATGGCGTTTACACACATGGACATCAGAGGGCGCACTGTTGTGTGTGGGTGTGATTGAGGAGTGTTTCATGCACGCTGTGGGAATCGCATGGTGGCTAATCTGGTTAATATCGCTAGTCCAGGCAAGGTGTATGATTCCCATGTATAGAAACTTAGCTGATTTAAAACTAAGGCACCTGATTCACCATGGCATTCCTCTAATTTTAGGCTGGTGCAACTCCACCGAAGCCAGGGGAACACATTGGTGAATCAGATCTAAGGCTCCACTGAAGCCAGGGGAACACATTGGTGAATCAGATCTAAGGCTCCACTGAAGCCAGGGGAACACATTGGTGAATCAGATCTAAGGCTCCCCCCATTTACGATAACATCTGAGGAAGGACTGATAATTAAACCCTAAACTGGAAATTGTCAACCACATTTGAACGTCACCTGAGAACGGGTCTTAATGGTTGCAAGTTGAACCCTGGAGCCTCTGCCTAACAACTGCAAACTCACTTCCCAGAAAGCTTCGGCGCAGACGCAGTCACCACCGAGGCGCCTCTCCACTGATGCTTTTAACATTGGCCGTGTGCTGATGACATGCCAGCTTGCTGAGTGAGTCACAGCAGCTGATTTTGATCTCTGTCTTTTGTGAGCCCAGTCGGATGGTTCTCCTCAGAGCTGGCAAAAGATTGATAGCTATACACTTCAGAGGGACAAATTGCCGACCTCAGTTAGCAACAATAGCGCCTTTGAAGATGTCATTAAGGTACCGAAACTCAGCATTCGGAATGGACTATTTACCTTCATTATATCCCCATTCATCTCCCGCTTGCTTTTCGGCAGCAAAACGAGATCATTGTTCGGGCAGGCATCAAACCAGGGCCGCGGCGGATTGGCCTGCCTTCCACAACGACATAAAAGGAGTCACAGAGAGATTCCTCCCACAGAATAAACTGCATTGCTGAGGGAGGCAGAGGATAAAAATTTTGGCTTGGTGGAACAATAGTACCACCGTGGCTGGCCAGAAAACCAACACGAGACAAACCTAGCATTTGTAGCTCTTCTAGGGTGGGTTGCAGAGTGCCTCGATGGGCTTTTTCTTTCCGTGTCTCTCTGTTTCTCAGGCTCTTTTGTTCTTTTTCCTACTGTTGTTCATTAGTGGTGTAAGAGTAGCCCTGAGAGTTGCCATCGAAGCCCAGCCCTATTGTGCTAGACACTGTACAAACATGTGCTGAGGAGGGTGACTGACCATTTTTCCATAAAAACTGTTTGATAGAACGTTTAGGTTTGGATCTAACTCCCCCCCCCCAGAAAAAAGTGTCTGCCTTCTGCAGGAAACTTTGATTTTTTTTGTCAAAAATCCAAAAACCCCAAAACCAAAATATTTTGATTCTGGTATGCTGCCACAACACTCCATTGGTATCGTAGTTTGTATGCCTTCATGTCTCCATTTTTCCCCTGTGGGCCAGGCTCTCCAGCTGAATTATATCTCCCATGATGCACCATGGCAGGGGCACTGGCACCCCTCATCAAGAAGGGAGATGTGGTCCACCATGGCAGATTTAGCCCAATCAGGGACCCCGAGCTGTAGAGGGGAATGGGAGACTGAGACACCCAGAAGACATATCCCATAAGGCACTGTTGTGACATTTCCAAATTGAACGATTTTGGTGTTCAGCTGAAATATTTCGGGTTTTGATTTTTTTGGCCAAAAATTCAAAATTTTCCACGGGAGAAAAAACATACAGACCTTAAATCTTTTCCAGCTGGCTCTCATAGTAAGAGACAGTCCATACCCACGAAGAACCCTCAAACGAAGGAGACAAGAGAAGCCAAGGGTTGGTAGAGAAACTGGCAAAAGGATGTTGAAGAGATTCTCCAAACGCACACAACAGAGCACTATTAGAGCCAAGACCAAATTCCATGGCTCCTGGATTTCGGTCCAGTGTCACCTTCACTAAACCAAGTTGCCTCTTAATGCAAAAGTTAAGGAGCATGTTAGGGCATTGTTTTAGGTGCTTGTAATTCTGGAGTGAGATTCTCAAAGCATCTAAGGGAGTTGGGTGCCTAACTCCCATTAGATACTTTGGAAAATCCAGCCTCTCCCCCATTTTTTTTTTTAAACTTGGATTTTGGGGGGAGTATTTTCCATTGTTCTACATGGTTCCACATAGGATATTCCCTTGTTCTGAAAGTCCCACCTACAATAGATTGTCAACATGTAGGAACCACAGTGAAATTCATTAGGGAGCTAAGCTAGAGTAGGTCAAACATAGTTGGGTCTAGAAATAGACGCAACCCAATATCCCACCTATGTCTCATGGGCTGAATGTTTGCTTTACTGTTTTGTTCACTATTTTGATTGAAAAATTCCAAGCAAAATTAAAATGTTCATTCTTTTCAAACAATTTAAACTCTTCTTTTAAGCTTGCTGATGCTTAAGAAAATGCACATTTTCTCCCATGGAGGGAAAAAAAGATGGGAGGGGATAAAAAATATTCCAGAGAAGTGAGGTTTTTTCTCTTCAGTTTCTTTGACTTTTTAACCTTTTTGGGCCAGAGTTTTTTTAAAAAAGGAAAGTTTAAAACTAGAGAAAGTGGATGTTTTTCTACTCTTTCAAAATGTAAAGTTCAAAAAATGAATTCGGAACCCCTTTTTTTTTTAAACATTTTCATTTTAGGTGGGTTCTTTTTAATGATTTATTTAATTTTCAACTAAACCTCATTTTCTCTATAAAATACTTCTGGTGAAAACATTTCAACCAGTCCTAATTTAAATGTCTATGTGCTCAGATACCATGGTGATGTATGTTAAAGACAGCTGGTTGGATGAGAAGTGTGGCAGAGAGACAATGGAATCAGAATACAGCTGACAGAATGGGGCCTATTGGACCAGTGAAGGTCAATGACATCAGTGGACGTTTTGCCATAGGAGATGCACAGAGTAAATTGGAGTGGAGAAGGGACACGAAAACAGTTCCTGCCGATTCTGCCCTTGCGCAGCTGCTGCTCTGCTTGGTTTTCTTAGCCCTTTGAGTAGCAGCAATTCACTTTCAGAGTTTTAAGCTTGATTCAGTTGGGGTTGGTCCTGCGTTGAGCAGGGGGTAGGACTCGATGACCTCCCGGTGGTCCTGCAACCCTCATCTTCTATGATTCGGGTGAGCTAGTGGGCAGCGACAGTGGCTGAGATGGAAGGGAAGGCCAGATGAGGGAATGGAAGGAAAAACGTGTTTGGAGACAGGCAGCCTCCAGCCTTCTGTGAATGATAACGACCGATCATTTGATCGTAATGTTCCCTCCAACTCAGAGGCCCCATTTGCCTTTCTTCCCTTGCCCCATTCCGCTGGTCAGATCCAAGCAGATCCATGAAAAGTGCATCCAGAACCGAAGACTGGAAGAAACCAGGAAACAACCAGACAGATGGCTGGATGAGCATGTTCAAGAGTGGCCAACGTTTCATTAGTTGTAGACTACTATCCATTCCCTCCATGGACCTCCCCACAAATCCACGGTCACCCTCGTCCTGCGGAGGGGACCCCTGGTAAGAGAGAGCGTCTCCAGCCCTCAGGCACACACTGTAGCGGTGAAGAGCAGCCTGAGATGATGAATTCATCCCTGCAGCTCTCCTCATCAGCACAGGGCTATCTGCTGACACCAACATCTGGTGCTATAAGTCGTACTGTGCCAGCCAACTCCTGGCAGCCACTGGCTGATCAGCACTTTTGCAAAGCAGGCTATTTATTTAGCTGCCTAAGTATGGAGTTCGGACCCTAACTTGAGACAACTGCTTTTTTCAAATCTGTCTATCATTATGAATGATTAACAATTTACCCTCCAAATAGCCCAGCTAGCTACTGCTCAATTATTTTGTTTCCTTTTATGTTACCATATTTTTGTCAGACCACCACGCTGCCACTCACCATGAATTCTAGGTTGCCAGGAGTGCCATAACACGCTGCTGACATGTAAAGCCGAAGCAGCTTTCTGTATCCTGAAGCGGGCTATAGGCAAAAGTCAGGCAGTTCATGATTCACTCATTCAGATTTACACTCCTCAGTCCCCACACTTGATTGTTTCAGAACAAGAGTTCCACTGTTTAGCATCCTCAATAATTCTTTGGTCACTTGCTAGCTACATTTCAGAAGGTCTATTCGGGTGGGGGGCGGAGGGGAATGGCTCTGTTTTTCCTATGCAGAAGTTTTCGATTTGTAATTTACTGCTCTTTAATTAGGCTTCGGGTTTCGGTTTTGCTTGGAAATGTTTTTTTTTAAAGTTTAAACAAATATCTGTTTGGACGCGTCCCGCAGAATTCAAAAGCTGATCAGAAATGCAGAGTCCTTTTAATAAAGACAGCCCTCAAATACTCCAAAATAAGGTTCTGCGGAGTCCAGTTTGTTGTTGTGATGAGCGTAGAATCATGGAACCATAGGGCTAGAAGGGACCGCAGGAGTCATCTACTCTAACTCCCTGCCAAGATGCAGGATTTTGTCTGAACCATCTAAGACAGATGGCTATCCCACCTCCTTTTGAAGACCTCCAGTGAAACAGTTTCCACTTAGGCAGTTCTCATAGTTACATTATAATAATAACAAAATTCCCCTGTGCCATGATCGGGGCTTGGGTGGTCAGGCCTAGTGGTCAGAGTAGCGGCAGTGAGAGGCCCCAAACAATGCCAGAAGTCAAAGCCGGAGTCAGGAACTAGTCGTCAGAGCTGGAGTCAGGAATCGTGAGTCAGGAGTCTGAGAACAAGCCAAGTCTGTCACTACAGCCGCCGTGGGGAAGTCCACCTTGTCGCATGGACATATCCTGGAACTCCTCCTGGGAACAGATAGGGTGCTTGGAGCAGCCAGGCGCCACGAGGGAAGATGTCAGTGCAGCCTTCCACAGAGGTACGTTCTGGGGTGTTTAAGTGTACGATAATCCATACGGCCCTATCACGGCTGCCAGGTAGAGGCGTGGAGGTATCAGCCACCCGCCAACCCAGGGTTTAGTCCCTGCAGAACATCAGACCCTATGCTAGGTTCTGTACAAACACATAGTAAGAGAGAGCTCTGACTTGAAGACCTTACAGTCTAAACAGACAAGGCAGACAAAGAGTGGGTGGGAGAAAGAACGTATTGTTAACCTCTTCTTACACACAGAGAAAAAGGCCCTAATTCAGCATGTGTGACTTTAGCCCTGGGAGGAATCCCACTGAAGTCCTGCTTTCAGTCAGAACATGTCTATACTTTGAGCAGGGCTGGAATGAGACATGTTCGCGCTAGCTCGCCACAGCCCGCAGCAGTCCACACAGCTAGCCATCCTGAGGAAGTCCCCTCACACCCAGGGCGTGCACAAGGGGGAGGGACAAGCAGGGGCTCGGGACCCTCAATAATCGTTGGGGGCACAGAGATCCTCTGGCCCTGGGGCCATGATGGCGGGGGGGAGGGAAGAGTGAGATCCTGCCGGAATTGGGGGGGAGGAAGGGAACAGCGAGCTCCTACTGGGGGAAGGGGTGGGGAGACGATCGAGCTCTTCCCAGGGTGGAGGGGGTGGGCACAGAAGTGCCCCTCCAAAAGGGGACACAGTTACATTTCTGGGCACTCCCCTGCTCACATCTGAGGCAGACACCACCCGCAGCAAGAGGCCATCCCTGTCTTGAACAGCTGATAGCCTAAATTAGGGTGGCCAGCGAGCAAGCGTGAAAAATCAGGACGGGGTGGAGGGTGATAGGCGCCTATATAAGACAAAGCTCTGAATATCGGGGCTGTCTCTATAAAATCAGGACACCTGGTCACCCTAGCCCTAGACAAGAAAGGAACAGGAGCAGATGCAAAGTGTGTCAAATGGCCGGCTTCTCCCTAGTGGGTCTCACACTTTTGCCTCTCGTAGTGGGCCAGGGCGTCGCCGATTACCCCGTCTTCCCAGGGAGGGGGGTAGGGACCTGGGCCCACCCGCTCCTCCGGGTCCCAGCCCAGGGGCCCTCTGAGTAGCAGCTGTGTGCTGCTGGCACCTTACTTGCAGCTGCAGGCTTTTCCCCTGGGCTACTCTCCCCCCTCTGTCTTTCTGCCTTCTTGAGCCCAGTACCTTCTTCAGGACTCCACCTCTCTCCCACACACCACTGTACTCCGTTCCGTTCTCCTCCACCTCTCCACACACCGCTGTACTCTGTTCTGTACTTTTCCATGACTCCACACACCACTGTACTCTGTTCTGTTCTTCTCCACAACTCCACACACCGCCGTACTCTGTTCTGTTCTTCTCCACAACTCCACACACCGCTGTACTCCGTTCTGTTCTCCTCCACGACTCCACACACCACCGTACTCTGTTCTGTTCTCCTCCACGACTCCACACACCGCTGTACTCT
>ML675603.1:4152082-4165768 GCA_007922155.1 Mesoclemmys tuberculata | reverse complement strand
CTGTTCTCCTCCACGACTCCACACACCGCTGTACTCTGTTCTGTTCTTCTCCACAACTCCACACACCGCTGTACTCCGTTCTGTTCTTCTCCACACACTCCTCTGCTCACCACACACCTACTTCAAGTCTCACCCTGTCTCTCAAGAGTAGAAGGTTTTTATCAGGCATTTGGGTGGGGCCTTATTGGTGTCAGCTGACCTAATTACCCTTTGGCTAGTCTACAGGGAATAAAGCCTGGAGCATTCTCGAGCGTATATACTGCCTTGCTAGAACTTTCCCAGTGCCTTCTGCCCTTGCTATACCACAGAAGATAGTTTTACAGACAGGGAACCAAGACAGACAACTTATGGGTGCCGCCACCTGAGAGCGTCAACCTATGGCAGAAAGTGTCAGAGCATTGAGCGATGCGGGTTCATGGGGCTTCAGCTACTGCGCTAAAAGCAGCTGGGCAGACTTGCAGCTTGGGCCCCAAAGCCCATCCCCTGCTCCAGCCCCATTTCCAAGGTCCACACAGCTAATTTGAGTGCGGTAGCCCAGGCCCCAGTCTTCTGACCCTCACACAGCTGCAGACTGTGTGGACACACTCCAGGTGACTTGCCGAGGTCACAGAAGGAGCTTGTGCTACAGCTGTGAAGTGAACCCACCCAGTCGGAGCTCAGGGCCTCATCCCTGTGCATCTACGTTCAAGTCTTTAGAATAAGGAAGGGGCAGAGACGTTACAGTGTGTAGTGCAACGCAATCAGATTCGTCTCGAAGGACGCTCTCCCCAGTTTTCCATGGAACCTCAGCCGATTCTACGAGACGTGCAGCTGGGGGAGACGCAACCTGCTTAAAATTCAAAGGCAAGGGGAAAGGACCATGCAAATCAGAGCTGTCATTGCTTTCCTGACCTGCGAGGCAGCACATACTTCTATCAGAAAGTATGTTTATGTTGGAAAACATATATAGGTCTAGAATGCAAATATATAAGGGCAAGGGCTGGAAAGGAGCCAATCTGTCTTCATTTGAGACCCTGGAATCCTAATCAGCGTAGAGAGCATATACACATACACACTGATTTTCAGGAAGAGCCAAATACTGAGGGCACTGGGAGCTTTGCTCGTTTGCAGGCTTCAGTCTGCAGTAACCTTTCACCAGAGCACACGAACTCCCTGCCAGCAGTTTCTCCTCGATTCACTTGCAAGGTCAGTGCTAGCCTTGCTCGACCGTCACTGCAGTCGACAGACTCATCTGTCAGACCACTTACACGAAGGCAGCAGTTTGGGCTCCGGCATTAACCAAAATCAAACGTTTGCTACACCTATTGAAATCTGATCATAATGCATAGCCACTCTTCAGATATACAGGGGCCAAACCACTGGTTATGGAGAGAGAATGAGCCATGGCTGCAGAGATACGGGGCCTGATTCTGCTTCCAGCAGCACAGGTGTAAATCCCCTGTGAGGTGGGGAGCTGCTAATACCCCCATTTTACAGATGGGGAACTGAGGCACAGAGAGACTACATGGTTTTCCCAGGGTCACGCACAAAGTCAGAGCCAGGAACCCGACTCTCATCTCCCGACGTCAAGTCCTGTGTTTTAGACCACAAGACCCCCGTTGGTTCAAAGAGGGAACAGCCCAGAGAGACAAAGGCAGGGCTGTCCCTCAGGTTGGTGGGCTATTCCTTCCTCCTCCCCATTCAGACGTGCTGTGACTGTCCTCCGCATCACCCACGACATCTCTACTTATCCTTCTCTTAGACTGGCAGATAGTCTAGTGGTTCCAGCAGGGAAGCAGCTGTCAGGCCCCCTTGGTTTCTAGTCCCACTGTGTGCCATTGAACAGGTCACTTACTCTCGCTCTGTGCCTCAGTTTCCCCTCTTGTAAAATGCGACTAACAAACTGGTAACTCAGTGGCTAGTGTGTATACGGTATGTATACGGTATGTACCACTGTTCTAGACAGAATCAGATCTATGGAGCTATGTGTCATAGGCCCTGTAATGCTAACAGAGATCCTCCTTCAGCTCAAGTGACAAAGGCTTCTGCTTTCAGAGCTGGAAGGTCATACCGTTGCTGCAAATTTCCAAAGAGCAGTGCCATGTGGCACTGTAAGAGCCTCACGTTCTAAGAAGCCACTGATTTGTTACCATCCTTCCCTGCCTCGCAGGGAATAATTCCTTAATGACCTCAACAGTTCTTCATTCACTCTCCAGAAGGGCACAGCGAGCAGAGATGCTGCAGAAGGAAGAGCTCCCTATTTCCAAGGGGATAAGATCTGCCCTCTGGAGTCTGTGGACAGCCGTGTCCCAGGGATAAAAATTGGACACTGGAGGGAGGGAGTGAAGGAGTGAACTCACACGGCTGTAAAGCAACAAGTGCTTAAAGCCAGTGCCATAAATCCACCAAATTAGATGCTGGTGACATTATAGACCCGTTTTGTTAGTTTTTCCAGCTGAGCTGCCGACCACAGAAAATGATTTATACTCGGTGGTCCTGGCAGAAGGGGTGGAGGGCCCGAGGGGGAGTGGCCCACAATATTTTAATTTTGGATGAACTCACTTCTTCAGGAGGGAGAAAGAGAAGAGCTTGTCCCCACTGCCAGGGAGACGACCTCATCGGGGCGGGTGGGTTTGCACCCAAGAGAGGTTTGCACCTGAGCCAACGTCTGACAGGGAAACCCAGACAGTGAATTGTTCTCTGGCGAGGCAGGGCGTGATGGCGAGGGCTTGAACAGACGAAACGCCTCCCGTGTCGACACAAACGGCCGCACTGCTGCTGTGCATGACTGGAGTGGCGCGGGGGGGGGCAACTGGGCGGGAAAATGACGCCCTGCGAAGTTCGATTCACAGCCCCTGGAGTGGAGAGCTGCCCCCCGTTTGGTGATCCCTAGATATTGCAGCCTCTTCAGCTAGCCAGGAGAGCTTGGTAAGAAGGCAAGCCAGCCACTCGGGCCTTGTCTTCAGCAGAGAATGAAGTCGTATTATACACCACTGCAGTACGCCCGGTGGCTAAACCCCCAAGTATATCAGGATTCATCTACACGGCAAGACTTAGAACCCAGGTTAATGGGTTTGAGCTTGGGGGGTTCGCGTTACAGGGCTAAAAATAGTATGGACATTTGGGCAAGGGGGCCCCTCCCCCCTCGCTGGGGTCCAGCCTGAATGTCTACGCTGCTCACCCCAGAGCGTGAGTCCGAGTCAGCTGACCCGGGCTCTGAGCTGCGCTGCCGTGGGGCTCCTTGGCAGTGTAGACATAACCTCCGCCATGGCCTGGGAGGTGCTCGGTGGCAGAGACTTGTCTCAGAGTTACCTCAACCGAGCCCCCTCTGCCCCAGCGAGGCAACTCCCTGCTTTTTGGTTTTTTTTGCTTTTTTCTTTTTTTTTAAGGGAGGTTAAACCTCATGCTTCAGGGCTCGAGCTGATCTTTATCTATACGGTGTGTCTTCACTGCAGAGTTGATCTGGGGGATTAGCAATGGGGTCCCCGGGTGTGAGGAGCCCCACAGCAAAGCCCTACCGACGTTAATGTGTCCTCACTGGGGCTGTGCTCTCTTGTGCGTGTTGCTAGGACTTCTGGGGGCACGGCCCAGGCTTCTTTGTGCTGTAGTAAGCCGAGCCGCTCCATGACTCTTTTCCAATGAATTTCTGGGAGAATCTGTCTGTCCTTCTGGGCACGCAGGGGGAATTGTGGGAAGGCAATTGGAGGACCATCAGCACCCAAGAGGATTCGCCTCTGTCTGCATTGCAAAGTAGGGGGGTTTCCAGCTCAGGTGAAAGTGGAACCCATCTTTCGAGTAAACCCCCAGATGAGCCACTTAGTCTGGGTTGAAAGCCCTACCAAACTTGGGTGAATGGTTTTTATGTAGATGAGAAGGGGCCTATAGACAACACCTGTACAGCACATGCCTCTAACCGTCTCCAAAGCGGGAAAGCAAAGCTCTGGCAAGATCTTAACTCATTATTTCTATGGAGCATTAACCGTGATCAGGGCCCCATTGTGCTAGGTGCTGTACAGAGAGGAAGAGAGAGCCCAGCTCCCATGAGCTTGCAGCCTAAATGGACGTGACAGACAAAGGAAGAGTTGATTGCCTTGTTTTATGGAAGAGGGCACTTAACAGCCAAAGAGGGTAAGCAATTTACCCAAGGTCATACAGGGGGTCCGTGACAGAGCTAGGAATTGAGTCCAGCGTTCCTGAGTCCCGAGCTTTGAACACAAAACAGCTCCGTGGGAAAGACAAATGATTCTTTTCCCTCTTCTTTTGCCAGCACTGTAACACCAGGCTAATCCCTTGTCCAGATTTCTACGCAAGAATGTAACTTCCCTGTTAACTAGCTTTGCTCAGCTGAATTAAAAGTACTGTGTCAACCACCTCTTATTTGACTGGGCAATATTCCCTAACTCAATCCTCTCACCTGTGAGATCCCCTTACATTTCAGCACCCCTTTCTTCAGGAATCACACTTAATTCCATCTTCAAACTCAAATGTCCTTTTTTTGGCTTAAAACATTTTAGGGAGGAGGAGGGGTTTCCTACATTTCTCTCCTCCCCCACTCTGTCCCTGATTCAAGGAACAAACATTTCATCTTCCACCTGCTTCTACTGAAATTAAACATCACCTCCTCACAATCAAAGAAATATCACATTCAATGTATTATATGTGTTACAGTAGCACCAGCCAAGGTCAGGACCCCATTATGCTAGGTGCTGTACATACATATAATAAGAGGCATTCCCTGTCCCAAAGAGCTAACAGTCTAAATAGAAAAGACAAACAAACGAAGGATCACTTCTCCCTTTTTACATGTGGAAAACTGAGGCAGAGAACAAGTATTTTGCCCCAGATCATGCCTGAAGTCTGTGGCAGAGTGAGGACTTGAACCTAATAGAGCTGATCACAAACATTTTCACCCCAAATTTCTTATCTGATGAAATTCAAAAATTCAATAACTTTTGTCAAAACTTTGTATTTCATAACATTTCAAGCAGCTGGTCGGAAAACAGGATTTTTTTGTGTGGAAAAGTATGAAGAGAATTCATCTTTTTTTGTCAAAATGTGAATTTGGAAAATTTCAGCCACTTTTAGATCCTACAATTTCTTTTGTCTCAGTCCAGTGTCTTAACTACAAAACTATTTGTACTCTCATGCAATGGTTTACAGTATATGATCTCATTTGAGTCAGCAAGCTGACTCTGCCCGAAGCAAACCAACTACAAGAGTCAGACCATCCCTGACCGGTGTTTGTCCATCTGTACTTAAAAATTTCCAATGACAGGGATTTCACAACCTCCCTTGGAAGCCTATTCCACAGCTTAACTGCCTTCATAGTTAGAATATTTTTTCCTAATATGTAACCAAAATCTCCCTTGCTATGGATTAAGCCATTGGTTCAGGCTGTCTGCAAACTCAGGCAGACACCACTCCATGTTTGGAAGCTTCTCTCGTGTAGCCACGAGGGCTAGAAATTTACGTTAAAAAAAGTAAGAAAGAAAGCTTTGATTGTGGAGAATCTGAATATGTCAAATGGGCTAAAGAAATATATCATAAGGGCAGGATCCAACCTGCAGGCCCTTATGTTTGACACTTCAATCTAATGGCTAGATCCACAAGGAAAGTTAAAGGACCCTGTAATAGTGCTAGCCAAATGAGGTATCCTTTAGTGTAAGTAGAAGAGACCAAGGCGAGTTTCTAGCCCAGGTTATTGGGTGCAATTTATATAGCACTTGTGACTGTTGCCTAGAGAACATAGCTCTGTTAAGATTCATCTTTGTTCTTAGCCTAAACCTGCCCCAGCTCTGTGCCAGCAAGTCCAGCTCATGAAAGGACCCGTGTGCCCCATAATATGTACAGCCCATTAACCCCTGTGGCCTTTTAACCTTGTGCTTTTTCAGTAAAACAAGACGGAAGATTGTAGTCAAACACAATTTCAATGACAAACGAGGAGAGCACGCACTTTCCAACCTCGTCCGCGTTCCCAGCTCCCCTCCCAAATATCGGGTCGCTCATTTCTAATGGCAGCCAGGGGAATGGCAGGGCATGAATGTAAGCCCCTCTCATGTTATGAGCACACACGTTGAGCCTGGCTGGCCTTAACATCTCTCCAGGGAAGGCACGGTAATAACTGTAACAAAGATCCTGCCATTCCCACTCTGGCCTCTCTTGTTACACACAATGTGGTACGCTGTCCATTTTCCCGATGACGAGCCAGGGAGGCCAACAAAGCATTGGGAAACAGTGACCTCTGCTGGACACCCTCCCTATTACAACACAGGCACATGCCAACCCAAAAAAGTGAAACCGGCCATTGTGTGATGGAATTTCCCCTCCAGGCCATTTGGGCAACGGATTCTTGGTTAGGCAGCCAAGCACTGAATTGCTTGGGTTGCTTTCCCAAAGGTACTAAGGGTTTGGGAGCTGTTAGGGCCAACCCCACAGGAGGTGAAGTGAATATGCTCTGTCTTCTGCTTCTTTCTGCACCTCCTATTTCACCTTTTCTGCACCCTCCTCACGTGTCCCTTTCCTGCCCCTGCATCTGTCTTTCTTCCATCCATGTGCATTCCACTCAGGCTTCACCCACCACCCTAAATTCTATTCACAATCCCAAAAGGTCAGGTGCTTCTGTTAAAGGTTTTGTCGGTGAGGTTGTTGCATTGGATTCGTTTGTTTGTTCTAAAATCTAAATGCAGCAAATTAACTGTACTGAACATATCGCTTTGTTATGCACAGTTAAGGGACTTTCCTGGTTAATCGTTGCATCCACCTTGCTTTTCTCACAGTGCATTGTGGGATGCTGATCAGAACCAGAAGGCTGGAACTGGGGGGCCAAACTGGAAACTCTCCTCATTTCTCTCCTGGCGCCCATTCAATTTGCTAGTGCCATTTCTGAACAGTTGCCAGGTAGCAGGAAGGCCACGCTGTTGAGCATTGTGGTTACGGCCGTCATTAACACATACAGCATTAGCAGTCATACAGGCAGATGGATTTGGCTCTGTCGCTCTCGAGGTCTTTGGATGCCATGGTGATATGGCTACAGGTGGATGAACCGGAGCAGTTATTTCTGCAGAGCAATTGGGCTTGGCCAATTAGCAGTGATTGGCAGGGCGGGATAGTGAAGCAGAACTGAGGTGATCAGCCGCAGCGACAGAACTTCACATGACAAAGGCCACTTTCCAAGAGACCTGTGCATTGCTCACTGCAGAGCTGCGGTGGTGGCATACCAACATGAGAGTGCCCCTCAACATGACGACATGTAGCCATCGCCATCTGGAAGCTCGCCACCCCCTATCACTACCGGACAGTAACTCATCAGTTGGTAGATCAGATCTCCAGGCTTTTATCATGAAGGTGTGCAAATTTATTAAGAGGGTGCCGCGGGGCCAGGTCATTAAGTGTGGCAGTGCACCAGATGGACGGAGTTCCATGGATGGAGTTCCAGAACTGCATAGGGGCTATTGATGGGACACACTTGCCTGTTCTTTGTCACCCACACCAAGCCAAAGATTTTATCCACAGGGATGGGTATTTCTCCATGGTGCTGTAAAGCCTGGCTGATCACCAATATTAATGAGGGCTGGGTGGGAAAGGTCCATATTGCCTGGATCTTTAGAAGATCAGTCCTGTTTGCTGTGTGAGGCAATGTTTGCTTTCCAGCCCAGGCTGGATATTAATAGAATCATGATTCCTCCTGTCATTCTGGGAAAACCCCGCTTACCCTCTGTTGGGTGGGTCCTGCTTTGAGCAGGTGGTTGGACTAGATGACCTCCAGAGGTCCCTTCCAACCTTCATCTTCTAGGATTCAGTGATCTAGGATTCTGTTTCCCTTATGAAGCCTTTTACTGTCCACTTGGACAAGAGAAAGGAATTGCTTAACCATACATGGGTCGCTGCAAAGTGTCAGTGGAGTGTGCCTGAGGAAGATAGAAGGGAATGTGATGGAGCCTTGCAACACCGCTGTCTGTTTCTCATCACGTATCTCATGTGGTGAGTGCCTGCTGTGTTTTGCATAACATTTGTGAGAGCAACGGAGAGAACCTGGATGGTGAGTGTGAGGTAGAGAGACTTTCTATGGACAGCCCGACAGGGTACCTCTGCAAAATGCCCCAAGTGATCAAGGAGACAGGATCAGGAATGTGTTGTGCTTCTACTTTGAGGCTGGGGAAGTTGTGGACAACAAGTGTCCCGTAACCAAGGAAACACATCTGTGTATTGATTTCATTGGGACTTGACAGACTTGGGGGGAATGTTTATGCCACTTGTAGGGTGAGCTGTACCTCAGTGAAATTCTTCAGCCAAGTTATTCCAAAATAAATATACTGTGTTAACATAGAACCTAGAATGAAGTTGTAGCCATGTTATTCTTAGGAAAAGAAAGAGACAAGATGGGTGAGGTAATCTTTTATTGCAATATGTCCAGACCTTAAGAAGAGCTCTGTGTAAGCTTGTCTCTTCCACCAACAGAAGTTGGCCCAGTAAAAGATATTACCTTACCCATCTTGTCTCTCCCATATCACCTCGTTAACACAATATTTCTTGAATAAAACAATTAACCCAGAAGGTTGTGGACACTTAAGACTAATGGAACTGAGGCATGGCCAAATTAAGGAGTGATCACAAAGTCCTGTAGGTGATAGGCTTGAAAGGGTTCTCCATCTGCTAGTGGGTGGATTGTGGTGTAAATGGCCTGTAACTGGGTTGATTGAAATGGTTGTTATCGGTACGGTGAGTTCTCTGTGGTTTGCTGGACATGGCAACATTGCATCAATTTTAGAAGTGGTGGCTTCACTTGAAAAGATGTGGTCCATCTCCCCATAGCCTGGGGATGTAGGGGGAGCATTGCCAAATGTCCTGTTCTGGTACGGCTTCTGGCGCGCCTTTGCTTCACCTCGATACCAGAACCAGTTCCAGGAGTTGCCCCTTTTCTTCATTTGCTCTTACAGTGTCTTGTAAGCGTCTGCATTCTGGTGACTCTTTCTCCTGATGGGACTGGAGCAGTGGAGGGCACACAGCACACAGATAGGCCTGTCCAGGAGTGAAGCTATGCAAATGGGATAGTAGCTTCAGAAACTGCCGAAAAAGGAGTAGGAATGTGTCTCCTCAATCCTTGCAAAGCTCCCTGCAAAGTGGAGTTACCTCTTTTCTAAGGAAGATTAATTACTGCGACCTCAGGGAATGTCTGCACTACAGTAACATCAGCCCTCGCAGTGACGCTCAAAGCCCATGTCTACAGCTGCGGGCTCATGGGACTTGCACTGTGGTGCTAAAATTAGCAGTGTAGATATTCCCCACCCGGACTGGAGCCCAAGCGCTGAAACCTGGCCGGGTGGGTGGGTGACAGAGCCCACATTCCAGCCCAACTGGAAACGTCTATACTATTGTTAGCTCAGTAGCATGAGCCCTGCAAGCCCGAGTTTGCTGACCCTAAGACACACAAATAATTCACATTACAGTTATTTGATCTATAGCTATTATCTGTGCAAATGCAAGGTGAACAAACTGAAGTTACTCCCATTTAACATCCCCATGTAGACAAGACGAAGTGGTCATTTGTAAAATGACACACAGAGCAAGTTCACTCTTTTAAGCCACTGGAACTTATTCGTCTTCCTCTGGGTATCCCTCGCCCCTTACCCTTCCCTCCTATTATTTATCACACTCACTCATTGCACCTCTTTTCCAACCTAAAATCTTCTCTTAGGGCTTTGAGTTCAGTGGACTTTGGATCAGCCCCTACTGAGGCAAATGTCTGTTGATGTGGATGGTCAACAGACCAGTGAGGTCAAGAGAACATTCAATAAAGTGAGGATCTCATTCCATTACAAATTCTTCGGAGCAGGCACCGTGTCCTCCTGTGTGTTCGTAAAGAGTGTAGCACGATGAAACCCCAATTTCAACCACAGCCAGTAGGCACTATGATTATACAAACAGCAATAAATAATCATGCGTTAATTAAATAGTTTGTGTTGACATTTCAAGAGCTATAATGAGTCTTCAAAGTCAACAGCTCCATTCAGTTTAACGGAGGCAGGTCACAATTCTCTTTAGAATATCTTCTTTTTCCAGGTGATATTCAAATAATAATAGTAAATAATAAATAATGATTCTGTATCAGGCAGTGTGTGGCAAAAATCATCAGTTGCATTAATTGGATGGCTCCAGCTTAAGAGCCAGACCCTGAAATATTTAATTCATTTTTACTCTGTCTTTACTCAGGCAAAACTGGCTAGGCAGCCATTGCGCAGAAAAGGACCTGGGGGTTACAGTGGACAAGAAGCTGGATATGAGTCAACAGTGTGCCCTTCTTCCCAAGAAGGCCAACGGCATATTGCACTGCATGAGTAGGAGCATTGCCAGCAAATTGAGGGAAGTGATGATTCCCCTCTATTCGGCACTGGTGAGGCCCCATTTGGAGTATTGTGTCCAGTTTTGGCCCCCCTCTGTGAAAAGGCTGTGGACAAATTGGAGAGAGTCCAGCAAAGGGCAATGAAAATTATTAGGGGGCTGGAGCACAAGACTTATGAGGAGAGGCTGAGGGAACTGGACTTGTTTAGTCTGCAGAAGAGAAAAGTGAGGGAGTTGATAGTGGCCTTCAACTACCTGAAGGGGGGGTCCAGGGAGGATGGAGCTAGGCTGTTCTCAGTGATAGTAGATGACAGAACTAGGAGCAATGGTCTCAAGTTGCAGTGGGAGAGGTCTAGGTAGAATATTAGGAAAAACGTTTTCCCTAAGCGGGTGGTGAAGCACTGGAAGGGGTTATGTAGGGAGGTGGTGGAATCTCCATCCCTAGAGATTTTTAAGGCCTGGCTTGACAAAGCCCTGGCTGGGATGATTTAGTTGGGGTTGGTCCTGCTTGGAGCAGGGGGTTGGACTAGATGACCTTCTGGTCCCTTCCAACCCTCATCTGCTATGATTCTTCTATGATTCTATGAAAACTACACAGGACTATTGGGATTGCCAAATTGGATGATACTTGAGGTCCATTTACTCTAGGGTTCTGTCTCCCAACAGTGGCCAGTGCCTGAGGAAGGTGTAAGAATCTTACAGTAGCAGACCTGGTACAATCAGGTCTCAACCCGGGCTCTAATAGTTAGAGGTTGGCTTGAGCCATGAGACAGGTCATTTAGTCACCAGCCCTCTCCCCCCGAATTTATTGTTAACGTTCATTATGGTAGCTTGGGACATTCCTGTTATCGCTAACAAAGCAACCACTTCCTGAGAGGTCCCTTGTGGCCACAGATCCCTTTGCAGCAGTCTACCTCTGTTCTCCATCTTCTGGGCCCCTTTACAAATCAACCACAGTCTTTCTCATAAGTCCTATTGCCCTTTGTGTGGGGCTGCTCTAATGACCGCGAACAGTTGCAGCAGTAAAGTCTATCACTGCAACCCAAAGGTTCCTACTTGCCTCTGGCTCGTCTGCCATCCACACAGAGCTCTCCCCCCGCCGTAGTATAGCTGTCTTTTCCTGGAGTTTAGCCTGCTGCCTCTGGCTTCCTTCTCTTGCCAGTGTCTCCCCTGTTCTGAGGAAGAAGGCAGTCTTTACACTGCCCTGCTCCAGAGAGCTCCTCCTGGTTGTCTGGAAGAGAGGGGAGTCCCGCCCCACCATACAGAAATTCTGAGATTTCCTAGGCCTTTGTTCATTCCAACCCCCTGTAATGGGGTCATCTGGCCCCCTCTAATCTTAAAGAGCCAGTTTAACCTATTGCACTATCCATATAAATGTCCAATCCCTATTTGAAGGTTGCTAAGTTCTTGGCCCGGACAGCTTTCCCTGGCAACGAGTTCTACAGTCTAATTACGCATTGTGCAAAAAAAAAAATTCCTTTTTTCGGTTTTTAATTTTACACCTTTTAATTTATCTTTATGGTTATTTATTATTTGTACTGAAGTAGCACGGAGCAGCCCCAGCCATGGATCAGGCCCCGTTGTGCTAGGGGCTGTACAGTCAAAGAATAAAGCCCCAGATCCTCAAGTGTATTTCGGTGTCATGAGGATCGAGTCCCAAAAGACAGTCCCTGCCCCCAGAGAGCTTACAAAGTCATTGGATGACCCCTTGGAAATTCCATCAACTTCAACAGACAGTTGCCTCAGCCCAGACTGGTCCAAAGCCTATGGAAGTCAAAGCCCAGAGAGAGGATTTCAGAATTTGGTCCTGAATGAATAGAGAAACACTGAACTTGCCATCCCAGTGCGCCATTAGTCCAGCTCTTCAAAGAGACCAGCGGGCGGCAGTCACTGCTGGTGAGAGTAAGACAGCGTGAGTGTGAGCAGAGAGGGAGTGTGAGGAGGGGTCTGTAAAAGAGCCCAACCCTTGCCAAGAGGCTCTTTCCAGGCCAGCGTTCTTGATATTAAAACCATGGGACGTCATTACCAGAGAATCAGAATTAGAACCAGCTGCCAGAAAAGCATTTTTCCACATAGCCCCTTACAGACGCACAGAATGACTCACCAGGAGAGAGCCCTGAGTCGAGGAGACTGGGCTCATACAAGGAGCGATTAGACGGCATCGTTAGTGGGGTTAGTGGGCGGGAGAGGTGGGAGCCGTAAAAGGGGAATGAGTCCTGAATGAGGTGCCTGGCCTTTAACTCCTCTGATACGTTTTGAGGGCTGTAAATCTGCCAGGGGAATGCTGGAGTGTACAGACAGGAGCCGACCTTTAATCCCTCTATGACATCAAGGGGGAGCTCCTGGTCCCAGAACTGGAGCAATGGCCAAAATTCTGCCCTGATGTAAACAAGTCAAGCTGCCCATTGACTTTAATGGGAATTACGTGCTCTAACATCAGGGCTGAAATTGATCTCTGGAGCCAGATTCTGATCTCAGTGACCATGGTGTTAATCTGGAGTGACTCCACTGGATTTACTGGACTTGCACCATTGCCACTGAGATGAGAATCTGAATTCTTTGATGTCTAAAAAGCTCTTACGTCTGTCCAGAGCTGTTTTCTTCCATTGCAATACCCTGTGTGTATGCATGGGTGTGTTTAAAGGGGGGCAGAGGGGTTGTGACTCATGTGATGCTATGGCATTGATCTGAGTTACAGCTAGGGCACTGGGGAACAGACTGTGGTTGATTAAAGCAGGAGTTAACTCCAGGATTGGGTATGAATGATCAAAGCTTTTGATGAGTTTTATTCCTGGTTCTGCCACTGATTTACTGTGACACCTTGGGCCAGTCACCTCACTGCTCTGTTTCTGAGTTTCCCTACTCATGAAGGGGGCTAAAAACACTTCTCTCTCAGGTCGGGTGTTGTGAAAATGAATAAGTGTCGGCATGACACTTTGGGAGCCTGGCATGAGAGGCGCTATGGAAGGGCCAGGCAGAGATGAGGCAGACATACAGGACTCGTACCCCAGTTTTAAATTCCCACTGGCTGCTTCATGCATCTCATGGTGGGTAAATAACACAAGGAGACTCCATCCTTAATGACAGAGCAAACACTCCACTTGATGGCATTTCTTTGTAACGTAATAACTTGGAAACGGCAACTGATCACTTGCCAAATGTACCGCAGACCATTTGAAATGCAGCATTTCTGTTCGAAGGCTTTGGTACGCCGCAGGATGTCATGTAGGTCTGACGAGCAGGCTGAAAGTGAAATGCCATGGCAATACACCACTCTGTTAGCCTCCCAACTGTGGCTGGTGCCTCACACCAGATGAAAGCCACCTCTTAAGATTGCCCTGCTGTGAAAGCAGCCTTTTTCCTAGCCTT
>ML675603.1:4138040-4151682 GCA_007922155.1 Mesoclemmys tuberculata | reverse complement strand
ATAAGAACCTCTATACCAGGTCTGACCAATGGTCCTCTTAAGGCCCTTCCGCCCCTCAGTTCTTGGTTTGCTGACAGAAGCAGAAGTCCAGGGTCCAGCAGTAGGCAATACAATGGGTTTATTGGGATTATCGAGCAAGCATTAATCCCAATTCTTTACACCAGTTATTTTCTTCTTCCTACTTCCTGTTTGGCCTCAGTGTTTATAGTGTATCTCAACCAATCATTTAAAAACAAAATTACAAGGCAATTCTTTAACCAATCCTCTGACCAATCAGAGCCCACCACCTAACATAAAAGGAACATAAAAGGCAGCTTCACGACCACATCCATTTTGTCTTCAATCTTCACCTACCTCTGGATCAACGACTCAAAGGACTGAGACCCAGCCAGATACTGGGTGTACACCAGAGGGACTGTATAAGCCTGCAAACTCCACAGTTCTACTGACAACCTGATATATATGGACTTTCAAATCATTTGTACGTATCTGATTGCTTTGATCATTTAACATTTCTCTTATAATTTGTTCCTTTCCTTTTATAATAAACCTTTAGTTTTAGTTACTAAAGGATTGGCTGGCAGCGTGGGATTTTGGGTAAGATCCAAACTTATAGTGATCTGGTACTATGGCTGACTCTTTGGGGATCAGGAAAATCTTTTTGGTAAAGGGCATAGAGTTTTAAATCACTTCTCTCTTACTGGACCTAGTGGCTGATTGGGAGCCTGAGGATGAAATGCAGTAAAGGGGGCTGTGTATATTTTGTTTTAGTTTCTTGATAACCAGTGGGGGGGAATCAGAAGCACTGTTTGTGGCTGGTTGGGAAGTCTGACTGCAGTGTCACCCACCAGTGCTGGGACAATCTGCTCTCCTTTTACAGCCTGCCCTGACTATGGCATTTTCAGGTGATTACTCTCGGCATGGATAGGTCACAGGTACCATAGTGACTGAATGATATGAAGTCTCGATTCTACAACCACAAGCACTGATAAGTGTTTAAAAACCAGACAGAATGCTATCAAAGAAAGTGTTCTTTAACCATTCTCGGCTCTTTTCTTTATCTGGAGGCGTTAGACTGGATCGCCTTCTTAACGGCCTGGTGTTAAATTGTTTTAATGTAATTTCTTTGGAATGTGAAAATGTGACTGCATGCTTCCCAGCTTACGGCTGCCTTGGCGCTTCTGTTTTTGCTTAGCCAAAGTACAAGGCCTTAGAGTGTCACAGGGAAAGAAAGCCCATAGACAGGCGGCCTGTGATTTTGATTCTTTGCTTTTATACCCCTGTAACTAGCTAAGTGATAAGAATATACTTAAAAATCTTAGGCCTTTACAGGCAGGACTGAATATCTATATTCCAACAGGTCCATCTGGCCCAGTATCCTGCCTTCTGACAATGGCCAATGCCAGCTGCTTCAGAGGGACAGAACAGAATAGGGCGATTGTCGAGTGATTCATCCCATCATCTAGTCCCAGCATCCAGCAGTCAGAGGTTTAGAGATAACCAGAGCATGAGGTCACATCCCTGGCCTTGATGGCTAGTGGCCTTTGATGGACCTGTCCTCCATGCACTTATCTAATTCTTTTTTTAAACCAGTTATACATTTGGCCTTCACAACATCCCCTGGCAATGAGTTCCACAAGTTGACTGTGCATTCTCTGTTAAATGCGCTGAAACAAATCCAGCAGAAGCTTTGGGAGCTCATCTTCACCCCTTTCCCCTGTATAGTTTTCTCCTATATCAGTATTTACTAGATCCACTGGTTCACATTTTGCTATTGGTGTCTGGTTTTTTCACCCGGACAGTCCAGGTTTCAGCTTGTGTCTGGGTACCATTTGACAAGCCCTGATGTCCATTTTTTTTTTTATCTGGAGGGGGAGAGGTGGAGAAGGAGTTGGAGCCTGGGGGAAGAGGCAGAGAAAGGGGCGGGACTTCAGGGGTCTGGAAAGGTGGCAACCATATCCAGTCCTTTTTTAATATTTGCTATTTGTCAGAAAGATTCAGCAAAGAAACAGGAATCCATTTCTGCTTCAGAGACACAAGAACTTAAACAGCTAAGAATCCCCTGGGTTTCAAAGCAGGTCCCAGCCACACCTCCTCTTTCCTTTACTGGAAAGCTGTCACAGCAGATAGCAGCTGTTTTGCTTTCTGTCCCTGCAGGTACGACATGCTCGCTGCAAACCAATTGCCTACAAACCATCGGCTTCAATCAGACCACATTTTTAAAGGGATTTCAAGAGACTTAAGTTGTAGGACACCCTTTCTGGCATTGATTACACGGTTATTAGCCGAAATGAAATCCAAACCAATTACTAGCTCATCCATTATTTCAGACACCCAATTCCAGATGTTCTATCTTCCAACTTCAATCTTCAAACTCAGTTTTTGCATAAGTGTGTGTTCCCCAGGCATTGTCTCCATCTGAGACCAATAAGATTGTTCACTTTTAGATCCCCTGTTCCCTAGGATGTTTAGCAAGTTTGGTCTAACAACTGTTTTGTCTGAGCCAATGTCCACTATTCCTGTGCAATTCAGAGATCCTGTTACATATTGGGTAGCTGTGACCTCTGTAGGTTGGTAGAAAGGTGTTGTAAATGTCCTGTCTTATCCAAGTCCTCTGGCTGGCACAACCCACATCCAGCCAGCTGCATCCCTCTGTGGCCTGTGATCTTTCATTTCTGTCTCAAGGTGATTTTTCATCTCAGTCCTGTTTCCCTGATCACAGCAGGAGGCAGTTTCTTTACTCCCAGTTCTAAGCCTCTTTCCAGCCAGCACTCTGCCCAAAAAGCTTTCTCTCTTAGTTTTCTCTCAGGGTCACATTATCAGTGCTTTTCTTGCTGTCTCCTTGGCATTCCTGGGGTCTTACTGCTACACATACCCTTCATTTGCACTCAGTCCCTTGAGAAACCCCTCTGCCTACAAAACTTAATTTCTACCTGATCATGCATGTGGCCTGTGTTTTGGGAGGTGGCTCCTATTGTGTCATCTGTATTACTCCAAAAGGACCTTAACTTCTCTTAGTTTCTTACTTTTATCCTCTGTAAGAAGCACAGATCACGCCCACCAGCTTCAGTGAGGTTTCACCCAACCTCCATCATAACAATAAGGTTGCTAAATACAAGCGGCTATTGCCTTGATGAAAAGAACACAGCACCCAGTTGTTACAGAGCTGGAATGCTGCTTTCTTTGTTCTCTAGCTACAATATCGCCCACCCTCTCTGTTAAATAATCATGAGATTGGCTTAAAAATCATGAGATTTTCAAAAATAAAAAAATAAAATGGGGATTCTTTTATTTGCCTTCTAGTTTCTGAGACTTTAAAGTTCGTATTTTTAAGCTTTTCTCTGCAACCACAAGAGCTAGGGAGGTAGGGCAATGCTATTATCCCCATTTTACAGATGTGTAACTGAGGCACTGGGAAACTGTGACTTGCCCAAGATCACACAGGAAGTTTGTGGTGGAGCAAACAATTGAAGCCGAGTCTCCCAAGTTAATGCCTTAGCCACTGGACTATCTTTCCTCTCTATGTTTGGTTCTCTGGCTGTCACTCTGGCTGTCCTGCAAAGATCTTATTCATGCTTAATTTTAATCACTGATTTCAATGGGTCTCTCAAACACGTGCTTAAAAGTGCTTGGCTAGATCAGGTCCTGGAACCCCAAGAATAAGATCTTGAGGAGGAAATCTTGTTGCCTGAAAGACTTCTAGCCCATTGCAGAACTAGCTAACCCTCTTCACCCACTTGCCCAATGAGACTGACACATATCTTAACGTTTTCTACATTTTCCCCTCCTTTCTTCCCAAAAGTCAGTACGAGTTTCACTCCCTTTCCGTCAGCTTTTGTTCATTTTTGTTTTAAATTGTTTTGATACATTTCACCAGTTTAGCTCTGCGGGAGACGTCACAAACTGGGCCCTGAAGTGGGATCCTGTTCACAAACCCAACAAAAATGCCTAATGGTCATCCCTGTGTTTTGCTGATATATAATCATAGGGTATCAGAGTTAGAGGGGACCTCAGCAGGTCATTTAGTCCAACCTTCTCAAAGCAGGACAGAAAGGCTGCCTGAGATTACACCAATAACTAGCGGGAGGGAGCCATTTCACAGCTCCCTACATGTTAATGTGTGCCCAGTTTTGATTGTGGTGGCACACGGGTGGAGGGGAAGAGGGCATGGATACTTTATGGTACAACTCAGTGTCTAATGGTGTGCTGCTGCAACGTGCTAACCTCTCTCATCCTTCTCCAGAACTTCAGCTGTATTCACTTGGAGCCTGACAAGTATTTCCGCATGGCCTTGAGTCGCATTGACATGGACAAGATTTAAGCTCCTGCGGACGTGGCGTGCTGAATAGCGATGGGCTTACATTTATGTTTAAAGTCAAGCACACGCTTCAGCTGTTTTGCTGGAATGGGGCTTCATTCCCACTA
Source organism: Mesoclemmys tuberculata (assembly GCA_007922155.1). NCBI lineage: Eukaryota > Metazoa > Chordata > Testudines > Chelidae > Mesoclemmys > Mesoclemmys tuberculata. The sequence goes on along the minus strand of ML675603.1, from coordinate 4,147,257 downwards.
GGAAAGCTCACGTGCTGACAGTTAAACACGTGTTTAAGTGCTTTGCTAAATAAAGAGTGACCAGCTTACTGCAGAATGGGGCCCAAAATGGGGCCTTCCCCTTCTACGTGTGCAAGCGGCCTGATGCAAATCCCACGGAAATTAACATGAATCTTTCCACTGACTTCCCCGGGCTTTGGATCAGGCCCACGTGCTGGCAAGGATGAGATTGCTATGGGGATGTTCAGGACAAAACTCAAGGTCACTGGACACAGCCACCTGGGATGGGGCGTATAAACCCCGCACTGGTGAAGAAGGGGTTAAAAAGCTGCATTGGGCCAGGCTGGCCCTGCCCCTCCGGCCCTGTCACTCATGTCAGGGGTGAAATAAAGGCTTAAAAACAGGCAGTTACAGGCAGTTGCTGGGCAACTCTGGGAAAGCCAGGAGCCCCTCGTCTGTAGACACAGTTGGATGATTTGACTCAGTTTTGTATCACAGAGACTCCTGTTTAGGCAGACAGGGAAACCCCGTAAGCATTTTTCAGTGTCCAGACAACAGGAGGTGCCATCGGCAGCCTGAAAAGGGGGACACATCCCCTCTCCCCCACCGTCTCTTCAGTTAGGGCTCTCAGAAACCTTCGCAGTCCTCAGTGTCACTTGTGGAATGGTTGCTTTTGGACGCCTGCTGAAACAGGCTTCTGAGAGCTGGCCGAAGGCTGACTTTTCAGAAGTGCTAGCCGCCCGTTAGACAAAGGCGTCTTTGGCCCGAGATTTTTTCTCCACCACAAGCGACCAAAAAGTGCTTTGGTAAACGAGACGCTGTTGATCATAAACTTACAGCCCTGCATACGGCTCAGCAAAACGGCTCGCCTTCTTCCATTCAGTGCAATGAGAGGGCTGAGATGGCAAATCCTACCTCGCCTTAGCCCGCACCGCCATTGAACGTGGCCTTTACACCTGACCCTTGTAGACTGGGGAGGGGGGGAGCAGAGATTTCTTAGCATCTGAACGGATGTTCCCATCGTCATTCTGCCTGTGGTGGGCAGATGCTGGCAGAGCAGCTACGGGAGTCGCCCGTGTATGGTAAAGCCCAATAGATAAAGGAAAAAACCCATAGGATTCTATGGACATTTAATATGGTGTTTATCGAAATGGCCGTAAGAAGCTATAGGCCCAGATTCTACCCGTGCTCAGATCTGCTCAGTTCAGATGAGAAAGAAGGAGGTGCCAGGAAGCTGGTCACCATTCCTGAACCAGTCTGCTCTGGTTAGAGCAGCCAGAAAGCTGCTCTTACTTACGCCAGCTGACACCACCGCTCTGTAGATTGCACACAAGCAAGGGATAACTAGAAATCCCTCTGTTCCAGGGGTTGCATGGGGAGCTGGCTATGCCAACTCTACGTACGTTGCAGTGCCCACGCTGGAGGATTCCCCACCTAGGGAGATACAGAGGCTTTCCTCTCCCTTTGAGCAGTGCAAGTGGAACAGAGAAAAACCAAGGACTCTGGCCCATTGACTGGAAATCTCTCTATATTTTCAAACCACCTATAGAATTGTATTGCAAGGCTATAATTCCCTATTTCATTATATAGGGTGGGTCAACAAAACAAAAAAACCCAATGCAAAGGGTTATCATTTTCTGTGAAATGCGGTAGGATTTTAACACGTGTGCGGCCCTCACTGTCTGTTTCCAGTTGCCGGCAGATGTGGCGAGAGACCAGAAGAAAATGGTTTCTATTTTTCAACTGGCTCTTAAGCGCTCAGCAGTGCATGAGCAGATTGCAGAGCGCAAGGAGCTCTGTATTAAACCGAGTCATTGTTTCTTTAAATGGAGGCCTTTACAGAAGGCAGGGCGATCACCTCCTAGTTCAGGCACAGCATGAAGGAGGTCTAATCCTAGGTGTTGCTGAGCACCACTCCGTCTCCTGTTGAAGTTACTCATGAGCCAGCCTTGATTGCGTACAGATTCTTCCATACCGGCTGTTTGCAGGATTAAGTATTGGAATTTAAAACAATAACAACATAGCAAAAGGAGAGTGAGTTTTAAAAGACATTAAGGCCAGGGCAGAAAGCCTAGTGGGTAAAGCAGAGAGAACCAGGAAGGATTCTGGGGGTGAAAGGAGATGCAGAGGAGAAAGCTCTCACACCATGACTGCGGAAGGACACAGAGGGCAGGCTAGTGCGACAGGATCAGAGAAGGTGGCTAGAAGAGAACTGAGGGAATAAGAGACGTGGCTGCTGATGGGTAAGACTAATGGCTAGAGAATTAGGCTGGGACATAGGAGAGCTAGGTTCTGTTCCCAGTTCTATCCCTGACTGGCTGGGTGATTTTAAGCCAGTCACTTCCCCTCTCTTTGCTTCAGTTTCCACCCTGTAAAATGGGAATAACGATGCTCTGCTCTCTAAAGCACTTTGTGATCTACTAGTCTAGGAATTATTATATGGGCCTCAGAAATGCATAGAGGGTAATGGAGAGAGCCACTGAGAAGCTGTGTGAGTTTAACTGAAACAAGAGGAAGGCTTTAAGATTACCAGAGCCACTTTCAACCGGCTCCTAAAATGAGGATGACGCCACTGGCGTTGGCTGGAAGACGAGGGTAGGGGGTTCGATGCCCAGCCCTATGTATTCTACAATTCACCTTTTGCTGCAGAATTTCAGTTTTCCTTTCATACAAACTATGGTCGTAGTGCTTGTGGTTCGGAAGAAAACCTTGAAAACATGAACCAAGAGTAAACCAGTGCAGTGGCATTTGCCTGAGTCTGGGAGAGGTGTGAACTGCCCCATTCATCTCAATTAAGGCCTCCATGGACTCCACGGTGTGTGGCCTTTTCCTGAGATGCCGCAGAATTCATCATTTTCTTGTTGAAGGTCAACCCCCCACTACGTCGTCTGTCGCCCTGCCCTCCCGGGACCAACCTACAACTGCCTCTTACTGTGCAGCTTTCCCCACAAGGGGGAGTCGACTGCATTACAATGCATGTTACCCTACCATTGTTCCATGAAGCTGGCCATCTGGGGATTGGGGTACCAGACCCAGAGTCCAGCTTCCAGCTGGGAAGCGAGAAAGCCAGGAGTGGAGGGATGCTGGGGAGATGAGACACAGACTCCAGCTACAAGCCCCTGTTTTCCCAGGAAGGTGGTTCTGCGCTGTCTGTGAAGGTCTGTGGAGTTGGGTTGCTCTGAGAACGTAAAAGCCCCACATTGAAAATAATTATTGACTCATTGTCATCAGTGAGTGTTTCCAACGGACGAGTGTGTGTACGGATGGGAGAAAGGGCATGAAGCTTATTTCATGGGAACTGAATAAGTGAGCTTGGCTATGCAATGTAGGGGGTTCTTGCCACCCAATCTAACGGTGTCTGTAATTTGCTCCTATTCTGCCTTGGGCCCCCAGTGCTGTGCTACATATGAACTGGGCAGCAGCAGTTTACCCATGCTGGCATACGGAGAGCTGAATCCTGGGGCGAGATCGGATCAGCTCGGAAGAGCGAATGAGAGATCTTCAGAGAGCACGACCGTTGCACAATGCCTCCCGCAAAATTCAATGTCTTCTCTGTCCACCAACATTACAGGGGCTATGCTGAGCCTGGCTCGCTGGGATCCACGGGGCAAACCGCCGACTCAAGGGACTTTCAGTCTCTTAAAGGCAGCAGAAGGGGAAATTTTCTGCAATCTGCTTTCTTATTATTTAACCTCCTTGGGCACGTCCCAGCAGTCTGGAGTCTGTCCCTCTCCATTTAGTCCTTGGCCTGCTGACAATGGTGCTAACAAATGCCAGATGTTGGCGATGTAGACACCCTGGCCCTGGGGTCTGGGTTCAGCATCCAGCTCTTTCCCCATAGGCCACTGATCAATTTTGGGTTGGTTCCATTCACTGCAAGCGCTGATTCAAAAGCAGGGCACCACTTTGAAAAACCCCTCTGCTCTGGGGAATTTTGGAATTGAATCCAGGTATGAATTCAGGGACTTAGGTATGTTTCACTAACTGGCCAAGTCAGAAGTTTTGATGGGCACCACCATAAGCCAGTGATCGGACTTAGAGGGAGATGTGTTCTGTTCCTGACGGATGCTCCTGGGTGAGCAATGCCGTCTGCCTCAATTTTCCCATCTGTAAAACGGGGCAAAAGATACTTATCTTCCTTTGTAAAGCACTTTGGATGAAAAGATCTGAACTTCAAAATTGGGACCCTTCTGTATTCACTGTTGTGCCAAGCGTTCATCTTGGCAGGGTAGCAGGGAAAGGTTTTCTACCCCGTTACCTCTCCGCTGAGACATCCAATCTTCCATGCAAAGCCGTTTTATTTGGAAAGCATGATCGCTCCTGGCAAACCTGTATTTGCAATGTACTTATTTATTTATTTTTGCTCCATCTCATGTGAAATTCCCTGACTTCACAATGCAGGTTTAACAAACAGTAGGTATAGCGACTCCCTTTTAGATTTTTTTTTTTGGGGGGTAGAAAATTTATTATTTCTTAGAGGTAAAATCTGTAATGCCATGGCAAAATAGCAGGAGTAATTGGTCAAAATGAGAATGCTTTTCTTTTTTTTGGTACCCTAAACCACAAATGAAACAAAACTCCACTTTATATGTATAGACATACACACAAATATGTGTTTATATATGTCTCTTAAATTTGCCAGCTCAGCTATTTTTTTTCCTTCCAAGGCACTGCAAGTAATAACAACGTGGCTGATAGTGCCCTTTTTGTTTACTCATGTTTTCCTTCCAGTCATGGCATGAAGGGCTTTTTTTTTTTTTTTTTTTACTAGGCTCTTATAATCCTTTAATGGGGCTTGTTCAAAATAAGGTCTGACGCTGCCAAGCACAGCTCAGAAAGCAGCTGCTTACTGCCAAATGTGCCTGGCACCAGAGAAGCTGGAATCTGGCTCATTTCTCTTCCTGCTCTTTATATGAATCTGCTCCAGCCTGCGCGTGGGTTTCTCGGGGGGTCAGAGATCAGCTCCTGCTTGTGACAACACAGATCAGGTCCGACTTTGGAAGAACAGGCACATGTTCCCCCAGTCACAGGGTGACACTGACCAGTGAAGACGGACCAGGGCCACTGCACCTGTGCCACGTCATCTGACCCATATTAGGTTTTAAGAGAGGGCAACTGGGGCTGGTAAAGAGAGACACCCGGTGATTCAGAGCTGGGCAGCAGGACGGCCGGTGTCTCTTGGGAAAAGAGCTGGAGAGGTAAAGGGGAAAAGGCCTCTAGGGATTTTAGCTTGGGGTGAACGGTTTTTGGCTGGTTAAAGTTTTGTCAATAAGAGACTGGGTCTTTCAGAAGCTGGGGAGAAGCAGGGCTTTGGGCCATCCCTGTTATAAGGGTGCAGGGAGTGGGAACCCAGGCTGGTGGAGGTTGGGACAGCTGAAGTTCCCACGGGATCACCGGGAGACCAGGCCACGTTTTCTCCAAGGAGCAGGCACCACAGGACGTATCACGCAACCTTCTGATTGGCCCAGGCTCCCTGTGTAATGCAGGCGCTGTCTGGGCAATGGGGCAGACTTCTGGCTTGTTGTGGCTCCTGACCTCACTTTGTTTTCTGATCACTGACCCCAGCCTGGTAACTATCTCTGATCCCCAGCCTCTGAGCCCGACTCTTGCCTGTTGATCCCAGCTGTAGGAATTCCTGCGATGGCTGCTCAATGACTATTGCCTCCTGGCTGGCTTTGACTTGTGGACCACATGCTAGCTGTGACTGCTAGGGCAGACTGCCTAAACCCCGGTCCCTTACACCTGTTCACTGCAGTGTGGCTTAACTGATTGGTTCAAGGACGGGCTTGTGGTTGGCAATGCTTGCATTTTATGATGTGTCTAGCTTTTTTCTTAAAACCCAGAGTCAGATGATGATGTGAGAGCTTATGTTTGGGGGGGGGAAAGAGCATTTCTAGCTCTTGGTTGTGCAGAAAAGCTCCACAGTGTGACCCATAGTGGCCTAGACACCAAGCGGCAAATCAAAGAACCCCAAACTTGTGGGTTGGCTTCAAAATCACGATTTAAAAAAAAACCCTCTCATTATTGGGGGGGCGCGAGTGTTGAACCCTGGGCGTTGGTGATAACAGTTAAAGGGCCGGCTTAGAACTCAGAAGAGCTGGGGTCAAGTCCTGGCTCTGTCGCACACGCCTTGTGTAAGTGTGGACCAACCACGTAATCTTTGCGTACCTCAATTCTCCATCCATAAATTCTCCATCACTCCTTCCACCTTGTCTGCAGGGGGCCATCCGGGAAAGCTGATCTGAATTCACTTGTGTGAATTTGAAGTGGATCGGCTAACCTGCATTACGCCCCCGTGTGAATACTCAGTTGGCTCCGCTAGAGAACATCACACTCGTAAGTGACCACCATACGTCAGTGGCAGGATGTCAGATTCCTGAGCATTATTCCAGTGCTGTTATCTCATCCCATGGGTGGAGAGAGGGACCGAGCCGCTGCTCCTGTGGGGGCCAAGCCTAGCTATTGATGATTATAAGAAAAAGAAGAAATACGTAGAGTGGAGTCTGGAAATAAACCCTAACCCACCACAGCTTCTCACTGCTACTCCCTTCCTCTCTCACTTCCCCTCCCTCTGTTGCTAGATCATCCACCTGGCTCTGGCTATGATGCTTTTCTTCTCCCAGCACAGCCTCCTTCCCCCCCTTCCTCCCCCACTTTTAGGGCCTCCGACCAAGCACGCTCTCTGGCTTGCATCATTCAGGTCATCTGCGAGCGTAAAACCGCCCCATCCCCAATGCTGAACACAAATTCTCTCGTCAGCTCGAAAGTACCCTGCTGTCCTGCAGACAAAGATGCCTTGCACTATAATATGGCATGAGACACCATGATAATATCATGACTCTCACCCAGTCTCATGCGTCAGGAAGGAATTGTGTTCGCCGAGGCACAGTCGGCTAGATGTATCCTGGAGGGCGAGGGGGGTGTTTTTTCACCTTTCTCCGAAACATTGGAGATTGGTCACGGCTGGAGATGGGACACTGGACGGGGTGGACCAGTGTTTTGAGGTGGTGCAGAGAGCCTCCTTTCCAGGTACCTGGCTGATGCCTCTGGTTTCCAGGCTCCAGGTCAAACCGATCACCCAGATCTGGGGTCAGGAAGGAGTTTTTCCCTGAAGTCAGTCTGGCTGGGACCTTGGGGGTATTTTGCCTTTTTCTACAGTGTGGGGTGTGGCTCCCCTGCCAGGATCACCTGGGCGTACCCCACCTAATCCCTTTCCTGCCATTGCAGAGCTCTCGGTTTTGATGCGCCTCTGTCTTTCCTGTGCTTCAGTTTAGTCTCTTGGGGACTCACGTGGTTTGTTTGAACTAAAGTCTTTGAACTCAATACAGAGATAACTGGGCAAAATGTAATGGCCCGTGATATCCAGGATGTCAGACTAGATGATTTGATGTCCCATCTGGGCTTGAAATCTGAAATCAATAAGATGTTCCTTGCAAGTGTATGTGGATCACTGTTGACTAGTGAGGCATTAGATGGAGCCCTACGACGAGATGGATCCTGCATGGGGGCAGGGGGTGTTTGGGGGGAGACCAGGGCCTGGTTCCCCTTGCCCTGTCTTGAGCAGCCATTTGCACCAATGCAACGTGAGTGCAAATCAGTGCCAGGCTGATCTGGCAGCATATCATACCCACGCTACCCAGGATGCCACCAGATGTGAGGCAATGGAGAATCTGGCCCCCAGAGCGGCATGGCAGGTTAAAGGAGAGAGAACCAGCATAACAGAGAGCAGGGTGGGGCACAGAGAGGCTAAAGAGAGTCTCTGTGTCAGCCATGCCACGTAGGCGGCCGCCGTGGTTTAGAGCAGCCTTGAGACACCTCTGAATTGGGCTGGTTGGTGGAAAAACTGGCCCTAGGACCAAATGCTAACAACTAGTTACCATGCCCTCTCCCAGCTTCACCCAGTGAGCTACGGATCACAGAAATCTGGGCCTGGCTCTAATGCTGCCAGGTTCTTGTAGCTTACCAATAACGGGAGTATCCGAGTGGCTGCAGAGGGTTAAGAAATATTGTCAGGCTCAGTTCTGAAGCTCTGTCTCACGCAGGCAAACTTCCAGCTGGAATCAATGGGAATTTGCCTAAATCCAAATCTCAGGATTTGGTACGTTATTAAAGCCACATAACGTTGGAAGAAGATCATGATCACGACCCCCCATGTGCTTGACAGCAATATGCACAACCAAGGCAGCATTCATTTCCAAGCAAGCATCTTGCGGCTCTTAGATGCCCCTCTTTCTAGCTCCCCTGAAGAACACCTGACGGAAAGCTCTGTTTACTTAAACACATGCTGGCGGCAGCTCCGTCTGGTCCAGCGCCCGGTGCGCATAGGGTTGGCTTTCTGACAGCCAGCGATATGGAGGCGGAAGGCTATTTGAGATTGAGGAGGAAGCACTTGCCTGTCGAGTGGAAAGGTTAATCCCTGAAAGAGAGCAGAACAAATAATTGCAGAGCCAGGACTCTGCACTTAACCCCAGGCGCTGTGTGTGAAAGGAAGTTAACACCAGCACAGAGATGCTCTGGGGTTTTTTTTCATCCTCGGTCACGAAAGCACCAAATGAGACGCAGTGAAGTAGAAGGTACCTTTGAATTGTACAGAGGAGAGGCAAGCAGAGCGCAGCTCTCAGGAAACAACATCATTTGTCACTGTATCATATGACCCTTGAAAACCAGATGCTCATTCCCTTCTAATCGTGTTAACCTTTCTGTATGCACTGCCAATAGCTGGGATTTGTTTTCCTGTAGTCGCTGTCATCTGTCTGGGGTACCTTGACCTGTACTCCCCAAAATGAAGACTGCCATCTGTATTTGGAGATATGCGTTTCATGTAGAGGATGGCAGTTCTGATTGCTAGTGATGTTTCTGGCCTCTCTATACAGAATTCAAGCCAAACACAGAACACTTGACTCATCCAGTCTGACCCGCCCTGCCTTTTGCAGTCTCACCATTTGAGAATCACTACGGTAGAGATTCCCAAACCTTATTTCCAGCTAGGACGTAATTGCTTTCTGCAGACAGCAAGAATGGCCTGATGATCATTACCGCAGCAGAGATCACAATGATGCAAAACCAAAAAAAAAAAAGTAGAGAGAAAAACACCGTGAGTTCCTGGCGGCCGTTCTGGATGTTCTGTTCTCCTCTGGGTCATCTGGGTTCAGGCCACATCACCATGTCAGTGGCTGGTTTGTCCACACTAGAATAGCTGTGCTGATTTAACGAAATCCATTGACAATCTAGTTGAATT
>ML675603.1:4069029-4137640 GCA_007922155.1 Mesoclemmys tuberculata | reverse complement strand
TAATGGCCCCACCTGAGTTGTTAATACCCTCAGGATAACTTTGCCTACTCAACATTTCGACCTACGTCGTTTCCCCTCCTGAGTGCGGCAGCTGCTTCACTGAACACTAGCGGCCACAGCGTTTCATGGGCGGAGGAAGGGATGCCTCTGTGAAGCTTTCAACAATTCTTCTGGGAAAGAAGGAACTGGGCGTTGGGTCCCGAAGTCCTCTCCCAATAGGTCCTCTAGTAATTATTTTTCTCTCTGTTATGATCGCATCATGGGGCCCCAACCGAGATAGCCGGTGGCAGGGAAAGCCTGTGCGTCAGGCCCAAGAAAGCCCCCCGCTACTAAATGCTGTGCAGACATGCCGCAAAAGCCAGCGTCTGAGACCCAGATCTGAACCCAGGCCAGGCTCATTGCCCCCAGCAGATTCAGCTGGTGAGCCTGGCTTCCTGTGCGGCTGAAGACTCCAGCCGGCACAGTCTTAAACCTGGCAGTGGGCCTGGCTCCCTGGCTGCTCAAAAGCGCTCCAGGCCCGCAGATGCATTTCTGGCCTCGCTTCCCGTTTCCCGCTTCTGCTCCCTCCTCACTCCTGCCTCCGACTCCTGGTTCCCGCTCGTGGGCTCCTATTCCTTGCTCCCAGTGCTTGGTTTCTGCTCCCCGTTCCAGTCCCTGCTGTGGCAGATACCCTAGTTCTGTCTCCTGGCTCCAGCCTCTCGGCTCCGTCTCTCCGCCTGGACTTGGCGTTCGGCTTCTGAGCCTGGCTCTGACCCTAGGCTCCTTCTTCCTGGCTCCTTGGACTTGGTAACTCAGCTCCTGATTTGGGTTGGCCCCTGTTCTAACCATTAGGCTAGCCTCCCCGTCCTGACCATTAGGCAAGGCCACCCATGGCCCAGAGCTTAACAACAACAGGAGTCTGGAGGAGTTTCCGTGAGTTAAGACCAAGCAAAACCGAGGGCTACATTCCACCTCCCTTACTCACGCTGAGTAGCACTTTGCACTGCGAGTAGGCCCACTGAAGAAAGGTCGGAAAGTAAGGCAGCAAACGCTATTCAGCGTGAGCACAGGTGACAGAACCTGTCCCTAAATCAGGGCTTTATAGAAATTTGGGCCCTCATCCTGTGTGCTCCCGGCCTCCCCACTGAATTCCCTGGAAGTGCTGGAGCTTGAAAAGACCCAGGCTGTTGGCAATTATCACCATGCTTTAAAAAAACACATTGTGAGGGCGTACGTGGCCCACAGCCCTGGTACTGACCCTTCTGCACAGAGGGGAACGGCCCTGTGAGTGCAGGGCTGGGCCTGGAAGCTCCTGGATATGGGAACGAAGCGGTGGGAAAGTTACCCAGCCACTTTCACGCCTTCGGAAACACTCTGTTCAGGCTGGAGCCAATCTGGGCGTGACAGCCCGGGGCAGATCCTCTATCATCCAGAGTGGGGTGTTCAGCCCTATTTGCAAATCACGATCATTGGGGCTAGAAAGCCCAATGATGGCAAATTTGGCAAGTCCAACTGCTTAGAAGAGGGAGTGAACTTAGCATCCTGACCCAGCTGGAAATGGAGCTGTTTACAATGTGAGGGGAGGCGGCCATATATTCTTCCTTAAATTGATCACTCCAATTAACATAGTATGTGGCAGAATAATAAGGCCCCTATTCAGAAAGGCAGAATAAGTAAAGCCATGTTAATGCTTTCATTGCAGGACAAAAGTATTCATCCCTAGAACGCAGCCTTGGGTCACAGGAATTACTGGAAAACGTCTTCACTCGTATAAAGATGTGATTCACTCAGGTTTCTAAATACACAGTGGTGCAATTCTGTGTATGACAATTCTATTGTCATAATTAGATGGAAGAGGAAGAATGGTCTGGTGGGTATGGCACAGGACCGGAACTCAGGGCAGCTGCAGTCAGCTGCTGGCTCTGCCACAGCTTTCTTGTGTGACCTTGGGCAAGTCATTTAATTTATTATTTGTGTTACAGTAGCACCTAGGTGTCCTAGTCACGGACCAGGACCCCATTGTGCTAGGCACTGTACAAACACAGAGCAAAAAGACCTTAATCTTCTGGGCTTCAGTTCCTCACCTGTAAAATGGAGTTCATAATTCTGCCATATCTGTTTAGATTGTAAATTCTTTGGAGCAGGGATTGTCTCTATGGGTGTATTTGGCAGTGCCTAGTACAACGAGACAGTGTCATTCCTTGGCAAGAGTGCTCCTTCTGGTATCTGAAGAACTGTTGAAAAAATGTCTTTGTTGGACATGTCTCTGTCTGATTTTCTGCAAACACGTCTTACATTCTGCTTTCCCGCCATCAAAGAAAAACAAGCGCTGCTTTACTGCGTCTAGTGTCAAATATAACCAGAGCAGGGTGTTAATAGCAAACAGGCATTGCGGAATAAATGTTCTCCCTTGCAGATGTATACCTGTGAAGCTGGCACGACTGATACAGGCCCGAAGAGAGCTGACTAGTGAAAAAGCACATTTTTTTTTTCTGTAAATGGGACCCCAAACCACAATTGAGCAATGGACCAATTATGTTCTTTACGCTGAAGTTCTGACTCATGCAAAAGAGTCTTAAAACTAGGAGGGTTTTTTTGTTTTTTCTGAGCTCTGCCAAAATCCCCTGGTGACCCTCTTTATCCTTTCCTGCTTGCAGTTAAGTGGAATGACAGCTAAGGGGCAAGAAACACAAAATGATTCAAATAGGGTGAGCAGTGGAGTGCAATCGAGATCTCTATGACATGGGGAAATGCCTTACATTATACAAAACCGTATCTACTATCAATTTTAGGGGGCGCCACAAGAAAACGTGTTCAATGCCTTTCATCTTTGCTTCAGCAATGGTCAGAAACGTGGATTTGGATCCAGTTTAGGCTTAAGAACCAAAGCCTAGCTCCAGGGCGCAGCCCAAGTAAGATAGGGATGGAGGAACAGCCATGCCATTCAGAACAAAGATCTGTCTGGCCCAGCATCCTGTCTTCTAGGGCTGCCAATATCAGATTCATTAGAAAAAAGTGAGAGAAACTTCTTGGGGGATTAATTATATTGTAAAATGCCCATACAGAGACTTTCTTCCCAATCCAAGTCAGTCAGTAGTTGGTTTACACGCTGAAGTATGATGGTTTCTATCTCTTATACGTTTTAGTCTATATAATGTAACTGGATGTTCCTATCGTCCACAGATAGTCGCTATAATGGTGGGGGTGAGTTAGTTACAGAGGCATTGTGGGAGATTCCATAGAAAGACCTGGTATATAGAGAGCAACTCCACTGGGGTGAGTGGGGGTGGGAAATGGTAGCTACCCTAGCAACTTGCAGGAAACCCAGAGGGACGAGCACGGGTTGCAGGAGGGAAGAGTTTGGATGAGACATCAGAAGTCAGTTGGTGGCTCATAATACTGGCTGTAGTTGCCGCATCTCTGTAAAAAAGTCCTCTTAACATAGACATTTTAGAAACATGGAGTCCCCTCACGTGGAGAAATTGGAAAGAGTCCAGCGGGGGGCACCAAACATGATGAGGGGCTGGAGCACATGACTTAATGAGGCGAGGCTGAGGGAACTGGGCTTGTTTAATCTGCAGAAGAGAAGAGTGAGGGGGGATTTGATAGCGGCCTTCAACTACCTGACGGGGGGTTCCAGGGAGGATGGAGTGAGGCTGTTCTCAGTGGTGGCAGATGACAGAACAAGGAGCAATGATCCCAAGTTACAGTGGGGGAGGTCTAGGTTGGATAGTAGGAAAATATTTTTCCCTAGGCAGGTGGTGAAGCCTGGAACGGGTTACCTAGGGAGGTGGTGGAATCTCCATCCATAGAAGTTTCTAAGGGGCGTCTAGGATGAGTTAGTTGGGGTTGGTCCTGCTTTGAGCAGGCGGATGGATTAGATGACCTCCTGGGGTCGCCTTCCAACCCTCATCTTCTGTGATTCTATGATTCATGTTGCTACCCAGCACACAGTACATGGAAATGTGGTAGCAGCGGTCAGCTTAATGAGACCCACAGGAAGAAAGAGACTTGTGATTAACAGAAAAACAAAGCAACAGTTAGAAACAGAGCCAACAGGCAGCATGGAGGGACTCAGCCACTGGGAAAGCTGGATTTCCAGTCAAAACTCATTGCACAAGCATGGAAGCAAGAGCTGAGTCTGTATATACAGCTGACTATGCAGGATAAAAATGAGACCATGAAGGCAAAGCTTTTTTACTATCCCATTGGGGTAAGAAGGATGAGAAGCGAGTGAGACGCTGTTGCCAGGAACAATGCCCGAAACACGGGAAGTGCTGATAAAAGTGTTTGAGGAACCCGTCCCTAGACAAAATGAGACTGTAGAGAGACGGTTTTTTACCCAATACTGAGACAGAGGAAATAGATACTTTGCAGAGCTGAAAACTCTGGCATCGTCACGCAACTTCAAAGACATAAAAAATTCTCTAATTAGAGACAGGATTGTGTGTGTGCCATGTGATTGCAGCTTCTGGGAGAGATTCTTTAGAGAAAGCCGATCTAGCCCCAGAGAAATGCCTCCAGACTGCAGAGGCAGCTGAACAGTGTGGGCAAAGATCAGAACCAGGGCAGTCAGTTGTGCAGAACAAGGGCGCTAGCTGAAGCTAAAGGAACAAGAGCGGACGTCTACACTGCAATTAAACAGCCCCGCAGCTCCAGCCAGCTGGCACCGGCCAGCCACAGGTTGCTAACTGCAGTGCAGACATACTTTTGAGGACATACCCCGAGTTGTGGGCAGGTTTCTACAGCCTGTCCTGTGCTTTCACTGCTATTGTTAGTCGAGCGAGCTAGATCAAAGCTAGCGGGGCGATGTCTACCAGTGGTGCAGGGCAAGTCTACTCTTAAAACGCTGCGTCAGCACAGCTGCGCCAATGCAGTGCATGCGTAAAGACACTCCTGCACCAACGGGAGAGAGCTCTCCCATCAGCATAGCTCAGCCACCTCCCCGAGGGGCGGTAGCTAAGTCGACGGGAGAAACTCCCCCATCGACATAGTGCTCTCTACATGGGGGGTGGTTAAAGTCGGTATAACTACGCCGCTTAGGGGGGTGGATTTTTCACACCCTTGAGCAACGTAATTGTACTAACGCAGGTTTGCCGTGTAGACGTGGCCTAAGCCCACCTTGGTCTGAATTCGTGACCTTCCTGTCTGCTTCACAGTGTTGCTCCATTGACATCAGCTGGGTTACTCCAGATATGCACTGGCGTGAGCGAGATTCTCAGGCTATGAACACTAAAGCGAGGCCGTCGCCGTTTTCACGTCACGCTTTAATGAGGTGCGGCCATGGAGTCATTACCTTGCGTGTGCACCACGCTGCCCCTGGTCCAACTACACCGCAGAGCGGCTTGCCCAATTATCACATCATAAAAGGAGCCCTTCTCCTGAATTGACAGTGGCCGCCACCTCCTCAATCAGGCCTGCATCCGGGAATGGAAGGACAGCTTGCTATAGCCCATCCACTCTGAGAGTTGCTTAAAATAAAGAACCAGCAAGCCAGGCAGTTGCAATGTTCCACAACGAGGGTGTGAAAGAGGCAAGCAGGAGTCAGCTAAGTATTAGTGTCACTTGCTATGTACAGCATTCTCCTCAGAGCCCTGACTCATCTGAGCTGAATTCTTAGGTTTGCAGAACCCCTAGAGACAGAGCGAAACCCCGAGAGGTGTGGAGTACCTGCGATTCCCACAGTGAAAGTCCCGGCTGAGGCCCAGTGAATCCCGAACTTAACTGGCGCCATGAAATCAGCCAGTGAAATCCAGCAGTGAAATTCCTGGAGTGAGGCCAGCTAGGGAACCAAAGGTCTCAGAGCTGCACAGGGAGGTAAATTGCACCCTGGACTAGATTGAGCAAGTGCTAAGGCAGAGCACAGAAAGAGAGAGGAAAACACGTGGAAACAGACGGGTGCGGTAGGCTTGCACTGCAGAGATAGCCGGGTTTGAACATATCCTTTAGCCTAGCTGTGGGGTGAGCAGCCACACTGCATAGCCCTGTCCCAGTCGCCATGTCCTGACGGCTGCTGTGCTAGGACTGTTGGGGGGGCACATCCCAGGGTGCTCTTTGGTGCACCGAGCAGCACCGCTTTGTGATTCTTTCCCAGTGAACTGCGGGAGAACGTCTCCATCTTTCAGGGCATATAGATGGCACTGTGGGAAGCCTATGGTCACTCGAGTGATTGAATCTGGATCCTCGCTGCCAAGGTGGGATTGCTGTAACCCCCGTGCCAGCTAGCCCAGGTTGAAAACACTACTACATGCAGGCGAGAGGCTTGTGTGTGTGGACTGGAGGAGGGGGGATAAAAGCCTGGGCTAATGCTGCTATGAAGACATAGCCACTGGAAATCGCAGTTCAATTCCCATGTTCACCACAGATTTTTCTTGTACATCATTTAATCTCTGTGCCTGTTTCCCTTCTGTGCTGCCACTGTATGTGCTATTTGGATTATAAACTCTTTGAGGCAGAAACTCTCTTTCTATGTGCTTGTCCTGCACTTAGTGTTCGTACAGCACCTAGCGCAATGGTGTTTGATTCCTGACTAGGGCTCCAAGGTGCTCTGGTAACACAGATAAGAATAATAATGGGGCTCTGTCAGCTAGGGCCTCTAAGCGCTATTGAAAGATAACAACAACAAGCATAAGAAAGCTCACGCTGGATCAGAGCAATGGTCCATTTAGTCCAGAATCCTGTCTTCTGACATGGGACAGTGCCAGATGCTTCAGAGGGAATAAACAGAACAGGGCAATTGTTGAGTGATCCTTCCCGTTGTCCAGTTCCAGCTTCTGTCAAATATATCCCTTTGCTGGGAAATAATTGAATGCTTAGGACCAGAGATTAGATAGTCCAGAGGAAAATAAATAATCCTATAACTTGATTTAACTGGCTCCCCTAGACTCCCTGCTACAAATATGTCATTGCTGTACAGTGCCAAGGCACTAATTAAAGTGTGGCTCTATCTTGGACACTGAGAGTGAAATTTTGCCCCACTGAAGTCCACCCTGATTGTGTCTCAGTTGTTTTCAACTGATGTTTGCTCAGGTGGATGTTATTTCATAACTGCCCTCCTCACAACCGCAGCCGGGGCTCTGACAGGCGCACTGGGCTCTTTCCATTTGGCATGTCATCTCCAGTCGAGGTTCTGCCTTCTGATACAGCCCCCCAACTGCCCCATACAACCTCACATGTCTTCAGACACCACCTGCGGCTGTCCCAGTGTCTTAAATGTCTTTGGCCAGGTGCCACTGTGGGCACTATGAGAGACGGAAAAAACAGCTAGAAACTAGACTAAGGGAATCATGTACATTTTGCCTCAGATGATGAGCAGCTGTCAGCTGGGATAATTATTTGTATTACAGTACTGCCTAGAGGCTCCAACTGAAATCAGGGCTCCATTGTGCTAGGCGCTGTACATCCCTGTGGTAAAAGGCAGCCCATGTTGTGAAGAGTTACAAGCTAAATCGACAAGACAGACAAAGGGCATGTCATCGTCATTTTACACAGGTGAAATGGAGGCACTGAACAATGAGAGCTCTGATCCTCAAAGGTATTTCTCTGCCTCACTTCCATGTGGGCTGAAAGTACTTTGCACAGGTCACGAAGCAACTAAAGTTAGATCTTGTGAGTCTCAGGGTCTATCTGTGCTACAGCGGCACAGCCGCTGGGCTGTAGCACACACAGTTCCTACATTACTGGAAAGGTTTTTTCCATCAATGCAGGTAATCCACCTCTTCGAGGGGCAGGAGCTAGGTAAATGGAAGAACGCTTCCATTGGCCAGTTGTGTCTACAGCGGGGATAGGCCGACCTAACCACAATGCCCACGGTGCAAAATTTTTCAGAGCCCTGAGTGACCTATCTAGGTCAAGATAAGCTTTAGGTGTAGATCAGCCTCAATCTAATGTGGCAGCTGCAAGACACATCCTTCTGACATCCATGGCAGAGTAAGTGCTGCTCTGACCTGGTACACAGTTAAAAATTAGCGTGAACTAGCTCTGTCGCTCAGGGCTGGGAAAAATTGTGTGCCCGGAGAGCCGGATTTAGGTCGACCTCACCCTCGGTGCTGATACAGCCAGTGGATGGACGAATTCTTCTATCGACTCAACTACCACCTCTCGGAGAGGCGGATTAATGACGTCAGTGGACAATCCCCATCTACATTACAGTGCTACAGATGCGTGCACCACTGCAGTGTAGATGTCCCATCAGGATAACAGTGAGTAAGGAGTGTTGGGCTGTGAACTGCAGCCCATTTACACCTAAACAGTAAAAATCCTACGGCCCCACACAACTCAAGCCATTATTTCTATGTCCTCAGGCCTGCACTTTTTTCCACGTGCTACTCCATTTATTATTTGCCAGTTCCAAGTATAGCAAATTGGCAGAGGGAGAAAATCTAATTTGGAGTTGGTTTGGCTTCCCTCATGGTTGGACACGTTTGGAACAGGTCCTTTGTGCTTTGTTACAGCAGACACCCACGGGATATTATTTCGGAGAGCCATTAGCTAAAAGAGTAATGGTAGGGGGTGGGGAGGGAACACAAGCTTCAGAAATGCATCATTTTCACAGCGCCATAAAAACAAATGGTGGAGAAACTCTTGGCTAATAAACACGAAGGTACAGAAAAGTGATGGGGTTCCCCTCCCCCCCTTAGATCTGTGACTGTTTTCTTTTCAACCTGTGCAAATCCTAGAATAAGAAATATTGCTCTTCACCCTCGTAATGAAATGTCTTGGGCCGACTTAGTGTAAAAAAAGAAATAGTCGGAGAGGGTGGAAAAGTTGCATGTGCATATATATATAACTAGAGGCCTACAGGGCCCTAACCAAGAGCAGGGCCTCGTTGTAGAAGGTGCTCTACAGACACATAGGGTGGATCTCTGCTGAGGCTGGCGCTGTAAATGGCAGCGTGTGCAGTTGTATCTGCACTAGCCTAGCTAGCTCGGAATAGAGACGATGAGGTTGCCGCAGGGGTTTCACCCGGCTGAACAAGGGAGTATGTACCCAGAGGGAAGACAGTCCAGGCTAGGAAGTGCTTACAAGTTAAAAAGACCAGACAAACCAAGAGAACTGATATCCCCCTTTTATAGCTGGGGAACTGAGACGCAGAGAGATCTGACCAAGTCGTAGAGTGAGTCTGTGGCAGAACCAGGAACCGAATGCACGTTTCCTGGGTCCCAGCCCAGTGCATCGATATGATGATGGTTGCTCAGTAGTCTTGTCATTTACTGATATTACCAGAGTGTCTCGGCGCCCCCATCAGGGACCAGGAGTCAATTCCTCTTCAAGCCAGTTTTTTCATTTCCCCTGGAATTATTGATTCCTTTTGTTTTGCGTGTTAGAAAAAAATCTCTGGGGAAGGTAATGGGCTGGCAGAGGTACTAGAGAGAGAATGCTAAACAAAACATCCACACTGTGGAATTGATCTTAGCGTGTGAGATATCTCCAGGTTCTTGACTTTAGTGGCGGAATCATATCCACGATTAAGATTGAGCTGTTATATGAAGTGAATTAGGCACATTTGAAAATAGGACTTAGATGTTTTGATCATTTTAACCACTCTCTTTTCCAGTGGGACTCATTTGCCCCACATTTACTCCATGAGTAAAGCAGACTCTTTCTTTCACCAGTCAACCATCTTTACCCTACTGCAGTTATCCACATCAGCACGAGGAGGCAGTAGATAGACACATTTCCTTGTCTTTTGCTGCGATCGGAATGACAAAATACTTATTTTCTACTGAAAATATTGTTAAAAACGTGCATATATGTACAAAGAAAATAAAAAGCAGTTCGTACTCTGGAGCTGTTTCAGAGAACACTGGATTATACTGGAGAGCAGTTTTCTCAGAGTCCTTCCTTTCTATTGGATGAATAATGCAGAAGAATTTCATGCAGGTAGAGAACAAAACATTCATTATTCAGCTGACATTTTTTCATCTGTAAATCAAGCAAGCTGGAAGTGATTTAATCAATCATTTTATCTGGGAAAAAAGCACATGAGAGTATCATGTAAATTATGTAACTTTTTTGGATGAATATACTTTACATTTAGAAAGTCAAAAAAATTGTGTTGCAACTTTCTGCTGGACAGAACATTGCCTTTTCAAGAAAAACCAAAGGGTTTTATGTGTGAAAAATTGTCATTTTGGTTGAAATTTTTTGCTTTTCAAAATGAGGGGGAAAAATTGTACTGAAGTGGGGAAAACACTTTTCCTCGTTTCTTTATGTTTTCTCCTTTTTCTGGTGGAAAAAAAGTTAGTCAAATAAACAAAAAACAAAACCAAAAAAAGTTCAGGGAAAATGTGGAATAAAATTAAAAACTTTCATTTCTTTCAGTTTTTTCATGAAATATATTTATCTTTTTTCAACCAACTCTGACTTTATTTTAAATTTCGAGAAGCTACCAGACAGTAAACAGTAGCCAAGGCTGTTTCATGCTGTGCTGTCAATGATATATGGAATCACAGATGTTCTTAAACAGGAGGCATTTATGAAAGAGAACAGCTACAACTAGAGACACAAGCAATCAGGCTTCCACTCCACTTGAACTTCAGCTTTGTCTCTCTTGTTTACCAGGGGCCACACCCTTTCTGCAACTCTACACACCACAGACAGACTGAATAACATACCTAGTGGTTGAATAACATACTGCAAGTCACCGTATCATGTCTAAAATGATAGCACTTTCCAGCACACATCTCAATGTGATTTATAGATATTAATTGGCTGGTTGCAAGATCCCACTGACGCAGGGAAGTAATACTATCTCCATTTTGAGGATGAAGAAACTAGAGCCCAGTCCAACGCCCAGTGAAGTCAAGTGACTTGCCCGGTGTTAGCCAAGAAGTCTATTAAAAATACACAAATAAAGGCCAGACGCTCTGACCTCCTGTCCTGACATTTAGCCCATGATCAGCCTACGTATTTTAAAATAAGACAGCTTCACATATGTAAAGAATCAACATAGGAATAACTTTTTTTCATTTGTACTCTTAATTTTCAGTTGAATTCCAACTATTTAGTTACTGATAGTTGTCTTTCCCCCAGGGAATTTAATGCTGATGAAAGGTGCTAGGAGTCAGCTGAATGAAGTCCTCTAATCAGCCAGAGAAATGTAACAGCAGAGAGTGAATCACTGCGAGTGTGATGAGCTCCATTTTGGCTAACGCCCAGGACATCCAGAGTTAGAAGTACGAGCCTTTACAGCTTGAGCAAAAGAGCCACGCTGTGTGGCTATACCAGACTGATCTCTGTGGATGACAGGCAAAGAGGGGCACGTCACACTCACTGACCAGTGGCTTTCACTAGCTTCCCCTTCGCAGCACCACATCTGTGCCTCAACCACGACCTAGAGGGTCTAACTCTAGAAATGAGAGGAGAAAACCGTCTCTATGGCTCACTCCATCCTGGGCCTCTCCCATGACACTGCTCACAGTGGGGAAAAGATGATTTTGTGCTTAAGGTGTACAACTGGAACTCTGATGTAGATGCTACGCCCAGTTGTACTCCAGAATTTCTTGGCCAAATCCTTCTGTGCCTTATCAGTACAATGCAGGAGTGTTGTGAGGCTAAATTCATGAATGGAGGGTCAAAATTAGAAGAGCCAAGGCCCAAAACGAGATGAAACTAACTAGGGACGTGAAGGGTAGCAAGACAGCATTTTACAAATGCATTGGAAGCAAGAGGAAGGCCAAGGACAGGGTGGGTCCATTGCTCAATGAGGAGGGAAACAGAAAATGCAGCAACGGCTGAAATGTTAAATGCATTTTTTGTTTCCATTTTCATCAAAAAGGTGAGTAGTGATTAGATGACAAACATAGTGAACATCAGTGTAACTGGGGCAGAAGCTGAGGCTAAAATAGGGAAAGATCAAGTTAAGGATTACTTAGACAAGTTAGATGTGTTCAGTTTGGCAGGGCCTGACAAGATACATCTTGGAATACTTAATTCCAGGCTGATGAGACCTCTGACTCATTAGCGATGATCTTTGAGAACTTGTGGAGGACTGGAATAGGGCAGATATGGTACCTATCTATACAAATAAAGACAATCCAGGGAATTATAGACCAGTCAGCTTAATTGTGGTGCCCAGAAAGATAATGGAGCAAATAATCAAACAATCAATTTATAAGCAGCTGGAAGATAATAAGGTGCTAAGTAACTGTCAACATGGATTTATCAAGAACAAACCATGTCAAACCAAGTGAATATCCTTCTTTGACAGGGTAACAAGCCTTGTGAATGGGGCGAAGCCATAGAGGCGGTATAGCTCAGCTTTAGGAACGCTTTTGATACTGTCTCACTTGACCTTTTCATAAGCAAACTAGGGAAATGAAGCTTAGACCAGGGGTTCTCAACCTTTTGCTTTCAGAGGCATCAAGAATTTGTTATAAAAATTCCAGGGCCGAGCAGGTGGGGGTCCGGACTTCAGCTGCCCGACGGGGATGTCGGGCGGTAGGGTCAGGACTTCTGCCCCACTATCTGGAGTGTGGGGGAGCTATGGGCTTCAGCTGCCAGAATGGAAGGGCTTGGGGCTTCTGCCCCACAGGGCATCCAGGATTGGGGCTCCAAGCTACCAGCTTTAGTCCTGTGAGGTGGGGAGGACTTGAGGCTTTAGTCCCGTGGGGCACTGTGGCTTGTGGCTCAGGGTTTCAGCCCCACAGCTCTGGGCTTTAGCCTTGCAGGGGCAGCAGGGCTCCAGCCTTCAGCCCTGTGGCTCTCAGCGTTAGCCCCTCGGGGGCGTTAGTGATCTCGTGGCCCCACGGAACCCCTGAAACTGGCTGCAGACCCCTGCTTGAGAACCGTTGGCTTAGACAAACCTACTGTAAGGTGGGTGCACAGCTGGTTGGGAAACCGTACTCAGAGAGCAGTTATCCAGGGCTCATTGTTACGCTGGAAGGCCATATCGAGTGGGGTCCTGCAGGGAGCTGTTTTGCATCTGGTTCTATTCAATAACTTCATCAACGGCGCGGATAATGGCCTAGAAAGTACACTCATAAAGATTACAGACGACACCAAGCGGCGAGGCGTTGCAAGTGCTTGGGAGACAGGGTTAGAATTCAAAATGACTTGACAAACTAAAGAGATGGTCTGAAATAAATAGGCTGAAATTCAATAAGGACAAATGCAAAGTACTCCATTCAGGAAGGAACAATGTAAAATGGGAAATGGCTGCAGGAAAGGACCTGGAAGAGTCCTGCAGGAAAGGACCTGGGGGTTCCGGTGGATCACAAACTAAATATGATTCAACAATGCAATATTGTTGCAAAATAAGCGCACATCATTCTGGGAGCATGCACCGGAAAAAATAGGGGATGTTCAGCACCCACCAGGGCTGCGTGGACTTTACATTGGAGCAAGGGAGGTTTAGGTTGGACACTAGGAAAAACTTTGTAACTGTCAGGGTCGTTAAGCACTGGAACAAATTACCTAGCGATGTTGTGGAATCTGTATCACTGGAGGCTTTTAAGAACAGATTAGACACACACCTGTCAGGGATGATCTAGATAATACCTAGTGCTGTCTGACTGCAGGACACTGGACCAGATGACCTATTGAGGTCCCTTCCAGCCTCTGTTTCTTTCATTCTAATGTTTGTAACGTACACAGATGTTACAGTGCTGGGAAGGGCACATAAGTAAATATATGAATTCGGCACGGTCAGGGCACCTGTGATGTGGTTGTGGTGCCCGGGACTTAGTTAAAGTCCAGGGCTACATATCAAAAAAATGCCTGACCAGCTTAATGCCGGTAGAACGTTATTAATATAATTTGGTTAAAATTGCAGTAAAATATGTAGCATTTGGACTTTTCTAAATGCTGGTGAACAGAGGACTGCAATGCTCATGTGCTGATTTCTGCATTTCTCATGTTAAGAGTAATATTCGTACACTCGTGTTACATAACTCTCACTTGGCTGGGTCAGACGCCATGATGAGACATAAGAATGACCATCCTGGGTCTGCTGAATGGTCCATCTAGCTTAGTATGCTATCATCTGACAGGGGCCAATGCTTCAGAGGGAATGACCAGAACAGGGCAAGAATAGCCCACCCTGTCTCCCACTCCTAGCTTCTGGCAGTCAGAGGACACGCAGAGCATAGGGTTGTGTCCATGACCATTTTGGCTAATAGCCATTGATGGACCTATCTTCCCTGATTAAGTAATCGTTAATCATTGCTGATTGTCACCCACAGAAATGGCGACACACCATAGGAAAGAGAGAGTGGCCAGTTAATACCAGTTAAAAAGCAACACGTCCAAAGGAAATGCCTTGATTTTCAACACAGCAGGAAGAAAAGCGTTTACGGAACAAAGGAGATGGGGAAACTCCCACCCAGGGATGAGTCACACAAGGATGACTTTTCTGAAGAATTACCTTCTGGATCACTCCCTCCACCCCTCCCACCACCAGTTTTGCATCTGTGGGAGCCCTGGGGTCTGAACGGCACGAGGCAGTGTCGTCAGTTGGCTGCATGCGAGTTCTCCCACTCTGCGCAGAGAGCCAATACAGCAAACCGCTATTACCCAATAAGACCAGAGATCTTCTTCAGTAACGAAGGCATCCGGCCAGATTTATTGCCGACAAGGCAGGGTAAAAAGCGCCCTATGCATGCTACAAATGGTGGGACTTTCCATTCCTCACTTGGCCAGACAAAGACACTCCCTTTGAGACCCTCTTTTATACACTGATACAAATAGGTTTCATATCGGCCCTGTGACATGTGTCGTTGCCACCCCTGATGTGGAAAGATACCACCCTTTACTTTTTCAGAATGGTTCGACAAAAACATCCCAATCATATTGTTATCTTGACCTTGGCGGGGGCAGTGTGTCCTTGTTATTTCTGAGGAATGCGCTTGTACCATTCCTGGCATCAGGATGTTTCTGGCATGTGCCTGCGTGTTCTCTACCTAGCTTTTCTTTAGGGATGTGTATTTCTGCACAATCTGTTCTTGTGATTTCTGATTTTTGCTAACTTTGTGTCCTGATAACAGGGCCTTGTGTCTTAGGTGCTCAGTTTCTATTGCTGGCAGCATTTTTGGATAAAAGCTGCCTGGTGGAAGGAAACCGGCAGGGTTCTTTTTACCAGACTGGCTCCTTAGAGGCAAGGACTTTGTCCACCTGGTAAGGGACTCCTCGTTGCCACAGCTGGGGTAAGCTTCAGAAGCCAAAGCTTCTTATAGCTCAGAAGCTATAAAACTTTGTTATGCCGAACAGAAGTTGTATGAGATAAGAAGTTTATGTCTTTGTCTGTGTCTTTAGTATTCGTAGCATTGTGCAAATATCTCATGCTTCATTTCCATGTCATTAATAAAGCCTATGTACGTTTAGTACAGGCTCGGACTGAGCACTGTAAAAGAGGCAGATCTATGGGGGAATGGATCTGTGGTATGGGCTTGATCCTTTTGGAACAGAGGAAGTTGGATTTTTTGTGACATTATGGTAAAAGGGCTTAACCTCACAGGGGTCCACTTACATGGCTTCCAGAGGGATGGGGCTGTTTGAAGGGGACTGTTTAAACGACACACGGAGGCTGGTGAAAGCCTAGGAAGTTACTAAGCAGAGCAGTTAGCTGGTGTGTCTGAGGTAAAGCCACAGCTGACACTGGGCTAACATTACCGTTATTGAATTGTTTGCCCTGAAGCGGAACCCACGGTCTTCAAATACGAATGGGCATGATTGTGGCTAAGGAACTGAATCGAACCACGACCACCAAAACAGTGGCCTTTTCTATTGGCGGCTGATCAGCTGTTGGACGGTGATGGCTACTGCCCATCGCTAACCTGAGCTGTATTAGAACCAGCTAGCAGTGACGGCTTGATGTCAATACAGTCAAGATTATCTATTTCCTCTCCTGTTTCTCCCATCGCTCCTTCTTGGTTCACTGCTGTGGCAACCTATCCTTCCACCCTGCTGCATCCTCTTGCCTTCATAGCTCTAAGCCCATCTTTCTGAAGGTACGTAAGAAAGTAGCGCCAGGTACTATTTAGCCCTAAACACGAAGTGGAGCGAATGTGCAAAGGTTCCCGTCGCACTGTGAATTCTATTGCACTGCAGCAAATCAGTTTAATAGGCACCACGACATACTGGCTTGCTGCAGCGAAGGGGAGCTTCCAATGGGTCTTTTGTGAATTGCTGTCTGTAGTTTTGACTTATAGAGTCCTCGCACTGAATTCTTTAGGGATATCCCGGAAGAGGGTAGACTGTTTAGCATTAGACGGGTGAGATGGAAAAGAGCTTATATGTTGTTGATTATTTATTATAGACTGGATTTAGATTGTATATAGATTGTAAGACTGGAGGAGATCTCAAGATGGCCTGGAGTCCATCGCCCCTACATGGAGGTAGTATTAAGACATTACCATGTTGAGTCATCATGTTACATGGGTAGCAGCTTTGGTTTCAGAGCACGCTGCAAAACCAATCATCCTTCCAGCTTTCAGAGCCCACCGCGCACCAGCAATGGTCCCTACACACTAGACATGGAGCAGGCGTCTCATGAAGGTCACACCCGGAGGGCCCAATCAGGGTGTTAGGTGCTGTACACACGTGTAACAAAAAGGCAGGCCCACCCCAAGACGTTTATGTTCAAAGTCAGAGGTCCTCAAATTGTGGGGCAAGCCCCACCATGGAGGTGCAAAGGAATGTTCGGAGGGTGGGGGGGGAGGAGTGGCAGGGCCCAGACCAGCCCCCACGCAGGGTGGGAGTGCCACACAGCCATGCTCTGCTCCTGGCCTCAGCCCCCTTCAATTCCCCTGGAGCCGCATTCCCAGCCGCAGCCCCTGGGGAGGGTAGAGGTGTGTGCACAGGCAGGGGTAAGGGTGGGTGTGAGGTAAAAAGTTTGGGGACCCCTGATGTAAGTCTAAGACGAAAGACAGTGGAGAGAGACGCGTGGATTGGGGGTGTGCAAAGCAACATCAGTCCCTTAAAACCTGTCAGGTGTTGTGTAGGCATCGTGGTGTAATTTTGTAGGCATCCTTTAGGTGTAACACACTTGTTTTGCAGAGCCACAGAATGACAAATCAGAGCGAGTTACACTTCTTGGCCATTTACTGCACTGGCACTCCCCAGCATAATTTACACCCCTGCTGAATTTGGATCCAGGACATCTAGGAGACCAGCCTCCACTTACTCCAAGCTGAACTGGGTCCCTGATATTTAAAGCTGGCTTTGTCATTCCTAAAAATAAACGACCCTCTCATGGGTTTAGTGCCAACGTTATTATAGGCTTTTCAATGGATTCCACATTGTGCCTTCAGTCGTAACATTAAAACAGCCAGTTCCAAACCAGAAGGATAATTACAATGTTCTGGTTCAGCTGCATCTTCCAGCTCGTATCAAGCCAAGTTACTCTGAATATATCAAAATAGATGGGATACATAATGAATACAGAAAGGTCAAAACTAGAGTCACAGGAATCTATTGCTAATGGGAGGGGCTTTCTTACCAGGGAAATATTGTATCCTCTCCTGCTTTGCACATGTAAAGAAAACCAGGGTGGGAAACCAGATTTGTGCAATATACTATAGAGCGGCAACGAGCCTGGGATCAGTGTAACACGCTGGCCAAGAGTGACTTTGTCCCCCTCTAGTGGCTGGAGTATTAACTTGCTACTGCTTGCAAGGGAACGAAGCTGGTCTTAAGACCAGGAAAACACAACATTTGGAAGAGAGGGAGATGCAACAAGAAGAGGCTGGCTTGCAAAGTCACCACTTAGAAGCTGCAGATGCTTGACTTTGACAGATGTAAAGGGCCATCCTGGAAAGGCATGCTGGGGGGGGAAACCAATTCCTGCAAGATGGCATTCCTGCACTGGGACAAAGTAGCCACTGAGACCGATGCTCCAGTGGAAGGAGAATCTTCTGTGTGCTGCACAACGTTCCTGTACCGCATGCACACACAAACCTGCTCTGACAAGGTGCTGGCCCCTCCTGTTCTGCTCACAGCAGGAAAAAAACCCTTGTCCAGATGCAGCTGTGCACTCATGTGCAGCGGGTTGTGCTCTATGGAAACACTGTCCTTTTCAAACAGAAGGCATCTATTACTCAGAACAGCTGTCCGTTGCACACAACAGTTCACAAGCAATGTGGACTGACAGTTGCATGCACTCAGGAGTGCCTGGGCTTCTCGTGCCCTCCGAGAACGTGTGAGTTTAATGCCCAGCTCACGACACAGACATGCTAGCTTCACTCTGCCCCTTTTGATCCCTGACTGTAGGAGTTCCTCTTGGAGAGCACAGCACCCTAAGCATCCCTTAACGTCCACCAGCCAAGAGCAAGTGATCCCTACCTCCGCAGAGCTGTACAGAGTACCCGCGTACCATGGAGCGAATGAGTGGGAGTGCTAATTTGGAGTTGCGTTGCGCAGAAAGAGAATGGCAGGTTCGGTTAGGGAGATGGAAGATAACGCTACACTCCTAGTTCTTATTGCCAGCCCAGTGGGGGCAGGGCTGAGGTTGTGTGGCTTAAACCTCTTCCATCTCCCTCCAGTGCATCAAGACATACCAGTGCAGGCTTCATTTTTTTATTTTTGAGGCTGGAAAATAGATTTTTCAACTCAACCAACATTTGGAGCATCTGCTTGCAATGAAAAGCCTGATTTTTCATTGAATAACCAATTGTCCCAAACATGTTGGCCGAAAGAAATTGAGAAATATTGATTTGGAAATGTCTCATAGGTGCCTCCAAACCTTCTTCTCCTTGATGGGCTGTGCTCTCTGGCCAGGCTATATCTCCCATGATGCACCATGGCCGTGGACTCCCATGATGTCAGACCTCCCATCTCCACAGGGGAGAGCATCGTGGGAGATGTCGTGTGAACAGGGAGCCCCGACTGTAGAGGAGAAGGAGAATGGGAGAATGGGAAGCTTACAAGAAGTGGAAGCTTGGTCAGATGACTAGGGAGGAGTATAAAAATATCGCTCAAACATGCAGGAGTGAAATCAGGAAGGCCAAAGCACAACTGGAGCTGCAGCTAACAAGGGACATGAAGAGTAACAAGAAGGGTTTCTACAGGTATCTTAGTAATAAGAAGAGCGTCAGGGAAAATGTGGGCACCTTAGTGAATGGGGGAGGCAACCTGGTGACAGATCATGTGGAAAAAGCTGAAGTACTCAATGCTTTTTTTGCCTCTGTCCCCACAGACAAGATCAGCTCCCAGACTACTGCAGTGGGCAGCACAAAATGGGAAGGAGATGAGCACCCTTAGTGGTGAGTGCACAGGTTCAGGACCATTTAGAAAGGCTGGGTATACACAGGTCTGTGAGGCCGGATGCAATGCATCCGAGGGTGCTCACAGAGTTGGCTGATGTGATTGCAGAGCCATTGGCCATTATCTTTGAAAATTTGTGGAGACTGGGGGAAGTTCCAGACAATTGGAAAAAAGCAAATATTGTGCCCATCTTCAAAAAAAGGGAAGGAGGAGGAACGAAGGAACTACAGACCAGTCAGCCTCACCTCAGTCGCTGGAAAAACCATGGTGCTGGTCCTTAAGGAATCCATTTTGAGGCAACTGGAGGAGAAGAAGGTGATCTGGAACAATCCACATGGATTCACCATGGGCAAGTCATGCCTGACCAACTGGATTGCCTTCTATGAAGAGGTGACTGGCTCTGTGGATGTGGGGACACCAGTGGATGTGATATACCTTGACTTTAATAAAGCTTTTGATATGGTCTCCCACAGTATTCTTGCAAGCAAGTTAAAGAAGTATGGGTTGGATGAATGAACTATAAGGTGGATAGAAAGTTGGCTAGATTATCGACCTCAACGGGTAGTGATCAACAGCTCGATGTCTAGTTGGCAGCCAGTAACTAGTAGAGTGTCCCGGGGTTGGTGCTGGGGTTGGTTTTGTTCAACATTTTCATTAATGATCTGGAAGAGGGGGTAGATTGCACCCTCAGCAAGTTTGCAGATGACACTAAGCTGGGGAGCATGGTAGATACACTGGAAGGAAGGGATAGG
Organism: Mesoclemmys tuberculata; assembly: GCA_007922155.1. Lineage (NCBI taxonomy): Eukaryota > Metazoa > Chordata > Testudines > Chelidae > Mesoclemmys > Mesoclemmys tuberculata. The sequence goes on along the minus strand of ML675603.1, from coordinate 4,117,709 downwards.
ATACAGAGTGACCTAGACAAATTGGAGGATTGGCCCAAAAATATCTGATGAGGTTCAACAAGGATGAGTGCAGAGTTCGGCACTTAGGACAGAAGAATCCCATGCACTGCTACAGATTGGGGACCGACGAGGTACGCAGCAGTTCTGCAGAAAAGGACCTGGGGGTTAAAGTGGACAGTGTGCCCTTATTGCCAAGAAGGCTAATGGCATATTGGGCTGCATTAGTAAGAGCATTGCCAGCAGATCGTGGGAAGTGATTATTCCCATATATTCGGTATTGGTGAGGCCACATCTGGAGTGTTGTGTTCAGTTTTGGGCCCCCCACTGCAAAAAGGATGTGGACAAATTGGAGAAAATACAGTGGAGGGCAACAAAAATGATTAGGGGGCTGGAGCACAAGACTTATGAGGAGAGTCTGAGGGAACTAGGCTTGTTTAGTCTGCAGAAGAGATGACGGGGGAATTGATAGCAGCCTTTAACTACCTGGAAGGGTGTTCCAGGGAAGATGGAGCAAGGCTGTTCTCAGTGGTGGTAGATGACGGAACTAGGAGCAATGGTCTCAAGTTGCAGTGGGGGTGGTCTAGGCTGGCTATTAGGAAAAACTTTTCACCAGGAGGGTGGTGAAGGACTGGAATGGGTAACCTAGGGAAGTGGTGGTTTTTAGAGGCTTTTAAGCTGCGGCTTGACAAAGCCCTGGCTGGGATGATTTGGTTGGGGTTGGTCCTTCTTTGAGCAGAGGGTTAGACTAGATCCCTCCTGAGGTCCCTTCCAACCCTAACCTTCTATGACTCTATGACTACGAGAAAACTGAACTACACTTCCTTTCAAGCCCTGCAACAGATTTTCCGAATCGACATTTTCTGGTTTTCAGATGAAACATTTTGATTTGAAAATTCAAAAAATGGCCTTTAAAAAGGAAACGAAAATGCTTTTCAAAGTGGAATAAGAAACACATCCCAATTTCGATAGCATATATAAATCTATGCATGGTGGGCATGGGCACAAAGGCACATGATAGGCTAAACTCTGCTACTCATTCTGAAATAACTGATGGCTTTTTCCGGTTTCCGTCCAACCTGAAATGAGTAGTCTGTTACTCTCACTCAGTCTTGTCCATTATAAGGTTTCATGTGATCAGGTTGAACTATACAGTCCTTTGTGATCTTGCTAGATCCATCCATCAGCAGTGGTTTTATGGCCCGTGTTAACAACTGTAACAGAACACTTCTAAGCATTTGATGGGGTTTTAAGATTTCAGTAAAGCCAGCGATATATATATATTTAACAAGAGGGAGAATTTTAAAAGTGAGCATTAATTGTACTTGTAACAGACTTTGGAACTAACTGAAATAGGTCTCTGCCCCCATAACACACTTTGGAGTTGACCCTCTAAGGCCTGAGCTTTCATTAAGCCTTACTCATATGAGACAAGCTTGGAAGACCAGTCAGTTTAAGGGCAGACCTCAGCACCTTCAGATGCTATTAAAGAACCTGCCACTGCAGTCCTTGTACAAGTATGGGCTTCTCATATGTTAACAGAAGCAGGGATCATTCCAGTTTGTACAGCACCTAGCAGAAGGGGACCCTATTCCTTAATGAGGCCTTTGGGTGCTACTATAATATAACTCCCTATTTACTAAGAATAAGAATTAGTCCCTCAAGGGATCAGATCATTAGTATGTGAAGCAGAAGCTACATCAACCACGGATTTTACTATTTGCCCTTTTTCATCTCTGGTGCTTTTATGTGCCCTTTTATCAGGCTTTTTCCCCTCAGTTGCAGTGTGTGGATATCACGTTTAGGAACAGAGCGAGCACTGAAATTATTTTCTAATCTATCCAGAGACTAGCAACCCTTCATATTAAAAGCTAAAATTAAAATCCTATTATAAAGAAAGTGTCTCTAATCCCAGAGGAACAACATATCAGACATTAGCAGAAAACACCTTCTTGAGCATGGGAAAACCATAAGGGAGAATAGCATCTGTTCTTAACATCTCAGTGCAAATTCTTTCCACCTGTCGTGGGGAGCGAGTCAAAACTGCTTCATCTTCTGCACAATACTCCAGAAGTTGTGCATATAGAGGACACTGTAAATTGCATTAAGTGACTTTCCGTAGCGGCCCATAGAGATGGTATTCCAAAAGCCCCAATTTGCCAGTGATACAAAGGCAATTGAGGATGGTGGTTCAGCTGACAAGGTTGTATATTCCAGAACTGTGGAATGGTTTAATTTCCTGAGCAAAAACACGTATTGAAGCAGGTGAGAAGTTCGCTTATCAGAGCAAATCCAGCTGCTGCAGGAAGAGAAAACCTAGAAGCAAAGGAGCAGATATGAACCACCTTGCCTGCAAAAATGGCCTTCGGTCAGAGCCAGAGAGCTGGAAGTTTGACAAATGTATTCAGTAGGAGGCAGCGTGGTTTAACAGACATGGCACTGGGCTGGGACACAGCAGCTGGGTTGTGGCACTAACCTTCTGGGTGACCCTGGGCAAGAGTCTGTGCCTGTTTCTCTTCCCATCCCTTTGTCTGCGTTGTCTATTTAGATTGCAAACGTCTCAGTGCAGGGGCAGTAGCTCAAAATGCATATGTACAGCGCCTAGCACAATGGGGCCCTGATCCTAATTGGGGCTTTGCGGTTCTACGGTAATATAAATAATAGTACTATTATCATAGTACATATTATACGGGCACTTGGTGGGGTTATCCCTATTTTCATTAATGACTTGGATAATGGAGTAAAGAGTACGCTCATAAAATTTACAGATGACCCCATGCTGGGAGGGGTTGCAAGCACTTTTGATGGCAGGACTGGAATTCAAAACAACCCTGACAAATTGGAAAATTACCAGCAAGAAGAAATTCAGTGAAGACGAGTGCAAAGCATTTCACTCAGGAAGGAAAAATCAACCACAAAATGGGGAATAACTGGCTAGATGGCAGCATTGGGGAAAAGGATCTGAGGGTTATAGTGGATCACAAACTGAATACTAGTCAACAACATGATGCAGCTGCTGAAAAGGCTAATATTGTGGGGTGTATTAACAGGATGGATTAATGTAAAACTTGGGAGGTAATTGTCAGTAATATTCAGCCCTGATGAGGCCTCAGCTGGAATACTGTGGCCAATTCTGGGCACCACACTTTAGGAAAGATGTGCACAAATTGAAGCAATCAAAATGATAAAAGGTTTAGAAAGCCTGGCCTAAGAGGAAAAGTTAAGAAAAAATGGGCATGTTTAGTCTTGAGAAAAGAAGGCTGAAGGAGGAATTACTAACAAACTTCATATATGTCAAGGGCTGTTATGGAGAGGACTGTGTCAATTGTTCTCCATGTCTATTGAGGGTAGGACAAGAAGTAATGGGTTTAATTGGCAACAAGGGAGATTGAGGTTAAAAATCAGGAACACTTTTTAAATATAAGGGTAGTTAAACTCTGGAATAGGCTTCCAAGAGAGGCTGTGGAATCCCCATAAACAAAGATTTTAAGAACAAGTTGGACAACCCTTCCGGGATGGTCTAGGTTTACTTGGTCCTGCTTCAGCGCAGAAGATTGGACTTGATGACCTCTCAAGGTCCCTTCCAGCCTTATATTTCTAGGATCCTGCAAGATGGTGTGTGTGACAGGATCCTTACACCTGTGCAAAGCCCACAGCCTTCAGCAGGATTCAACATGGATACCAGGGTCTGCTCATGCAAATCCAGTTGCAGGATTGAGCCACGAGTCATTAAAAGCATGAGCTGTTCCCAAATCAGAGACCTTCTGGTAAACTGAAATTAATTCAGTGTACCAGCAGTTCCATCCTTACAACACAATAGGCTACAGCTGGTCAGAAGAGTTCAAACAAAAAAAGTTTTGGCTGAAATTTGACCTCTGTCAAATAATGGAATTTTTTTGGTTTCATAAAACCTTTTTATGTTTGTTTTTCATTTTCTGTTATTCAAAAAAAATTCTAAGGAAAATTTAGCTTGTCTGGTTGTTTTGTGACAGACAGACAGATAAGCAGAATGACAGAACCAGAATATTTTTCATATTGCAACTGTGTAACTTTTGATTGTTCATGTGGTGCTTTGTTTTTTTCTAAATTGGAACATTGTGTTTTCAAATGATTGAGATTACAAAATAGAAACGTCCTGTTTCTGTAATGGCGTTCTGCAGAAAACTGGGTGAGTGAAAACCCAGTTGATACAAAACACAGCAGGATAGGCAATGCTTTTGAATTTGCCAAAACATCCATAGAAATTATTCCCTTCCCACCCATTTTTCGCAATAAAGTTAAAAAAAAAAAAAAAGAGAGACCTCATCAGAGAATCTCTCTATTCAGCATAAAAACTACTCACATACTATGGGCAGATGTTCAAAGGCTCTCAGAATTGGCTTAACTGTTGCCATTTGAAATCAGTGGCTCCCTGAGTACTTCTGAATAGCCTATGCAACAAGCCCTCACCCTCAAAACTATCCTTTAATGCAGAACAGCCAGATCATTCTGATAGCCAAACACATGTTGAATAGCATCTTACTCCCTGCATAGTCCCATTAAAGTTAATAAGATGATTTACAGAGTTATGCCCAGATCCTCAAAGGTGTTTAGGCTACGTCAAAGGGAGTTGGGCATGAAAATACCTTTGAGGATCTGGGCCTTAGCTGCTACCCAACATGAGCAAAGGGATCAGAATGTGGCCTGATAAAAGAGACGGACCCTATCATCTGGGAATGAGAAACATCTGCAGCTTTGTGGGACTCAAATGTTCCAGACTGGCCATCGTAGCGTGCTGCACCTTTGAAAACTAACAGCCAGCAGCATGTGGTGGTAAACGATTCCATCCTTGAGAGAAAAAGCTTTCACATCCATCAGCAAGATTTTCTATATAATGTGACCAGCAGAAGAATGGGCCAAATAGTCCCCCTCTTTTATTTGTGGTTTTCCACCTGACTTGTGGCTGTGAAGGTCATTCCTGGTTTTTCAAAAGTATCAATTTGTTTCTCTTTTCTTTCTCTCTTTCCTTCCTAGGCGTTGGCTCTGGATGATGAACTAAACACTGTGGTCAAAATTGTACATTCAGTCTGGCAAAAACCAAAGGCGAGCAAAACTGGAGATGCACCGGATTGGCTCAGACGTGTGCGGACGTAAGGCGGCTTTGGGAAGCCTCCAGTGACCATAGAGGAATTTACCACCCGCCATTATGGAGTTCAAACTCATTTATCATCATAATGCCCACAAGACATCCACTGGAATGAACTATGCCACAGACGATGAAATCTGTGGGTGATCACTGCAGGCCGAAATGAGCTTCAGATCTGGAAAAGGGCCTCCTTGTTCACTGTCTGTCAAAGACGATCGTGTAGTAAATTGGTCTGGGTCGAGAGCACCGTTTCATTCCCTGCAGTTACTGTGTGGTCTCTAGCCCATGAAGCAGGGGGTGGGTTTGCTGCAAGAGGAAGAACAGTCGTGAGGCCTGGGTCATGGATTGGACCAAGGAGACATGGTTCTATTTCTGTAGGACACTTCCTATTCGGGTTTGAGTCCCATGTGTCACAGATTTCCCATATGCACTGGGGCAAGTCACTCTGAGCCGCAGCTCCCTATGGGCAAACTGGGGGTAATGGTGCTTCACACCCCTGTGAGCTGGGTCCAGTAAGTTAGCCTGGTTTGTGAAGTAGTCTGGTGAGAGGAGCCATAGAAAAGCCTGCTCAGAAGGAAACAATTCCTATGTAGGACAGGACGTGGAAGTGGCATAACTGAGCAACGAGGACAGGCAGAAATACTGAACCCCAGCTTCATTCCCTAAACACGAGCTACCCTTTGAACGGAGAATAATTCATCAGATCCTGTACATAAAGAGTCTATCCTAAATGATTCACACAAGAAGGTGACCTTTAGTATTTACCACATGGTGACTTACGAATGCAATCTTAACGTTTCAAACGTCATTTTTCACATGGAAAATATATTGATTTGTGCGGCCTGGGCTCAGTCCCATCCTTACTGAAAAATCAGTGGAAATCTTTCCTCCAGCCTCCGTGGTCATTGGATCCGGTTCTGTTTCCCAGATTTGAAGTGTCGGTATTGACGGGATTCAGACTAATCCAGGTATTCGGTGTTCCTTCTTACCGGGTGGGGAAGGGTTATAAAATTCTTTTGTAACATGGCAATCAACTACTTGAGCCAAGTGCCAGCTCGCATGTTCCTAAAGGAGTCTCCTGGAAAGAAGCTGTATGAGAAATCAGCTGTACCAGGGGTCACGGGTCAGGGCAACGGCACCTACAGTCCCCCACTGTGGCAGAGCAAGAGTCTAAAGTCCCAGTTCCTCAGCTGTCACCTCTCTTGGGCGTCTCTTTCCCTCCAGGCCAGATGTGACATCCCAGGTCTGGGAGTCTCTAGACAGCTGCTGCCTCTTGGCCTCCACCCAAGGTCCGCTGGTAGGCCGAGGAGCCAATAGGATTATAACTCAGCTGAGAAAGAACCCACAGAGCCCCAATCGGTCCCACCACTGCATCTAAGCCAGAAGGCGGCACAGGAAGTTTGTCCAAGCAACAAGGTGGACCTAAACAAATTGGAGGACTGGGGGCCAAAAGAAATCTGACGAGGTTCAACAAGGACAAGTGCAGAGTCCTGCGCTTAGGACGGAAGAATCCCATGCACAGCTACAGACTGGGGACTGACGGGCTAGGCAGCAGTTCTGCAGAAAAGGATCTGGGGGTTACAGTGGATAAGAAGCTGGAGATGAGTCAGCAGTGTGCCCTGATTGCCAAGAAGGCTAATGGCATATTGGGCTGCATTAGTAAGAGCATTGCCAGCAGATTGCGGGAAGTGATTATTCCCCTCTATTCGGCATTGGTGAGGCCGCATTTGGAGTATTGTGTCCAGTTTGGGCCCCTCACTACAAAAAGGATGTGGACAAGTTGGAGAGAGTCCAGCGGAGGGCAACAAAAATGATTAGGAAGCTGGAGCACAAGACTTATGAGGAGAGGCTGAGGGAACTAGGCCTGTTTTGTCTGCAGAAGAGAAGAATGAGGAGGGATTTGATAGCAGCCTTTAACTTCCTGAAAGGGGGTTTAAGGGAGGAAGGAGCTAGGCTGTTTTCAGTGGTGGCAGATGACAGAACAAGGCGCAACGGCCTCAAGTTGCAGTGGGGGAGGTCTAGGTTGGACATTAGGAAAAAGTTTTTCACTAGGAGGGTGGTGAAGCACTGGAATGGGTTACCTAGGGAGGTGGTGGCATCTCTATCTTTAGAGGTTTTTAAGCTGCGGGTTGACTAAACCCTGGCCGGGATGATTTAGCTGAGGATAGTCTTGCTTTGAGCAGGGGGCTGGACTAGACACCTCCTGAGGTCCCTTCCAACCCTAAAATTCTATGATTCTGTGGTTCCTGCTGTGGCTGTAATGGACCCTGCTGGTGCCTGCCGAATTCATGGACCCTGAAATCAGACCTCCCCCACGAAATCCAGCTACGGAGGGAAGGGGAGGGGGAGGGGTGGATGTGCCCCTGATGGGGGCTCCTGTCGTTCCCTGGACTCCAACTATTAGCACCCAGGCTGGGGAGGGACGGGATTACTCTTCCCCTACACAGCTGCTCTGAGGGGCGGGGGGAGGAGATCACATGCACCTTCACCTCCAGGAATTTCCTGCAGCTGCAGCAAGCTCCGGGGCTACAACGGGGACAGGTACCCATAGGTAGGTCTGATCTCGCCCCCAAGAGCGGCTATGCAGTGGAAGAGCAAGCCCTGTCCCTTCCCAGCCAAGCCAGGACTAGCAGCTAGAAGCCTCTGGCAGGGGTGTTCCCAGCAGCACGGGGGAGATCAGAGACCCCTCCTCCTGCAGGAAGCTCCGGGGCTGAGGCCTTCAGAGCCCACCTCGGCTGGGGAGAGAGAGGACTTGCTCTGCCCCCACACAGCCGCTCTTGGATGAGATCAGACCCAGCTAGCTTTGTTCAGCGCGGCTTTGAAGGCAGCGCAGAAGTGAAGGTCGCAATCCCGTGACCCCCCCACATCCCTCATTAGGGCTGGGACCCCCAGGGTTACACTACCATGAAATTTCAGGAGGTAAACTTCTGAAAATGTGAAATTGCCTCATTTTCAAGTGCTATGGCTGTGATACTGATCAGAATGGATGAGAGTTTGGTAGGGCCCTGCTCATGACACTTCCCAAGGTTTACTTTGGCTACATCTCACCCCCCACAGAGAGGTTAAGAACATAAGCATGGCCATACCGGATCAGACTAATGGTCCATCTAGCCAGCATCCTGTCTTCTAACAGTGGGCAATGTCAGGTGCTTCAGAGGGAATGAACAAAACAGGCAATCACTGAGTGATCCATCCTGTCGTCCATTTCCAGCTTCTGGCAAACAGAGGCTAGGGACACGCAGAGTGTGGGGTTGCATCCCAGCCCATCCTGGCTAATAGCCATTGATGGATCTACCCTCCATGAACTTACCTAGTTCTTTTTTGAACCCTGTTATAGTTTTGACCATCACAACATCCTCTAGCAAACAGTTCCACAGGTTGACTGTACATTGTATGAATACTTCCTTTTGCTTGTTTTAAACATGCTGCCTATTCATTTCATTGGGTGACCCCTGGTTCTTGTGCTATGTGAAGGAGTAAATAACACTTCCTTATTCACTTTCTCCACACCAGTCGTGATTTTAGAGACCATGTTTACATACAATCCCACAATCATAAACTTTGCATGATTAATACAATGGACACCAAAGATACTTTAAACTTAGTTTAATAAGGCAATGAGATTTTTCAAGGACATTGCGTATCTGTCACACCAGGGTTTTGAGGCAGTGAGGTGGGAAGGGACATGTAGGGATGCCCAGTGGTCCACTCTGAGGCCAGGGTCATAGAGTTTAAGGCCAGAAGGGACTCTTACATCACCTAGTCCCGTGGTTCTCATCTTTTCCAGACTAATGTACCCCTCCTCAGGAGTCTGAAGCCCGAGCCCCACCACTTGGGGCGGAGACGGGTAACTTAGCATCACGGGGCCCCTGGCAACTGCCCTGCTTGCCAACCCCCAACACCAGCCCTGCACTTGCCACTCCCCTAAACCTGTCCCGTGACCATTCTCAGGCTCACGACCCCCAGGTTGAGAAACACTGATTTAGAAGAGCTGTGGTACATCATGGAAAACCTCTGAGCATCCCTAGGGGTACATGTACCTGTGGTTGAGAACCACTGAACTAGTCTGACCTCCTGCATATCAGAGGCCACCAACATCAACCAACACCTGCACTCTAAACCCAGCTGAGCTGAGGAGCAGCAGAATTCTGGGCCTAGTAATTTGGCTTCCCCCGGGAGGAGAAAATCAGCGAGACAGAGCGTGGGCACATTCTAAGTGTAACTTGCTTTATTTAAACACATACGCCAGTTCTGAAATGAGACGGTCAAACAGCGCACAGGGCAAACTCTTCTTCCAGGAATCTCAGCGCGACGCCAATGTCCAATGAGCAGCTCTGCCTCAAGAAATATTCAGATCAGAGTCCAAATCAGAGAATGAAGTTGCCTGCTTCTCATACTATCCCATCTCTTCCACGATGTGTGTAACCCAAAACCTAATACCTGCAGCTCATGGCTTCCGAAGAGTCAAAACTCCCTCGCACACTAAGTAAAAGAAACTGGAAGATTATGTGTAACACCACCACCCGCTGAAGCCTGCCACAACACAAAGGAATTCCATCACTGTTCTCTGTCCTTTTGAATTTCTTTAATTTATTTTAATTTGGCACAGTAAATAAATCAAGTGAGCCAACCGCATAACTCCTGAGATTTTTTGCAAAGTAGCACAGTGTTGATACGACGACCGCCTTTCAACACAAATCCTTCTCCTCGGAGCCAGTTTTGTGTTGGGTTGGGCGACACATAAGAATCTCGTTAAGTACCAGGGATACAGGAGTCTTTGCTAAGTAAATGGAATGCCTTTTCAGGGCCATTTATTTTGATTTCCCCGCCTTATGTAGACAGGTGCCAAAAAGTTGCAGGAAGTCGGAGGAAAGAAGAAATGAAAAATAAGCTCAGAAGAATGGCTGTTAAACGGAAGGATGACCTTGCAGTAAAGGCATTAACTTGGTAGCCAGGAAATCTGGGTTCAGTTCCTGGCTTTGGCATTGGCTTGTCGTGAGAGTTTAGACAAGTCAGTTCAACTTTCTGTGTCTCAGCTCATCATCTGTAAAATAGAGGTTATTGTTGTTTATATTGCTCTAGCACCTAGAAGCCTCATATGATATTGAAGCTCCAATATGCTAAGTGCTGTACAAACGCATAAGAGAGTTTCTGTCCTATATAGAATCTAAATAAATAAGGGATGTACTAACACTCCCATTTTACTGACAGGGAACTGATGCACAGAAAGTGCATGTGGAAGATCGCACAAGACATTGATGGCAAAGCTAGGAATTGAAATCAGCTCTCTAGAGTCATAAGCTGTTACTTTAACTAGAAGGCCATCCTTCTTTTCCGGGCAGCTAAAACTTTCCTACCTCATTGGGGTGTTTGTGAAGCTTTGAGTTGATACAGTGAGATCATTGGGTGGGAGGTACGATATAAATGCCAAGGATAGTATAAGTCAGATCCTGAAATTATAAGCAATAAGCAACAGATGACTAACCCATTTAGGGGTTTAATTATCTTTCCATTTATTGTATGTGTTGTAACACACATACCTTTCCTCAAACAGTCGGAGTAGGCAGTATACACTAATTAGTCTTCAACAAAAACCCGCTGGCTAACAACACACGTTCCAACTTGGGGAAAAGAGTCTTTGAAGGTTTAAAACAAACAAGAAAATACAACCTTCCTCCCCCAAAACCTAGTGAATATGGGAATTTAAAATAGCACCAGGTGATGACTTTATGTAATTCACCAGTTGTGGGACAAACCCCACAAGATTTCAGGTGCTGGCTATTGCTATATCTATCTATGCTAGAAAACGGAGAATCGAGTTGATGCCATGGATTGCACATGTCCTCTAGCAAGTGGTGAGGACAGAGCTAGGGAACTCCCAAGCTTCCTTATCATCCTTCTCCAGCCCCCATTTATTTTCTTTCCTCCTCGCTGTTCTTCTTCCTTTCATCTACTCTTTGTGCTCGAGGAAAGAGAAAACAGATGGGAAGTGGCATCTAACATGTGAGATGCTTGATGCGCCATGGGCACTTGGGGTTGGACTCCATGCTTCCAAAAAGAGGCGGCCATGAATGCTGAGGGCAGGGACAGTTCTTAGACCTCTTGCGACTCACAGAATTCCTTCTTTCCTGGGTCACAAACCTAAAATACAGGCCGTGAGAAGTAGTTCTTCATTACAGGGCAGGGAGAAAGGAACTATGGACAAAAATACAACGCAGAGGGGCTGATTCTCATTGACACTAATACCATTTGTAATCATAACGGTTCATCTCATTCTACACAAACTGAACGTATTTCAGTTCACAGTGGAGAGCTGTAATTTATTAAATCAGATCAAACCGCAATCTCCTTCTCAAGTCTCAGACATGATGGGCTATGGAAGACTATACATGCAGCAGCATCCCTTCGAATGATCATGCAAGGTGTATGTGTATGTATATGGAAAGGCCACGCGAATGGAAAGCTTCTAGTCAGACGACACACTGATTACCAAGAAACGAAAGAACTAAAACACAGATTCTAAGGCCAGAAGGGACCACTGTGACCATCTAGTCTGACATCCTGTCTGACACAGGCCATAGGACTTCCTTGAATTAATTCCTGGTTGAGCTGAAACAGATCTTTTAGAAAAACACGCAGTCTTGATTTAACAATGGCCTGGGACAGAGACTCCATTGCAATCCTTGATAAATGGTTGCAATGGTTAACTACTCCCGCCTGTTAAAAATTTGCACCTTAGGTTCAGCCCAAATTTGTCTAGCTTCAGCTTTTGAGGTCAGTCTGGAATAAACCAAGAAGAGGATCAAAACTGGCTGCCTCTGAGATCTGCTGAGTTAGCTGTGCGTCTCCCTAATCTGGAGACCTAAATTCTAAACCTGGGTGACACTGCCACACTTTTGGACGATGGGTGAGTTGTGCGGATGGATGTTTTTCAAACTTGGGTGCCCAAAATTAGACATCTATACGAGGGCCTGATTTTCAGAGCTGCAGGTCCTCTGAAAACATTATCCATTGCGACAGGTGGCCAAGGATGTGGTGGATTCTTCAGCACTTGGAATCTTTCACCCATATTTCTTGATTCTGATTCTAGATGCCTTTCTAAACGAGATGTCTTTACTCAGCAAAAATTTGTGTGCTGCATGCAGGAATTACTCAGAAAATTTGGAGTTATACTGCAAGTCAGCACAGAGGATCACAGTGGTCCCACCTGGCCTTAAAATCTGAGTCGGTGACAAAACAGAACATTAAGACAACTGACTATGAATTTAGAAGCCTAACTTTAGGCGTCAGCTGTGAGCATCCATGGTCCTGAACCTGGCCCCACAGACCCCTGCTGCATCAACACCACTACCCGATGGCTCTGCTAGTGACTGTAGAATTGGGAGTCCTAAGGCCTTCCTCTCCACTAAAGGCACCGCCTCTAGGGACCTGACTGGAGGAGCTCTGGAGTCTTTGATTGGGCCAGGTACACTATTTAAGCCAGGAGAAGACACAGAAAGCTGTCTGAAATGAGGTGGATCCTGCCTTGCTGCTGCCACAGACCCTGGCATCTGCTACTTGAACCCCAGCCTTATTCCCGGTTCCTGACTTCAGCTCCTCCGTTCCCAGATCTTGCCCTCAGCCGCGGTCTGGTCCCCCAGCCCCGCCACCCTGGTTTTGAGTGCTCTGACCCTAGCTTCTGTCTCTTTTGTTTCCGACTCATCACTGACCTTTGGCTTCAACTCCTGTTACTGTCTGACCCTGGCTCTGACAGCTGGCTCCTGATCTGCCCATTGGCCTCTGGTTCCTGAACACCGCACCACCAGGCAAGACAGAGCACCCGCAGACCCAGGCTCCCTTCCATCTCTCTGCACCTCAGTTACACCACCCGCATAACGGAGACCAGTGATGCTTGCTCACCTTTGAAAAGCGCTTTGAGATATGTAGCTGACAGTTGCTGTGTTCACTGCCATTCATATGGCAGTAGCACCTAGAAGCCTCAGTCAAGGAGCGGAGCCCCATTGTGCTAAGCACCATGTGTCTACACAAACACCCACACATACCTACTCCCCCACCCAAGAAATACAACTTATATTTGTACATTCAAAAAATTACAAGTTTGTGGTTTGGTTTGGTTTTTAACTAGATGTTACAGGCAAGGGGATGGATATTCCAAAAGCAGCCTAAAGGCTTCATTTCATAAGGAGTAATAGGGCCTGAAAGTTATTTTATTTAACACTGTTCCTTTTTCTCCCTCTGGCACATGGGGAGTTGGCAAGGCAGCAAGCGCTGAACGGAGGTGCCGTAATGGAAGGGAGACGCTGGCATTGCTACCTACCCGCAATTACCTTCCCTGTCTCTATCTGTGACTTCATGGCCGTAAACAACGTTCACCACCATATAAACTATGAAATTAAAAACACATGCAGTGTGGAACAAATCAGAACATTTCCGAGTAGGCTTTTTTTTTTCTCTCAAAGCCATAAGTCAACAGGACTAAAGAATTCATTCTTCCGACGCTCTCACACTAAGCTGATGGGTTCTTCACTGCTCTAGAATTGTTCCACTTCAATAAACATTCATTTTCTAAACCCAAGGTGCAGGCTTTGGGCACGCTTAGGACAAAAAGGTAAACCGAGGAACTGAAGAATATTCTCTTAAATGCCATCATTAAAAGCAGGAAAGCGGTCTAGTGGACAGGGCACTAGATTAGACCGCAAAAGACCTCAGTTAAATTCCTCACTAAGCCTGAGCCTAATCACTTGAACTATTTATTATATGCCACAGTTGGGGCATACTGTAAAGTGGGGATACTGGCTTCTTTATCTCACAGGGAGCGGTTGGTGAGGACCATACCACTCACGATTTCAAGGCCCACAGCTACAACGCTGATAATGCTCATGTAAGAACAGAGATAGGTCTTGCCTTAACTATTTGTGCTATGGTACCACCTACTCAAATGAGATTATTAATTTGTATTACCATAGCTCCTAGGACTAGGACCCCATTGTGCTAGGCACTGTATAAACAGAACAAAAAGTCCCAAGGCGCTTACAAGCTAAGTATAAGACAAGGGACAACAGATGGACATGGACAGACGGGGGAGTATAAGGAAACAATGAGACAATATTGGTCAGCACAATAGGCAGCATTCTCTGAACACCACAAGTCTAACTTTTGTCAAGTTTTTTTGTAGACTCCATTGTACTGGGCACTGAAAGTCACATAGTATGAGACCTGAACTGAGCAGGGAGTGCCTGAACAGATGAGATGCACAAAAAAGTATTATTCCTATTACACAGATAGGCAGAGAGAGAGAGACAAGGCCAGACTATCAGCCGGTGTATACAGTGAATCTCGTATTAAGTGACCCACCCAAAATCACACCAGGAATCTGTGGCACAATCAGAAATTAAATCCAGATTGCCCCTGTCCCCAATCCAATACCTTAACCACACGACCATCCTTCCTTACTGCATCCCATTCCCAGCTGCCAGGCTTCTCTTCTCTGAAGCAATCCAAGCTCTTCCCCACCTTCCCCATTCTACACCGCTTCCTCCTTTTCCCCTCAGTGAAACTACTAGTACACAGGTCTAGTGTGCTAGCAGAGCCAAGACCTTTTACTTTACAAACCCCAACTGTTAATTTATGACTAGGATAAATTACAAAATTACTTTTCTCCACCAAACGGAGTTTGACATAATCCACACACAGTGAAAAGCAAGTGATGTTGCTGCCATGTTTTCTTATATTAAAAATGAATCAGGAGAGTTATTTCAGCCAATTTCTCTCTTAGCCAACGTTACCATATGCAGCCTTAAGAGCTGTCGGCAGACTTACTCCATTTCTTTCTACGGGGAACAACTTGACGTTCTCAGAGCATGTGGCCTTGGAGACAAAGGTAGCTGTTCGGAGGCTTTAATTGATTAACTAATTGCTTGCAAAGCGCCTTGCGATCCTCAGATTAGAAGCGCAAAGCGCTGTGTGACATTTCATTGATTCCACAGAAGTCGTAAATTGGTTTCTACATGAAAGCCGCAGACTGTAGCTATATCCAGAAATCACTCAGTATGCCCATGAAACTGAAACCTGACTGTTTATGCACCATGCAATTGCATAGTGCTCGATGTAAAAAAAACCCTGCTGAAGTCATACAGACTCTTTTTTAGACTAGAACTCTTACCGTTAGATTATTTTTCTCTATTTATATTAGGGATCCAGGCCTCATTGTGCTAGGCATCTTAATGCCTGGCCCAAATAGCTTACAATCTATACATACAAGACATGACTTTTTAGAAATAAACTTTTAGATTTTATGTAAAAAGGTTATTTCTTACATGCACTGGCCATTATAACTTCTCTAATGCGACTTTATTCTCGGTCTACACTAATGTTTGAACAAACCGTATTTATGTCCAACATAAAAGTGAGAGGACACTGTTGGCAACGATAGAAGCTCACGTGGCTTTTTTGTTGTTAGGGTAGCCAAATCTGATCAGTAAAAAGCCATGCCAAGTAACTGTTCAATCATTGAAATGTGAGAACTGAGGTCGTTCTCTAACCCACTGCTTAAGAATTCATGTAGGTTCTGGATATAACGTAGTAGCACAGCCTGCTTCTGGGACAGAATATTGGTTAGAATATATATCTAATGCAGATTGCCTCCACAAATCCTTTGATTGGTCAGAAAGGGACCATGGCTGAACTCCATATGGATTCTGATTCATTGCCAGGTATTTCTCTTGTTCTTTGGGTAGAAGGAAGAGACTTGCATTAAAGTAAAATCCTGAGGGTGTCTGAACAAGCTTGAGAGTCACTTGAGGCATGATTAAAAAAGGTAGGAACTGGAGATTTCCAAACTGTAGTCTAAAGATAGTTGTGATACACAGAGCACTTTCATGTGGTCTGCAGAGAGCTACAGCACACATGGGAAGGTGGAGTTGAAATGAATAACATGAGAAAGGAATGTGATTGACTTTATTCCCCAAATAAGACAACATATTTATTGCACTAGAGACATAAATATACCTCAGCTACTTTTCCATGTAAGCAATCACTGTAGCTGCCACAGGGGATCTTATGTGATTGCAAATAGGAGAGAAGGTGGCCATAACTGGGTGGACAGGCCACCATGAGACACACTTAAGTTGTGGTCCACAGCATGAAAAACACACTTGACAAACCCTACTACAAAGAAGTGACGATGAGAGAAAAAAAAATCACTATTTCAAGGTATTATTTAATAAGAATAAAGAATAAGTTACAGAATCAAAGTGAATTCCGGGCAGGTGGAATTCAGCTAGACAGAAAATGTACAGATCTAAAGCTTTTTACTTTTGTAATACTAGAGGGTTTTTTAGACATGAACATGTTAGACCAAGGTAAACCAAAGCATACATACAGTACTGAATTAAATGCTATAGTGAAGGCAAAAGTATAGCAATTATAAGTCATGACAAAAAGAATGGTAAACTCAATTCAGTTAAGTGCAAATGCTATTTGTTTTTGGCAATCTTAGTTGGATTAATTAAGGTTACAAATCAATTCTAAGTCAGGTTCAAATTTCTTCACACCAAAATGTGCATTCTGTGTAAAGTGAATTTCTAAACTACTTTAATAAAATAATTTATCTTGTAAACATATTTTCTCATCACATTAAAACAACAATTACATGGGATATTTAAAACTGACAAGAAATGGATGCTCTAGACAATATCATTTAATGTGCAGTATGTACTTTATGCACATATTACATATAAGCCTAACAATTACTACATTCAGAAACACTGAACAAAATACCAACGCATGCCAGTAACAACTCAGATAGTGAATAAAGGACTTTCAGCACAAAAATACAAGTCACTCAACAACTAGCCAGCTATTTATTACATTGGAGAGATCTATCCTACATTGTTTTCAAGACTATTAACTCTAGTCCATTTCCCATATACTCCTTCAACTGTAGTCCATATTACTTTGAAAAGAGACAATCACGTGGCAGTTATCAGTGGGGTCCCAAATTCAAAATTTCAGAGTTTAAAAAGATGCTGACAATTCACCATCGGCATATTATAAAAGACTTTGAAATGACAAGGTTATAACGGTTTTCTTTAAAGCAAAGAAACTAGTGGACTGCAGTAGAGAAAATGAAAAGAATAATGGTAAGAAGAAATGAATCCCTTTCAAGTTTTCTGCTACAAACTACATACAGGCTATCTGGAACCCATTCTAGGCAATAGCTTTTATGGTAGGAGAGAAAGATGTACACTAAATCATGTTTAATTGAAATAAATTATATCTACATTGTGAACTGTGACTAAAATCAATGATAATAAAAACAATAATAATATAGTTTAGATACTTTACATTATTTACAGACACCCCCTTTTATTTTTGAAAGGCTATGCAGTAATAGTGTAAGACTGGCTTTGACAAGATATTTTATCCCCACACATCCCAGCTTTAAAAGAAGGCTGTGCACCATGTTAGTTTCCATAGATACCAAGAGGCACAGAGAACATTTATGGCATTGATCGGGGACACTCAACCTATTGGTCTGGAGTAGAGCCACCAGGCTCCACATGGTCCCTGAGCAACTCTCATGAAGTCCATATCTGAGCAGTGCACAGGGAACTCCATACACAAGGGTGCTCCTTGGAAAACAAAGAAATATTAAAGCAATGTACGGACCTGAGCCTCCTAGCATCCAAGCAGGGCTATGGAAATGGTATCTGTCTTACCATGGAGAATCTGTGCCAAACTGTCAAATTTCTGAGGCGCTAAAACCTTTTAAGGACTTCAACCAAAACGCATCTTACTCAGAAAAGCTCTTAATATAGTAGTGAGGGTCTTTACGGACACAAGATACTCCAAGTGCCTTCAGAACAGACTTTTGTTCTTTAGGCAATCCCACCAAACACCTCAATTATCGTGTAGTGAACTAACCTTCTACTGTACTATTATTTCCGCCACTGATCAGTCAGTATAAGAGAGAAAAAGCAGCTGCAACCGAACATCAAAGAATCAAGAATTCTCTTTCAGAAAATGAAAGTCTCCACTTCGTTCTGACACTTATTTTTAGTAAGCTACTTAAGTAGCAGGACACTTATCTTGTGGCAACACTCAACTGCACTCCTAACTGAGTGCAATTCTCACTAATTCACACATGCATTGTCTGTCCCTACTTGCTTGCCAAAGATTTCATAGCCGAAAGCCATGGCAAGCTCTTGTATTAGTAAGACTTCATTACTTTAGAACCTTTACTAGCAGGCTGTATGAGGAATCTTAAAACGCCATTTGTACAATAAGTGAACAAAGTTCTTTTATCATTCGCAATTAGGCTTGTTCACTCAATCACTAATTCATTAAATTCAGCATTAGGACTCCTGGTCTTTAGTGTGAATTGGTCAATTTCTACTCTACCACCATTTTTGGAGTGAATTTGCAAGAATTTTGTAGTGTAATTATCTGGTATAGCAACAAGCAATTCATCTCCCCCTCGTCTTCACTTATTTTTTACAGCAAAATTACCTCTCAAAAGCAATAACTTAGCAAGATGCATGGAAGCAAATTCAAATGAAGTCACAGTATTTTAGATCTAAGGACCTTCTGTAAAACAGATTTTCACAATTAAAGGTTTAGATCTTTTTAATTTTAAAATTCCTTTAAAGGTTATCCCAGGCTGGAAATGTTTCCACATCCCTCCCTCCCCACCCCAAAGTTCCACATCAACATTGAAGACAGTATTGAAGATGGCTCTTGTATAATCAAAAGTCTATAAATAATCTGTTAAAGATACAATTGCACAATCTCTCTCGTTACCATTCACACTAGCTCCCTTGGGTGCTATGTTAGTTTCTTCATTCTGCGATTCTGCTTGTCAATCCTCAAAGTTGCCCGATCTACAGAGGTGGTGATGACATCAAGAGCTTCGTCTTGTCTCTCCAGTTCTGTGTCTGTTTCTAAGGCGAGGCTTTTAAGCTTCTTCAGTATCTGCCAGAAGAATAGATCAAGAGCTTTCAGTGAATGACCTGGACAGACTTTTTGGTTATTTTCAGATGTGAAGAGAAATTGTAATATGTAAGTTTTAAATAATCAGCTCCTACCTCCACATGTCCAGAAGTGACTGAGCTAAGATTTCCACCATTTATTATTAGAGTGCCCCAAAGCAGGCTACGTTCTGGATGGGACAAAGCCTTCTCCTGATAATCTAATTTTAGACATGGCACAAGTGGGACTAGGACATTAGAAAGGATGGAGTGAGTAAGAACGAGGGTTACAGCAATAAGGTTACACCGTTACTCAGTTTAGGCATTTACGCTTCTAGCTGCCTCAGTTATAACTGTGTCACTGCTTGTAGTCACCGAATAGTGAGTCTGCAGGAACAATTTGAACGAAGACAAGTAGTGGCGTGGCAGCTCAGAACTGAGAAAACGTTCCATTTGTACAAAAGATCTCGAGGTGCTTGCAGGAGAAGCAGACAAAGAGGGCACTGAAGTGGGAATAATCAGAGGAGCAAGAGAGGGGATACACAGTAAAGAACACATTGAGTTCTTAGGTAAGGACAGCAGTGAATAGGTCTTAGAAGGTAAAGGAACCAGCTGTTTAAGAATGATGCGGTGAAGAAGGGCAACATGCAGTGATTTGAAGAGGACGGAAGGTAACATGATCAGAATCAGCACAGTAGGAAGATCATTTTAAATAGGTGGCGGTAGTGGTGTGGAGAAAATGTGGATGACAGGATGCTAGAGAGATTAAGTTTGTGATAATCATGATGGGAAATAACAGATACACTGACTACTTCACTATTCCAGGCTACAAGCAAGAGGCCCACACAAGCATTATATCACAAATAAATCACAGTTCACACTACACTTAGCAAATTATCACTACCAAATGTAACCGTAAGCAAACACGTGGAGAGATTGCACGGTAACCTCCCTGTGATCCTCTTCTGTGTAGTGTTCGGAGAACTCTATGAGCATTTTTTCAGATAAGGAAGAAGCCTCGAAGGTGAGAGTGAAAAAGCCAGGTCAACACAGATTTTTAAGGCCAGAAAGGTTCAATATGATAATCTACAGTGACCTGCTAGCTTTACCAGTTCTAATGTCTGTGATCTCATATGGCTAACCCCCACAAATGGAGATCCAAATGGTGAAAGAGAAAACCTAAACTTCCATGCAGTACCTTGGTGTACTATCCTGGCACTTCCGTTGCAGTATGCCCAGATGACAATTAAGTCCTTGCCTCGTCCCTCCCATGGCTGCTCCCTTTATAAGCCTCCTTATTCAGCTCATTAGTGTGAACCGAAGACATCTGTTAAGACTGGATGATTTTCTGACAAGATTCAACTGCCTTTCCTGACAGATGTATAAGGAGGGGATTTAGAAAACCTGTCTCACATTGTGGGAATGGAAAACTGCACTTCCCAATTCCCCTGCACTAGAAAGTGATTTCTTCTGCTGCCACTGGTGGCCCACATACATCTTGACGCTGTGCATGACAATGAGAACATCACTACCCTTCCTGGTTAGAACAGGTGTTTATCCACTCAATCATAATGGTATCTTTGAAAAGAACATTCTCTTCTCTTTAGGTCCTTTTACTCTGCTCATCATCATCAGCATGTGAGCACTTAGACAAGACTTTTCTATTTGCGATTCCGAGTACTAAAGGATAAAATACACCTATGTGGTTTCTGTAGTAACAAGAAGAGCGAAGGGGAGAAGAATTGTTCTATTTTCTCTTCTAATATCTGGCACCACTTTCACTCAGGGATCTCAAAGCTCTTTACAAATATTAATTTATTAACCCTCTCAACACCTCCAGGGAGATACCATAGATAAGGGACATGGAGGCCACTTCACTCTCACCTGGAATCAAATGCAGCAGCTGTCTAACAGTAGGCAGTTGCACTACACATCAGTTTGGCACAGGAAAGGAGGATTGCATATCCAGTTGGAACTGGTGGGGAAATTTACAGAGAAGTAATTTAACTACTCAAGTTGGATATCAGCTAGGACTTTGGGGCTCTATAGATAGATTTACTCTTATAAAGATCCCACTGCATGCTTCGTAAATCACAAGTGGTCAGAACCTTAGTTTTACATCTTATTGGAAAGATGGCCTCTCTAGCAGCACAGTGCCCCCAACACCCTGCTGGGGCATTGGTTTACTGCAAAAATCAGATGAAGGAATTCCTCCATTGAATCATCACTTCCACCATTTCCTGCAGCAAGCAGGCATTCAGACAAAGATTGTTCTGAATTTGCTAGGCATCAATAAGCTCAAGTATAGGCCTGACCCAGTTTAGCTTGTGAGATCCACCAAGATCACAGAACAAGGCAGTGGAACCGCAGGTATGCCAAATGGAGGTTCAAATGCATTTACAGATTAACAGAAAGTGTCACAAGAGGCATCAGAAAGGAAAGAGAGGCACTTTCCACTCCTCAAAGAGAGACACCAATATAATTCAGAAAATAAAATTGTGCAAAAGCAAACAGGTCTATTAGAACGTCCGGCCTATTTTTAGTTTTAACCCAGATTAATTTGGATGTGCTCTAGATTAATTAAAATGTGCTTAAAATTTAAAATTCGCAAGAAAGAACAATAGTTTAGAACAGAAGGCTTTTAAAATATAAAAGCCACTCAAATGGAAATTCAGCCAGCTCCAGTGATCTGCTTATTTTACCTGACTTGAAGATATGGGGCTGATGTGGTTCCTGGTACAAACAAAAAAATCTGTAAGTGGCTCATTTTCATCTACGAATTTTCTATGTCTGCGCAGTGAGAATCTGGTAATAATTTGCTTAACCCTTTCCCTTCTAACCACACTGCAAATTCAAGTTGTGTGTGGATCTAGTTTTCTTCTAAAGGTGGTCTGATATAGTTAAAAAGGTGCATCTAATGCAGCCCATACAAAGCCAGTTGGAAAGGTTATTGAGAGTCAGAAGTCTGGTCAAACCTTAAAAATGGTTGCTATTTTTGTGGAACAAAACGATGACATGATGTCTAGTCATTAATGCATGAATTCTGTCAACCACTTAAAGATCTGATGCCCTCTTTGCCAAAACCGAATTTGGGCTGTGAATCAAGAGATTAAAATTCAAAATGAAATCCATCCTTTCTATTTACAACATGCTACTATACATCAGATACAACACTAAGGACAGAAGTTATGAGACATCTTTTGTGGCCACTTGCATTCAGAACTGATCAATAAGAAGGTAAGATGGCTTCGTTAATAACCTCTTGCCTTTCCAACTCCAGCAGTAAGAAGGAAGAATGGCTTTGTGCTTAAGCCACTAGCTGTGACTCAGAAAACCTGGTTCGACTCCTAACGCTGCCACTGATTTCCCGTTGGGGACTTGGGGCGAGTCACTTAATCTGTCTGTGCCTCAGCTACCTAGCCATAAAGTGAGGATAAAAATACTTTGTTTTCCCCAACTTTTATTTACTTACTTTTCAAGGCAGGACTGTCCCTTTCTATGTGTCTGTCCTGCACCTAGCAAAACTATACTATTCATTTGTGTGATGGCAGCACATGCAGCCCAAGAACTATTGTGTCAGGCACTATACAAACATAAAGAGACCACCTCTTCCCAAAGAGCTTACAACAGGCCCCCGATCTCAGTTCAGGCCCTAGATTTGTAATGCAAATACCACAACCGCAGCTGTGAAGTAAGACATGAGACAAATTCCGTCAAGCCCTGCATATAGGTTTCCACCAGTAAAAACAAGCAAAACACAGAAAATGGCATGAGTGTAAGAAGAAAGGTGATTGCCCTGATTCTGGCTTCTCTCAGTTCCCCAAGGAGTCCACTCTAAAGGCCTAGTGCCACCGCGGGGGGAGGGAAGGAGGAGGGAGAGAGAGAGAGAGGAGTGAAGGGGGGCCTGAGATAAAGGAAAGGGTCTGTTTGTGTAAGAGCGTATGCCCCTACGTGCAGGTCCTGCTCAACTAAACCTGAATCCTGGCATGTCTAAACTACACCCATGGGAAGAGAAAGGCTGAAGTATGCGTCTTGCCATAATACAGAGGTTCATATTAAAGCTACTTTTATGGGAATCATGGGCACCCATTTGGGGCAATTGTGGAATGGGGCCCCTGGCATGTGTATGTAACTGCATGTAGTATGTACCTCATTGGGCACAAGTCACTCTCAAGCAGTGTGCACATGCAGCCAGCGGTTCAGACCTCACAAACACTCTTCTGAAGCCTCCAGGAAGTCAGCAGAGGGCATCCAATGGCACAAAATGTCTGAGCATAAGACACACAAATGAAACTCACGATTGCTAGAGCAGGTACATTTGACAGGTATAAAGAGACATGTTTTACAGGATTCACTGTACTGGTTATTTGCTTTATCAAGCTTTAAGAAATGTGTAAGTTACAAACAGCTATTCCAGCCCTCTGATGCTGTGGATGAACGAATGGTCCCACAACTCTCTGACCTCATAACAGTTATGCTTGCCCAAGATAAAGTGTGAATGCGAGACAAAGGTAAATAAATGCAGAGAAAAGTATGAGAGTGAAGTGACCCAACTGAAATCGAACGCGCGTATGACCAAAGAGGTACTGAGAAGCCAATGGAAAGATACACAATTAAATCCACCACTTAGTCACAAATGCTACAGAAATTAATCTCTTTATATATTATCATTTGCTTTATGGCATATGCAAACTGTAGATGTAGTAAACATAAGGGTAATAGTTCCTTGGCAGGAAAGGTTTAACAGAACGGAAATTAGAAAGCACTATATTTATTTTGCCAAACCAAATCTAGCGAACAAAATCCCACTCCCCCTCCTCAACCACAATCCTTAAACTAATATTATCATACCCCTTCCCACACCCAATGACATTATGTCAGCCATAGTCAGCCACTAGACAGGAGCTCAGTCACAGACCACAGGAACTCGGTAGACTTTTTCTGCAAATCCACTGCCCAGCTAATGGAACGCTGCCCACACAACCACAAAATACTGTGCTTTTAACATGAATGTCCCATGGTGAAGTCCTGGCAAGCCCTTGCATTTAAGCACCCAATCACAATTCCAGACTATTGAGGGCTTCCGGCTCTAGTGAAAGATATTTAATATTCAGTTCTTCGGGTCACTGCTACAATCATGAGTAGCTTTGTCACAGAACTTCAACTACGAATGTTTCTCCCCAGGCCTATCCAGTAGCTCAGATATTTGTGTGTCTTTAATCATCCATTCCCCTCACATCTCTCCGACCCTAAGATGTTCTTTTGATCTTATCCATTCCACCAAGAGCTCTACAAAGCATTCCACAGTCTCTAACGGTAACCAGTCCAGGACTAAAGAGATTCCAAAAATAAAGAGTATAATTAATTTTCAAGAGGGAAACTCTTCAGAAAACACTGTTACTCAGTGCACAAGAGTCTCGAATATCAGCAAGTAATTTTTAAAATAGTGGATGCCACAGTTATAACACTGTCCCGTACACACTAACATTTTGCACGTATTGCTTTTTTTCATCCTTCAATCTTGACACGGTTGACAAAGGTGATCAACTATCATTCTTCTCATCTTACAGAGGGGGAAGCTCAGCCGCAGAGAAGTGAAGTCACTTCCTCAAGGCCACAGAGTCTATTGCACAGCCAACAGTCCCTGACTCCCAGTCGTGCATCCTATTGATTAAGGAGTCTGCTTCCCAGTAAAAAAGTCCATTATCTCCATCTTTGCAGTATGGGGCAAAGCTAATGGACATATTCAGGGCACTAAGAAGCTTGCCAGATACCTATTTGCCAGATGCAGATATACAATGCTCAGCTCACCTGCTCCATGCCAGTACGGTCCGGAAGCAGCACTTTGAACCAACCATACTCCACAATAGTTGGAAGAATGTGTATCGGACCTCCAAGAGGGTGCTGGTCCTAGGTCCCAGGACCCAACAGAAACATGTATTTTGTATATCTGCCCCTTCAGTCACTCCTGGGTTCTCTTCTTCCACATCCTCAGACCTCCTTCCCTTCTAATCTACCCCACCACTTTCCTTCTCAACAGGGAGCAGCATCAGGCTTGCACGGATTCTCCACTGAGCTGTCTAACTCTGTTCCAGATCTCTGGAGTAGAGAGAAGATATGGTGCATGGAGAACCGCTGGGAGCAGCACCACTAAAGAAGAAGCCTTCAATGTGCAAACAAGTGCTCCTCTTCAACATGACCTGCTGGAGGCAGGAGCAGTCAGGATCATGCCTTAGTGAGTAGCAGCCAACATTCGCCATTCATCACTGCAGAGTACCATAATAGTTTCCAAGCACAGTCAAAGGCTGTGTATTTTTCATGAACTGGCCCTGGAATAGGATTCCTAAAGAGCCCCTTCTAAAGGTGCTGCAAAATATGTATAAATAGTAGACTCTCATTAGTCGCAACATACCGGTGCCCTTTTGCTATGTTGCTCCCAGCGGCTATTGCTGTTACAGAAAGCATTGACAATTCACAGTAAGGAAAGTGGTCTCAGGAGAAATGTTGCTTGTAAGCAGCAGATGCTCTTACAAGGAGTTGCTGCAAACAAGAGTCTACTGTATCTCCAACAGTCCTCGCAGCTTGTGGTCAACATCCCTTCCTGTAACATATTGGTTTTTACGCTCTTCTTGTGACAAATGCAAAGCCTAGTTATATGGCTGACAGGTTAAAAGACAAACCTGTAACCCTGCTGAATACATAAGAGTTGCACAAGTGCATGCTAGGATGAATGGTAGAGAGATAGTAGCTGTACTAATGAAATTGAGATTTTGCTTTTTATCAGACCCTGAAATCCTCAAAAAAAGGTCAACTCCACTTCAGTTATTCATATTTTGTCAGAAAGTTAAGTGATTTGTACAAAAAAAATTTGGGGGAGGGGTCACTGTGTCCATTCACTGTGACCAGCATCTCCTGCTGGCCATCCTGGGGATTAGCTCTTCCAGCTTGCACACTCCCTCCAGTATTGTCATCTTCCGTCTTTTCTTGCTGTACTGCCCTGCAAACTCCTGGGTTTCCAGATCTGCTGTCTGGCTGGTGCTTCCAATGCCCTGGCCACTCCCCAGTGGTTAGCAGGGGAACCCAGGGCTGCCCTCTGCACTGGGTTCCAGCCAGAGATCCTACTGCAATCTGCCACACCCTGTACGTCCTACCTCTTGTTGCTGTTTCCTTGCGCTTCTTCCTGCATATCTGGCTTTCCTCCTCTATGGCTTTGCCAGACTCCAGGTCCCTCTGCCCAGGGAGTGACTGTGGGCAGCTAGCCGGCCAGCCGGCCTACTTCCCTGAAGCCTTTCCCAGCTGCAGCCAGCTACCTGGCTTTATACAGGCCTTGCCTGTTTTGGCACAGGTGAGCCAGTTTCTAATTAGCTGCCCCCAGCCTAAAACTCCCCTGCTTGCAGCCTAATTAGCTGACTGGACCCACCTGGCTTAATCCAGCTCTTGCTGGGCTAGTGTGGAGAGCACACCCTAAAACAAGGGGACAAGAATGAGTTGTCCATAATTTACATTTCCCCCTTTCCTCTCACCTTCTCTCAAAAGCAGACAGTCCTAGAAACTTCAGTTCAGTTTCATGCATACGGTCTTTGTGAAATCTAGTCCACAGGACCCATTTTTTTTTACTTTTTTTTTAATACCAAAAAAAGATGTATTTGGGAATTTATCCTAGGGTGAGGTAAGGGGATGGGTTGCAATGATTTTTCAAAGTATTATTTTGGGTACCTCAATTACTGGGGGTCCAACCTGAGGCAATTCAGAGGGACCAGATTTTCAGAAAACAGGTGCACAGTGTTTTCTGAAAAATCGGGCCCTTCAAGACCTCTCAGTTTTGGTACTCAAAAATGGAGGCCCCCCCAAAATCAATCACTTAAGAAAACCTTGGCTGGGTTTATTAAGATTATCAAAATGGCCCCTTGGAGCCAAAGGGGCTCTGGTGACCTCTGAAATGATTAATGGCGCTTATATGTTTTTGTTTTGTTTTAAAAAAAGATTTTTAGTCTGTTTCCCTGCAAAGACAACCTTTCAAATTCAGGGGTTTCTGTTGAGTTTAACCCTACTTCTGATTTTCCTAGGTTTCTAGTAGTGATTTTTGAGAACTACAGTGGTTTTGCAAGGTTTTTATTCTAAACTCTCCTTAAAATCAGTGCTATGTACTTGCAACCTCAGGTCCAATTTAATTAAAGGGGGCGTATGTGTCTGGAATTACATGAGAGAGGAAGAATGAACAACTACAGGCAGTAGAATAAGTGGCTATTTTGCATCATGCTATCACTAACCCACAAAAGCAACACTAAAGTGTGAACAGGAAAAGGGCATTGCCAGGAACACTCCCAAAATAATCTTCAAGAAATAAAGTCAAGGGGCACAATCAGTTTGAAAGTCACATCTGTCAAAAATGTTGTCTTCATTAGAGATATCAGTAACACTTAGTGAAAACGTATTCCTTTACATTTCCAGGTTACTTACTTTGCATACTTCACAGCATTCTGTGTATGGTCAATTTCTCCATTGCTGAAAGGCTTCAACAATCATCGACAGGAGAAAAATGTGGTGTTGTTTGTTGTTTTTTTTAAAAGGAATTTAAAACTTTCATGACATAATATTTGAAGGAAGCTGTATCAGACTGGAATTTTTAAAAGATAGCCATTTTACTGCAACATTGTCCCTGCCCCCACATTTTTTTTGTCCAATCCACCTGGTGGCTCTTACATCTAAACTAGACTGCAAGCTATCGGGGCAGGGACTCTTTCTACTACATGTTTGTATCGCACCTAGCACAATGGCGTCCCCAGATGTTACTACAATACAAATAAATGATCGTTCAAAAAAATTCAAGTTGATAGTGTCTGTTTAAAGAGACCTAAAACAGGGAAGGGGAAAGTATAAATCGGCATGATGTGACCTGGAAAACCAGCATTCAAACATTTAATTTTCAGTATAGAATAGAAGTGGCATGAATTTGTGACTTTTCAATGTATCAAAATCCCAAAGCTATTTTCACCGTGATGACAAATCCCTGAATTATCAAAAAAATAAAACAAGGCAAAAAACAAATATGACCTCCCTCCCAAAAAAACCTAGCAAAAGGTGGAGGATAAACACACTAAGAGCTTCTCATTAGCTGGATTTTTCTTCTTTTTTTTTTTTTAAATGTGCATCCAGCATTCCAGAGAAAGGGGGGGTAAGAAGACCTGGACTATAATAAATGAAGAGCTCTGTGCATAAGATCTAGAGTTGACCCTTGCTCCGCTTCACAGAATGTATTTTTCGGATGACGACACATATATGCTGCTTTAACCTGGGCTTATCTTGACAGTACCTGTTTAAGTTCTTGAGTTTCTGACTCGGACACAATTTGTTTTTGCTTTTCCAGCTGAGCCTGCCCACTGCCTCCTCCCGATGAGGATCCGGGCTGCACCACGTTTTCTACGAGTCCAGTGGCTGTAAAGTGAAATTCAGACAGTCATTCAATGACATCTGCTGGAACAGGTGGAGAACGCAGGAGATAAAACCAAGTTAGATGCTTTATGCTTTGCAAAGTGGAAGCTCCTGTTGGGATGCAAGCAGGGCCCAAGCATAACTTTTTCGGGCCCAGTACAAACTTGTAGCATGGGCCCCTTCTCATACACCTACCACAATCCCTCATCCCAATGCATACAATCTCATGAACATGAGAGCCATGAAACATTTTTTCTGCATGGTAATGGGGGTTGCAGCCTGGGCCGGGCCCTCCAGGCCCTAGTAAAGTGTATCTTCCCCCCCATGTGGGGGCCCTGGATGCAAGAGGAACTTAAATGAGAACCATGGCATTTAATAACCCACTCTTCCTTTAAAATGAAAACCCTTACCTACCCAACATACCAGAGATCATGCAACATCGGCCATAATTACACAAACTACTTCTCAGGCTAATCTGCAGAATGTAGCAATTGGAAGGGCTGCCATGCTCCAAACAGGCTACTTAGTACCATGGGGCCAATTGCTAAAAGGTTAATTTTAGATCACAAGCAGCCATTTGAACCAGAGGGCACTTCAGAGGCAAGATGTTTGTTCCCTAAAGGAAAAATGTTGGCTCTTTCTGCTTCCCCTTCACCCAGGAGTCAATTCAATTTGCAGAACACAGGCAGGCCTGGAGGACACCTGTGAATCATGTCAGCTAGCCTCGGAACAAAAGGGCAATACTGACGCTGATACACACACAGCTAATCAGTGCAGCAACACGGATTTGACTGCTGAAGCAGCATGCCACCTGTCCTTTATTTAAAGCGCTGGCTCCTATTGCAATATCTGATACCTCTTGTCCCAGGGAAGTTTCACAATTAAAGGCCATTATTTGTAATGCAGATTGTCTCGGGTGTTCAGCACCAACCATATTTACGTATCAAGACACTCCAAACATCCCAGAAGTGGTCCCACTTAAAGGGGCACCGAACTCTGAAGGAAGCTGCCACTGCTGCCCGCTATCACCCAGCCTGATCTAAAAGAGCGCAATAACAACAGCTGCTGGAGACATCAGGACAGAAAGTAAATCAGTCGGAAGCTGAAGCACACTCTGGATCCAAAGAAATGGTGCCAAGCTGGCTGGCTGCCTGACAGCACATACGCTACTACTTTGGATAGCGTTACTTCTTAATGAAAAAGGAGACAAAAGCTAAACTAAAAATACAAAAACCTAAATCCCTCACAAGTCATTACTGCAAACTCATAATCCCCTGGAATTATTTGGTTATCAGTCTGTTCGTTATTAGACTCAGACAGGCAAGCTTCAAGACAAGCAAGACATTCACTGTGCCGGGGCTGCTCTGTCCAACTCCCTCTTGGATTCTCTGAGCCACGAAGTGTCAAGCACTATGTTTTTTTAAAACATACTGTTTGTAGTAAACTACTACTGCAATCTTGTTTGAAGGAACACGGAAAAAACTTCTGCCTATGGTGAGACAAGATTATGTGTGCCTCTTACCAATCAAGCGCCACTGAAAACTAGTTAATTAATTAGAATATTCATATTCAATATTTATTCACTGGGAAATATACTCTGTCCTGTTTATCTTAGTGAAAAGAGAAATAGGAGAAGACATGATAAAGATACACAAAATAACAAATGGGATACCGGAGGAAGATTGGGCATATTTTATTTACATAATAAAAAGGGGATTAAATTAAACTGAAAGGCAGAAACATTTAAAGCTGATAAATGGAAATGCATCTTCTTCACACAAAGCACAATTGGCCCAGGGAACTCATTGCCACAAGGTACTGAGGTCAAGAGTTTAGCAGGCCTCAAAAAAGTATCGGACATTTATATGGATAACAAGAAAACCTAGTTATAATAGTAAGGATTAAAAATTAAGGAGTTTTGGAAGGAATGTAAAACTCTTATGTTGCAGGACATAAGCCAACCTCTAACTATTGGGTCTGAAGGACACTTTCCCTGAGGGCAGTCTATCCTATAGTTGTGCACTTTAGGATTTTTTGTACATTCCTCTGAAGTAGCTGGTACTACTGGCCAGGTGGTCTACTGGGCTGATCCAGTCTGGCAGAATCTCTCTTACAATAAGGCACAAGAACTCGATAACTGTAGGCTGTTAAACACCCTATATGGGTTTGTCCAATGGGCTAAAACTAGTAAGCAAACCCACGGCAATCAGACAATTGGTTTCAGGCAAAGTAATAGATACAGAATGCTTCAATGAGGATTTGTCTTGAACCCGAGTCAAACGTATGAGGAAAATATACATTCTTGATACATATACATATATATGAATGTGAAGCATGCATAGTTTGCTTTTTAACTCTCTGATTGTGGAATTATATTTAGCTGATATATTAAAATGGCAGTGCTCTGTACCAAAAACTGCACATCTGTAGAACAGCCAAAACCATGGAAATGCCCTGGGTTAGCATCTGCTGTTAGAGAAAGTGTCAATTATGAAGACACCTGTACAAAAGATTATCTGTATGTTTTAGTTCATGAATGAAAATTCAGTATCTGAAAAATTATATCTTCCCTCTTTAGAAAAACTCCATGTTTCCATTATACACAGATGTATGGAAAAAACCCACAGGCTCAAAGCAGTCAGTGACTGCCATCTTGTGGCAACAATATGTCAGCAGTACTGGATCTACAAAATGAACAAATAAGGGAAAGAAGTTTTGGTGGAGTCAGAGAAGTCATGATTTCCACAACCTCCAGTTTCTTCTATTGGCATTTCCAAATTAAACAGTAAAAATGCAGGTGGGGATAGAACAGCAACATCCTTAACTCACTGACTCAGATGCAAAAAAAGCAGAGCAGAGAGAAATGAAGCAAAATAGGACTTTATAACTAATTATTTTATGTAACAAGCATTAAGTCGATCAGGAACTGAGCTCCAATTTGCCTGGATAACTCAGTGCTTGGAAATCAGCAGGTTGTTTTTCCTCTAAGTTGCTGTGCTTACATTTTAGTGCCAAATGCTTACGAGTTATTTCCTTTAAAATTAACAAGCTTTTCCAAGCCCCAGTCCTTGAAGACTAGTCAATGAGAACATTTTGTGCATGCTGAAATCCAATTTTAGTTTGGGGCATAGAAAATATGTTGGTTTCATCTATTCATCTGTCATGACTGCAGTTCAAAATTTTAAATGCATTAGGAATGTATCCTTTCTTCAGGTTTGTTCCTCAGGCAACTGCCCATTAAAAAAAAAAAAAGATCCATTCATATCTCAGTACCAGTTTTGTTCTGACATCCCTCTCCATGAGAACTGAGGGCCTTCTGGGGTAGAATGGCAAAAGTGAAATCCCTACTGGACTTGAAGGAAACATTAGCTCTTCTCCCATTTGGGGTTACAGAAAACTGTGCTTGCAGAATATTTTTGGACAGCATGGGGGAAATAGTGATAGTTCATTTCATTCTGATTGGATGGAAAGGTTTTTAATCTTGTAGCACATCCTTAAAATTGTTATCCTATGGATTCATCTCCTCTCCTCTAAAACCCGTAGGTTCTCATGCACAGAGAATATGGTTATAAAAACAAATTCCCAGTCCTAGAAGGAGCTAGGATTAACAGGACTCTGCTGCTTTTTGGTATGCTGTAATTTTCATTATTATTATCATGTCTGTTGAAGTTGGTGTTTAACATATTGATCATTTTAAATTGTGCAGGACTCAAATGTTTTTTTAAACGGGCTGCGATTAACTCAATGGCAGGTCCAGCATAGAGCTACCTCTAGCTAGCATCAGCCACAAGGAAAAGAGCTATGACATATGACTCAAGTGTGCAGAGAGGAGAGAGGGGTGGACCTCAAAAGAGCACTGTCAAAATGGGCCAAAATCCAATAGGGGCAAGAGAGCAAAGAGAAAAGAGGTACTTAAAATGGAGACAGGTATCTGAAGGAAACAAATCAAAATTAATCATTTTCAAAAGCAACTAGTATGATTGGATAACTCAGCTTCTCAGTGCCCAACCTGAGTGAGTGCTCAGCACTTTCTGAAAATTGGACCTTTAAGATGGGATCCTGTGGGGGAGAGGAGCGGGGCAGACTCAACACATGCATAATCACTATTCGCTCAAGAAAACATAGGCCTTGGGATGTAAAACCAAACCCCAGAGAAGGTTGTTCACGTTTGTAGGTAAATGCTCATCCCATAGCTCCATCCCCTTCCCTTGCTCTCATATATAGGTACCTGTCACTAGTGACATTGGCTAATGTTGCTCTCTTACTGTCAAAAGTTTCCTTTCATCATTTGTCTGGTCTCATCACCATCAGATTATTAAGACAAGGAAGAGGATTTGCACTGTAAAACTTGCATAATTTTCTTCCAAATTTTGTGAACTGCTGAAGAACATTTGTTACTAATAAACCAGCTTCGAGACTGATCGCTTCATTTCTGTCATTTACCTGCTTGCCATATGGAATTGCCAAGATCTGTCTCAGGGGATTTCCTTGCACCGACAAATCCCAATGCATCTTCCAAAAACTGTATTTTCTTACTAAACTGCATCTCCAAGACTGGGATTGCTTCTGGCATCTTTGCTGACAATAGCCGATAGGAGGTGTCGGGCTTCCCAATAAACCTCTGACGAACGCTGATCTCATATGGCGTATGAACTTTGATATCATCTACATCTTTCAATTCAAACCGGTGAATGACCTGAGAATTGGAGTCACTAATTTCCAGGCCAGAAACCAGAAGTGTGAGTTTTCCTGGCATGACATTAGCGTTCGTTCTGTGGGTGATGATAACTGGAATTCTGCTTATTACTCCTTCCTGGTTCTTTGATCCTGAAATCATGGCTTCTTCCTTTGGCTTTGCGTTCAATGACCCTTTCCAGAGTTTGCCACTGAACGGCCACCAAGAAGGCGATTCAAGTTCCGTCAACAACCTAACAGGAAAGAGACAATATATAAAAAAATGAAAACCAATAGGAAATCCTCACTATCCTACCTCAGAACAAATTATCTTTCTTGATTAAGAAATAAACATTTGAAAATGAACTCTTCATTCCTGTAATCATGTTAAAAAAGCCACTTTGCACTTTTAAAACATCTTGTATCCAGAGATCTCAAAGCACTTTATAAATGTTAGGGAGAAGCTCCCGCACCCACCTGCTCTATATATTATTTTATTAATTTTATAGATGAATATGTTAAAACAAAGGAAATCAGGGACTCATTCAAGCAAGTCCATGTCAGACCAAAACCGGGAATCAAGTCCCCTATTTTCACAATGAATGTGAATGTGTGCCAGATGTTCAAGTTTATTACTTGTTACATGGGCACTAAGGACTCACTGCTGTGGGCAAAAAACTGGAACTTACCGGTGGGTGGAATATGAGGGCTGATGTTCCTTGGGTGTTTTTCTTCAGTGTGAGAAGAAGTGCCACACAAAGGATTTTGAGGGCCTGCATCAAAATATGAAACTAAGCCCCCTATCCTTCAAAAATATTCCCACTAAAGGGAAGCCCCAAAAAAGTGGGGGTCGGGTTGAAGAGTGAGCTCATCCCACACTCACCCCTTCTAGGGCTGGCCCAGCTCCCATCTAGGTGTTGTGACCTGGTATGCAGGTTCACAGCACCACTCAAGTTTGGCTTGGTGGCTCCTCTGTCAAAACAGAGAGGTGGCCAAGACAAACTTGAGATGTCTTATAGCCTGTGAACTAAGCTGCAGTGCCACTTGGCCTGGGCCCCCTCTCTAAGGGGGAGCCTGCTGCAAACTTCCTCCACCTCATCCATCCTTCAGATCACACTGAAAAGTCTAGAGGCAACCAAAACCAGTACTGGCATTTTCACATACAGTGAAAATATTTTCACATGCAGTGCACATATTTTGCTTTGGAGATTATCTAGCAGTAGATGCTTAAGTACGGATGATAATTTCACTTTCTAGCTTCATCAGAAATGGCTTTAGCAGATAAAGATAA
Organism: Mesoclemmys tuberculata; assembly: GCA_007922155.1. Lineage (NCBI taxonomy): Eukaryota > Metazoa > Chordata > Testudines > Chelidae > Mesoclemmys > Mesoclemmys tuberculata. Next base: position 4,083,223 of record ML675603.1, on the reverse strand, counting down.
GATACCTTATCAAATATTATCACACAACAAATGCCCGGACAGAGTGCATTTACTACTGTAAAAGCTCATTAAGAAATTTTGGCACTATACAAGTTTTACTGGTTTATTGACATTTGCTGGGAAGGAGTTTAGTTTAACCATGTTCGCATTTTCCATGATCTAGAAAGGTACTATCCAATTAAATGATGTATCATGTTGGCACTATCTTACAAAGAACTTTGAAAATAAGTAATTATATGAGTATTAAAACTCTTCTACATGAGAGTTTGAGACGTCAAGTTCCTGTTCAGTTTGGCTGCAAACACAGAATTTAATCTCAAAAGGAAGCTATAACCAAACACACTTTGTTCTCTAGCCATCAAAGTTCTGTACAACGTTCAAAGAGGCCTGCTAAAAGAAATCCATCTACTTTAAAAGATAAAATTAAGAAAGGCAAAAAAACAAAAAAATCAAATTGGGAATAAGACACTGAATTTATAATAAAAGAGGAAAGCACAACTTGTTTCAAAAGCCTATTCCCAACTATAATATGAACATCAGGAATTTATGTCGCTAGCATGCAAGATGAGTAACGGTGCCCGAGCAGACTACTGAGAACTTGTAGTCTTCCTAAAAATGATATGTTGAGAGTCATGGAGCAGAATTCTAAAATGTTACACTATTACTGCTTTTGGATCCCATTCTGTAGCCAGGAAGTTCAATTGCAGTTCTATGCACAGAGCAACTATGAAAACCAGACCCTATAAGCACGCACTATCTTCTGAGACCAAAGCAGCATTACAGGACATCAACACCTGGAGTCAGTTGACCACAGGGAAATTTAAAACAATTTTTTGAAGTTTTAAAAGTAACTAACTAAAAACATGGGAAACAATTTACATGGGCCGGTTTCTATAGGAAACACACTAGGACAGTGTTATCCTCTTTTTACTGCAGTTTATCTTTCTCCCAACCACTTCGCTACCTATCATGAGACAGTGGCATTTTGGTTGGGTTATCAGTCTATCGATTGCAAGACTTTGCAATTGCACAGACCCCCTGAAAAACCTTTCCAACCGTCTGGTTTCCACGGAGCTCACGCGTGATCCATCAAATGGCAGGTCAGGGTCTTAGGCTGTAAACTCCCTGGGGCAGGGAACTTGTGTCATATGTGTCTAAAGTGTCTTGCACATCAACGACATTATATCAACAGATTTGCAAAACTGGATGAGCCTATTTTTGTCTTTAAAGACTCAGTCACATCAGAATCAGTTTTGCTCCTTGATACATCCAGGCAATTCCAGTAGAAGGCAACTGGAGATGAGCATGCACACACGAGCACAGGATTTGGCACACTGTGTAAGGTACATAGTTCATTTAACATAATAATCCAAAGCACTCCACAATATAAGGTTGCACTGAGCATTTAAAGTTGTTTGTTTAATACGAAGGTTACAGTTTTTGTATTTAAATATTTAAATTTGTGTCTTAAAAAAGGAAAAATAGATTAAAACATGGATTTCTCAACTGATTTCACAGTGTACTTCTAAAGTATGAAACCAGCACAACAATGGAACTCCAGTATGAACAGCAGTACAAAACAACCATTACCTTCCATATTGTTAATATCATCTTAGGGCAGATCTACTCTACCACATAACTTGATGTAAGTTATGTCACTCAGGGGTGAGAAAAAGCCACACATCTGAGTGATGCAAATTACCTAAGCGCTGTCCATACCAGTGCTATGTTGGCGGGAGATGCTGTTCTGCTGACATAGCTTATTCCTCGTGAGGGGGAGAGTAATTATGCTGATGGGAGAGCGCTCTCCAGTCAGCATACAGCATTTTCACCAGACAAGCTATAGCAGCAGAGTTGCATCGACATAGTTGCGCCAATATAGCGCTTTTAGTGTAAACTAGCTCTCGGTTCTTAAAATCAAAATCTTATAGATTTTTAAGCCATAAGGGCTCTTATGATCATCCAATCTGATCTCTTGCCTAGCACAGGACAGAGAGTTTCATCAAGTTGTGGTTGTACCATGCTAGTAACTTGTGGTTAAGCTATATGATATATTTTAGAAAGACATCCAATCTTGATTTAAAGACTTCAAGTGATAGAGTATCCACCACCTTTCTAGGTAAACTGTTCCAACGGTTAAATTCCCTTACAAAAAGAAAAAAAAAGCACTTTTCATATTCTGCATGAACAAAACTGATTATTCAAATCAATATAAATCTGTAAGAGTATGTTAGACAACAAATAGGCCTGAGTAGCCCTCATTAAAAAACTAGCCCCGTGGTAAATTTCAACTTGAGTTGTGCTGGGTTTGATGCATGTGTGCTGTTGTATAAATATATTCACAGCACAGCAGAAAATGGAATTTCTCTTCACCTCAGGTAACTCAAAGATAAGGTGAACAACTTTTGCTTAAACATCTCAAGAACTCACTTTTGGGCTGTGTAGCCTAAGGATATGGTAGGTAAAATATAGGTATAAGTTAAAAAAGTAATTCAAGAAGCTTGCAGGCCTCAATGCCTTGAAGACAACAGCTTAGCCAAATTGAGCATAAACCCAAGATTCCTTATCATAAGCCGGTAGACCTGAATAACTTTAGGTCACAAGACAGCAAACTATAATAAACAAATATGGTGAAATTGCTGATAGGTAACGGAAGAAAAGCAGTTATTGATGGCTTTGGATATTTTAGGATGAGACCATCAGCAGATGTGCAACTGCAAGAATGGCATTATAGCCAACTGACATATATTGTAATAAGCTTGAGGTAAATGAAATAATAACCTATGAGAAGCACCCCGATATTATTATTATGAGGAACTTAGGTTTTGGACAGAGGAGCATGGACATCCTTATGAATATATTCATTTATGGGAGCCATAAAATCCTACAACAGAGCTAACCATGGATTACGTCGATGCGATCTTCTTGGCAAGCCAGAGATAGGTGATCTACGAGTGGTCCTATCTCACCCATTCTAGGTCCCCACAACGGACGGTGAGAGCATATGGATGCTCAGATGCTGGATATTTTGACCACTCTGTATTATCTCTACCCACCTTGCTGGGTTGGAGAGTTTGTGATTTTGCTAATTGTGCTAATAAAAATATTACGAGGGGCCTTTCCTACGTGTGAGCATCTCTGCCATGCACATGGGGATTCTCATTTTAATAATTCTGGGTCTGATCCTGCAGCAAACCTCTACCAGACTTCAGAATGTCGTTTTGGGAATTCTAATCAATACAGCAGGTAGCACCTGTGACTACATATGAAAAATTCCATCACATGATTTTTTTTAAAATACAAAGTTGTAGGGAACTAACAAATCCAGGGTTAGAAGAGAAGCTTTATCTCAACCTTAACCATAAAACATTTGCTACTACAAATGAGTGCACTCAGCAAAAGCTGGTATAATAATACTTTTGTGGTCCTCTGAGATGTGTAATTGTAAGATCATGATAAAAACATGGAAAATAGCATTTGGCAGGTAACTAACAAGGTTCTATGAAGCCATGCTTCCCAAACCTTTATAGAAAAGAAATCATACTATACAAATATCAACTAGCTATGAGCACAAGGGCAGTAAAATACCTCCCATATATAAAAATATACCTGAGACTGGATTACATTGCTGGAAGCCAAATGCTTCATGCACAGTCCAAAAGAATTATTTTCTACCCAAGGATAATTTTTTCTATTGCCATTCTATTTCAGGGTATAATAAGGCGTCTATTACTGTGGTATTTAATGGAGAGTCATTTGTTCTCCCTCTCTTTTTTTCAATGCAATGAAGTCATTAGAATGATATTCCCCCCTCTGCTTAGGAAACAAGATCTAGGTACCACTTAAGTCCCACAAGATTGGAAACTATCTTGAAAGCTCATGTAGGACAGAAGCAGTGCAAAGGCTTGTGTGCTGGCCCTCTGCACAGAGATGAACTTCACCCTATGCACATAATCATTTCAGTGCATAAGAAGCTGAGCTGTTGAGAAGTGAGCACTTGTGATGAAAAGCAAGTGGCTGTACAATCTGAACACACATGTAGAACACAGAGATGTCACTTCTACAATCATTCCCCCAAATACAGACGCACTAAGGCCAAAATTCCCCCATCCAAAATTGCAGGTTGTGTGCTCAATATCTGTGCAGGAGCTCTCACATGTCCTCCTCTGCAGTGAAAAGATCCATCTAACAGTGAATTTTCTAGCTCTACTCCATGCACCCTAGAGCATAGTTTCTCAATCTGTGGTACTCATACCCTGGGTGTACGCAAGAGACAGGCAGGGGATATGCAGCAAACACTCAGTGAAGGGAAGGGAGCGGTAGACACCAACTTCTGGGGAAGCCAGGTTGCAACCACCTGCTTTCTGCCTGGTCCCAGCTCCCAGCTGGGAAGCAGGCGGCAGCGGCCGGCATCCTGCCCGATCCCACCTCCTAGCTGGGAGGTAGATGGCAGGCGCCCCAGTCCTGGGAAGCTGGGTGGCAGCCACCGTCTGTTTGGGATGCCGGGTGGCAGCCGCTGGCTTGGGTAGCAGCTGCTGGCTTTTTGGGAAGCCTCCTGTGCCCTGCAAGCTGGGCTCGCAGCTGGGGGGCTGCCACCTATAGTCCAGCTCTGAGTCGAGAGACTGCCTCCTGTGCCCTGGCATGAAGATGGGCAGCAGCTCCCTGCTGCCTTCCCACATCCCCGGGTCCCAGCCTGTGCAGAATCCTCCCCTACCCCAGCTCAAAGCAGGTGGCAGTCACCCACCTCCCAGGCTGGCAGCCAGGTGGCAGCCACCTGCAACTTGCCCACAAAGCTGCTCCCCTCCCTGGCTTAAAGCCCGGTGCTCAGCAAGCCCGGCGGCGAGCCCAGTGGCTTGCCTAGTCCTGGAGCCGGGCTCTACCCACAGGCTTACTTGTCAATTTCACTGCTCTAGTTGTGCAGTTTAATTGAGAACTATGACAGCCCCAGATTTTACCAGAATAAAAATGTTAAGAGGGGCCCACGCAGTGATTTGCCCCAAGCCCACACCCCCCTAGAGACAGCCATGGGGGGTGCTGCTATCCACTCTGGTGGCCCGCTAGTGGCCTCTGCTATCCACTCTGGTGGCCTCACAAGTTCCCGTCTGTGTGAAGAGAACAGCACCTGCCCTGCCATCAAGCCATGGGGATTGGCTGGCACTGGTCTTTGCTCGTATATGAAGGAAAAGGAGGAAAAAGGGGGAAGAAACAACTGGCAGTTTTGTGATTTACAACAGCCACAGAGCACTGCAGAACTCTCCTGCTTTACAAAAAATATATCCAGTGGTAAAGGGGAAAAGATTGTATTTCTCAGAACGGAAAACTGAGAGTTGGGGTACTTATTCAAATTTTCAGAAGTTAGGGGGTACTTGCTACTTAAAAGGTTGAGAAACGCTGCACTAGAGCACAGGGAGGAGAGCTGAGCTGAGCGCAGTCGTTGCAGCCCCTGACAACTCCCTCCCTTATAAAGCAGAATCACAGCAGGGGTTCTTCACATGCAGGGAGGAGGGGATAAAATGTACCCCAACTGAAAATTACTTCGGTGTGTTCTCATCCTAGCCCTAGGAGATGATTATCCACATCACAAAAATCACCAGGCCTGACACACTCAGCACTCCCTAATTAACACAAAACCGGAAGAGTAAAGCATAGCAACTTACAAAAAGTGCCTGGAAGGGAAGTAACATGAATGCTGAATGTGAAAATCCTATGGTAAGGTTTCAGACACAGACAATATGAACTATCAGCTACTGTTCAGCTCCAGTTATGCTACCGTACCTGTCTGCTACATCCATTTCAGAGTCAATCTTGTTCAGTCCTTTCATGATGTTATCAAACTGTTCACCCTGATACTGGAGCACCTTTGCTGTATCCTCCAGACGTTTCTGGGATGCAGACATTAAGTCAGTCAGTTCTTTCCCTTTTGTCGTCTGCAAAGAATCTGCCTGAGCACCAGCCCCTGGACGCGACAGCAGCTGCTCCCTCCAGAAGTGCTCAAGGATGTTGAAGACCACATTTCTATTGGGCTGGAGGGAGCTGAACCAGTGCTTGGTATTCTCCTTCTCCAGAATTGTGAGGGAGCTAAATATTAAACTGGAGGATTCCTTCTTGATCTCATTGATGCTGGAAAGATGGAAGTTGACCAGAAGCTCTCCGGTCTTGTCAGCTGTAAATCTCACCACAATAGGAGTCAGTGAGAGTCTGCCAGAGACCCATCGTTTTTCAGTGTCTAAGTAATAGGAGCAGGGCCACGCATGGATACATATGTCCTCATTCATTAGCTCGCTGTAGGGGTCCTCTTCTACAATCACGACAGACCTGTCACCTTCAAAGTCAGAAGAAGAAGAAAAAAGTCAACAAGGCAGAAATATATATTTGAGGTCATTCTTGTAAGTTAGGGTGCACGGATCAAGGGTGTCCCCACAGGCACCATTCTGGCGGGTAACTGATCTCAGACACCAGCCAGCTTATCTGTGTTGCAGGTGACCAAGGTTTGACTGCTGTGAGCTTTAGGGGGTGGAACTGACCACCCCTCTTCTTCCATCTCCAATTTGACCTTGAAAAAATGCCCCTTTAAAAAAGAAAGGTATTTTACTATTGTTTCCTCTGAAAGCAACTCCAGCCTTCCCCAGCCTCTCCTCCCCGTTCCCAAATGATCACGTTTCACTGCAGAGCTTTATATTGCGTGTTTATGATATTTGATATGTATTTTGATAATCTGTAGTGCTCCAGGTGCCTTGGCTGGAGTGGGGAAGCAGGTGCTTCATAGACAAATTATTTTTATATGCATGCTTTACTCAGTATATTCTTTAAAAACCTACCAAAATAGAATAGTTAGTGAAAAATTTCATCTTTGTAAAAATGGCCCAGGCTTTCATTTGTATGTCCCTTTCCATACACATTAATACATACGTTACTGTAAATAACACACAAGATTTAGCTGCTTATTTGCCACCTCTCAGAGTGCTGCCCAGGGACATTCAAAGGTTAAGAGAAGCAGAAATGATTTCTGTTACGCTAAACACAAGAGACAACAGCAGCCCTGTAACCATTGTTCACTGTCTCCCTGTAACCATTCTTCACTGTTTAGCATGAGCATTGTATGTCTCTTTAAAAAACTTCTTTGGACAAACATAAGCAAGTGGTCCTACCAGCCCGCTTCTACCACAATGCACATGTGCTGGATAGGGTCTAAACTCATGCCATCATTTTCTTTATTGTTGACTTAAACATACCAAGCTCAATTGTTCCTATGGCGACCCCTCTGTCTCCTAGTTCTCTTAGGGCTTATCTACATTTAAACCAGTACAGCTGTACCACAGTAGGAAAGCTTGAAAGGCCAACCACGCTCAGAGACAGAAAATTGAGAGAAAAAGTGGCTGTGATTAATGGCCATTTGGTTTTAAATTGATCATGTCCGTTTTACCTCTCCCAAAGAAATGGTAGGCATGGAGACCATCCTGTTTCCCAGCTTTTGGTTGCTGCAATAAATCTAAATAGCTGATGAAGCTGCACTTGGGCTAAAACTTAAAACTTACAGCAACACAGCTGTGCTTCTGTAAGAGTGTTTGTGTAACCATGTTATGTCAACAGGAGAGAGCTCTCGCACCAACATCATAAAACCACCTAAATGAGCAGCGGTACCTATGTCGGTGGAAGAGCGTTTCCTGCTGACATAGCGCTGTCCACACAAGCACTTATGCCGGCAAAACTTATGTCGTTCAGGGGGGTATTTTTTCACACCCTAAACATTTTATAAACTGAGTTGGAGTGAACAAGATCCATCTGCTCTGACTGCCAGGATGAGTCACTTAAACAGCCCAGCATCTTTACGGAAGGTCCTAGAACCTGACATCCATTACACAACACACGTGCTTGTCATAAGCATAAAAAAGAATTACTGGTATTACATCCACATCTGTCAGGCTTTTCTTGGGTCTGGTCAATAAATAAATGGCAGAAAGTGAATTTTTTCAGAGATTTTATGTTTTCCACCAAACCACAGATGACCATGAGACTAATACAGCCTTTGTTATGATGCCTATAATTTATTCCACACAAAAAAATAAAAATCCATACTTAAATTTATAGTGCTGCAATAAAACAGCCAAGCACACAGCAGAGTTGAAAGGATGCCACTCTGGCCCCTCATAGATGAGCTCATGACCGGTGGGCAAAGCTGTTACACAAAGTGGGACGGAATGTAGTTTTTGTAGCAACTTTGCCCTCTCAATGCACGTACGGATTCAAGACAGACAACAGTAAGGGGCAGAAGCGTAGGAAGAGGCTTTTAGGAGACACTGGGAGACCCAGCCATGTTCCAATCTGTGTGAAGTAACACAAAATGATTTAAATTCTGAATTTGGGGTGTGGTATTATCACTTTACACTACCCAAACTTCACTGGCAATTTATGTCGTCACTTGATGAACAATAGTATGAATAATCAACAATTTTATGTGGCTATCTGTAAATCCGGCAAGAAAAGCTGATTAAATCATAGCCCTGAAAAGTGCTTTGTTCATGTCAAAAACTAAACAATGGAATTGTAACTTTAGTGCACATGTCTGGTGGAAAAGGACAGAAGCAAACAGCAACCAAAAAATACACTTGGATCACCTCCTCTTCCTGTATTCTGCCCTTGTGACCCACATTGTTCCTCTTTAAATTTCTTTCATTCCCCCAGAAATTTAATGCTCAAATTGTTTGTACATTCCACAAGTGATATAACATCCACATTGTGTTCCTTACTTATATTACGTCTTATAAGCAGGCACTGAATAATAGTGATTTAAATGCTCATGTATTAATTATCTTATTGAAGTCTTTGATGCATCATAACAAAAATTACAGAGCCTCACTGTTGCAATACAGTCTTAAAGTACTCTGGTACTTTATTTGCTGTAAGCAATGAAAGGTTAGATTACTTACACTGTGGAGCTATCAAAATCAGATTAATCTAGATGGCAATTTACGCTGACACATTAATGACTAGCTTGACTTCAACTGTGATTCGATTCCCCTTGTGGGAATTTTCAGGAATTCTAATATAAGACAAAAAGTTAACAATCTCCTTGCTTTAAATGTCTTCAGTCTGATACTCCTGGCGACTAGTTGTAGCGTGGGGGCCATAGATCTTTTATATCTAAACACACACATTCATAAACATCCTTGCACTGACATTCCTACCTGTGGATCCAACCTTGCTTACTCACACTATTAGTCACATTTAAATCAACGGGACTATTTCCATAAGGACTACTCATGCAGGGCCTGATTCTGAAACAACCAAGTTTAGTACCTTACTACATAGGTGGCCATACTGAAACCAATGTGAGTAAGGGCACCAAAATCCAGCCCATAGCAGATGTTTGTCAAGTCAGCTGAGAACAAAATAAACAAGCAAATCCGGTAAATATAGGGCAGTGTTAGCAACAGACCAGGGCTGAGAACTTGGAGCAATGAGTTCTAGCTAGCTATGCCACTGATTTGCGGTGTGACTTGGACATGCTGTTAACACATTTAGCCTCCATTTCTCCATCTATAAATTGGTGATATTTCTCTACTTCACAAGAGTACTGTAAGGCTTAGAAAGAATTATCTCAATTTTTTTTACTTACTATTTTTATACCTAATACATTAGATTGAAGAGAAAAAACAACAACATATTTATATCATGTTTTTCTAGTTAGTTTACTCTGGGCATGACAACACTTTGTACTTAGTCCGTTTTATTGTTTCCTATGTATAGGCAGTCATTTCCCTCTTCTGTTTGTGAAGGTCTTTCACACAGAAAGATCGATGAGAAAAATATTTTTAAAGAACGGTGAAGTGTGACTGTAAACCACACAAATTAGCAGGGGTACTCCAGAGTAGGTACAGCACCTGACACTAAGGGTTTTGTCAGTATAGTTAAACCAGCAAAACCGTCCAAATGTGGAAGCAGTTATACCAGTATAGAAGAGTATTTATGTTTGTATAGGTTAAGTTGGTTTGGGGAACTGACATAAGGTATACTAGTACAAGCACAGTTTTAATGATGTACACACTAGGGCTTATAGCAGTATAACTTATGTGGGTTCCCTTAAGTTAGTTAAACAAAATAAAAACCCACCACTAACTTTGTGGTATAACTTTTAAGTGTAAACCAGGCCTGACTTTTTGAAATTCACTACATTTCCAATTGACTATATACCCTTAATTGCAATTAGAACAATTTAAAGATCACTAAGTGTTTTTACCCTCTCTGTGTTAATATTTATTTAAATGACAGAGACTATTTACCATTCTGGCATTCACCTGTAAGAACTTATTTTAAAAAATTAAAACAAAAAAACTAGTTAGACAGTACTTAGCTTCTGTCTCAAGAAACATTAATAACCATATTAGAGAGATAAGGTAGATGAGGTAATATATTTTATTGGACCAACTTCTAGAAGATATAATGATATTAATAAAAGATATTACTTCACTCACCTCATCTCTCTAATATTCTGAGACCAACAAAGCTACAACACCACTGCAATAGTGTCAAAAAACTGACTGGAAGCCAAACCAGATGAACAGATTGCATGGTACCCTAAAACTCACAAGATCCTTAATGTATTCCAAAGGCCAGCCTACTTTATTGAAAGAGCCCGTTAAGTAAGGTGTATAAAAGCCCCATTTTACAGATGAGGAAACTGATGCATGGAACCATTAAGAGACTTGCCCAAGATTACACAGGAAGTTTGTGGCAGAGCCTGAAACAGACTCAAGGCTTTCCAACTCGCAGCCCTGTGCCCTATCCACTGGAAGAAGCTGTTTCTCAGATGTCAGACCCTGTTAGTAATAATGCATCCTCCTACAATTTGGCAGGGGCATTCTTGGCATTCTATCTAGAGCAGGGGTGTCAAACTCAATTCATATGGCAGGCCACATTTAAATTACATTCATTTCAGGAGGGCCACGCATGCCACACTCTACTCTGCTCTACTTTTCATAGTCTACTCTCCGCCGAAAAATCTCCCCGCAGGGTGAAATTCGGCGGCAGAGCAGGAGAGTAGGAATGAGGACAGGCACTCTCAGGGGCTCGCAGACTCCAGTCTCCGCCGTGAAATCTCCCTGCAGGGTGACATTCAGCGGCAGAATGCGAGACTCCACAGGCCATTTCCCTTTTAAATGGAGAGACTCCGACGCCTATTTCCCTTTTAAGAAGAGACCTCACGGGGCCCTGACCTCGGCTCAGAAAACACTGCCGACACAGGTAACACAAGCCGGCGGGCCGGATTCGGCCCGCGGGCCTTCTGTTTGACACCTGTGATCTAGAGGAATGTAAGGACAGCCTGGAATAAAGCAACTGACTAAACTTTTGCCATATCTCAGACTGGATATGAACCAGTCCTAGGGTTTGAAAAGAAAATCCATAAAACCACCTTTCCTCTCACTGTAACAGCCAATAGCTTCCCATCCAAACAACATTTTCTCCCAGACGCTATAGGTAATTAAACTAAAATCTCTGATGCAACCTTAACTATGGTCTTGCAACCATGCCACCATAATTGGAATAATAAATATTATATATCAACTTAATTACCTTCAGTTGCCATCTTTGTAAGTTTGTCCTTTGGATTCAAGATAGGGGTTTTGTTTGTATGTTTCCTCTTTCTATTTCTTAATGCCCAAGTAAAAAACAAATGAACTATGGAAAGGGCAAAAGCCTACTTACTACATCTGATACCAAAAAGAAAAAAGTCTAATGACAAAGAATACAGATACTAGTAAAAATTTAACTCTTGACGTAAGGCAGGTATCCGACAAAACTCCTCTCTCTCTCTCTCTCCAGCAGAAGAAAACAATCATCTACTGGGAATTTGTGTATGCTATGTACTTTTATATCACATGTCTTTTGACTCACTGAGGGATATACATTCTTTACCTTGATAGTCAGTTTCTCTCGGTGTGCACAGAATGCACAAGTAAGATTTATTAGTAATTATGACTTTGGAAATTGTAATTCTCCACAGCTATTGCGTATGCATTTTTCCCCACAACGTGCTTAATAGTCGTCTTAGTTATATAGCAGGCAAAAGCAGCCAAAACAAAGAATGCAGCACTAGAGGAGGCTGGGGAAAATGGAGCCCAGCCAAGGTCACCCCTATCCCTAGCAGTCCCCCTGCACCCAGAACTGTGCAGCAGAGACATCCCCTCCCCCTCTGGAGAGCCCTAAAAGACAAACAGTGCCTGCCCTCCCAAAACATGTGGGTTGCAGAGGGGACTCAGGAGCCAACCAGAGACTCCACATGATACAAAGAGAAGCAGCCATGGACCTTTGGACATTCCTGTCAAAACCATCAACTATTCTGACTTACTCTGCCCTGTGCAAAGCGGCTGTTTGCTCCACCCTCTTCTTCCCTCACAGGCCTGATCTATGCTACTGTGAAAAACGTCATACCTTATACGATGTAGTTAAGCCAACCTAAGCCCTGGTGCAGACAACACTAGGTCAACAGAAAAATTCTTCCACCAACCCAGCTACTGTCTCTCGGAGAAGTGGATTTACTACAGCCCTTCCCTCACTGTTGTATGTGTTCACATTGCAGCACCACAGCTGTGGCATTTCTAGTATAGACAAACCCAGTCTCTTCACTTCAGCTTCATTCCATACCTACCCTTCCTACTGTCTTCTCCCGTTCCCTTCCCTTTTCTTTCCATATAGTGATCCCCTCTTAATTAAACCCACTCCACCCCCCAAACCGTGAAACATACATGACATTTGCTGCCTGTGTGTTCGATAACCCCTTTCCCCATCCTGTGTCTGTGGTCTATTTAGACAATATTGTCTCACTGTTTCCTTGTACTACTTCATCTATCTATATCCATCTGTTGTCTCTTGTCTTATACTTGGATTGTAAGCTCTTTGAGGCAAAGACTGCCTTTTTGCTCTGTGTTTGTATAGCCCCAGCACAATGGGGTCCTAGTCCATGATTGAGGCTCCTAGGTGCTATAATACAAATAAAAAATTATAATAAAAATTGCACACAGCCTATAATTTTGTTACCATCTCCCTTGCCTTTGCCATCAGTGACCTTTGTCTCAGATATCAATTTTATCTGGTCTTCGACTGTAAGCAATCTAAGGCAGGGACTGTCATTTACTATGTGTTTGTACATCAGCTGATGCAAGGGGCCCTGAATTGTTTGACATCTAGACATTACTGAAATATAAATGTAAATAAGAATTGGTACAAATTAATTCACCATATAAATCAGAGATGAAAGAAGCCTATTATTTAATCCATTCCATCTTCCAGAGTCCAACCGTGATTGCTTCCTCACACTGTATTTGCTGTCTCGTCAGTCTAGTTTTAAATATCCCAAGCAGTGGGGCTTCTGCCTTTTACTCAGGGAAGATATTCCATAGCCTGACTCACCCCATTGTTAAGAACCTTTGCATGGATTCGGCTTAAGGTTTTTTTCCCTCTTTTAATTTCATTTCACTACTCCTAAATTGATCCATGTGTATAACACTATGTTCTATTCCACCCTCATGTTTGAACCCTTTAAATATCTCTACAGCATCATGTCTCTTCTCAGTCTTTTAGTTACAACTTAACCAAGTCACATCTCACCCTTTCAATCTTTCCTGGCCTTCCAATTAGTTCTGTGAACTCTCACCATCTGTCAATATTTTTCTAGTATTATAGCACTCAGGACTGAATGTGATATTCCAGATGCAGTTGCACAAGAGCGACTTGAGATCCAGTGGTTAGGGTACCAGACTGGGAGCTAAGAAAGCTGCATTCTATTTCTGGCTCTGCCACCAGTATCACTGTGTAGCCTTAAGTATGTCCCTTAACCTCTTTGTGACTCAGCTGCTCCTGATGTGAAGGGATGAGGTAATTCTTCCTCTTTTGCAAAATGCATTGAGATCATTACCTGAAAGGCATTATGTAAGTGACTAGAGTAACTAAATTTTCCCAGTCTGTGACATCATGCGTCTACACGTGTTGTTACATCACTTTGTTTACTCCACTTCCAACGTGCCTTCCCCCACCATCAGAGCACCCCACTCTTCCGTCTCCCAGTCAATGTCTTTCCGGGGAATTCTTCCCCCTCCCCCACGAATGAGCTGCATTTTCCATAATCTTCAACGCCCCCCCATCTTTCTAACCTCTCTTGGTACCGCTCTTTTGTCTCTGGCTTCACTGGCCTTTGAAA